>QTSX02005087.1:0-261927 GCA_014839935.2 Entomophthora muscae | reverse complement strand
GAGCATTTATTTGGCTAAATACTCAATAGTGATTGTTGTACAGTAATACCCTACATAGTAGGAGACTCATTCTACTCCTTCAGCTATAGAGGGTGCAAGCATAAACCCAAATTGCCTCTCTTTGGCAAGGCCCAGTTCAAGTTATCCAGAAAACTGGACCTAACTCCTACACCCTTAAGGAGCCCCATTCTTGGCAATTGATCACTAGAGTCTTGCTCAGTATATGCTTACTGCTCCTAGTGACCAAGAGTAAGCCCCAATGAGGACAATAACCCAAAAAACAAAAGCCTAATTAAAAAATTACATGGGTTGTTGTCCTGTTTGTGATAGTATTGTACCAAAGTATGAGGAATAAGAATAAAAGATCAAGGTGTTTATTGGAGACTGACAAGACTCTTCCAGTACTGCACCAACTGTTCTACTACCTGAATGACAGCCAGGAAACATAACTGACTACCTATGGATCCGCAAAGCCAATGACCAAGGATAGGACAACAAACTCCCACCTAACAAGACACATGATTGACCCCAACGCCATAGCTGCCACCTATAGATACCAAGCTATTCTTGACCCTGTTGTCCATCCAGTGGAGGGAAATGTCGCAGATTAAATGGATTAGACATTAAGTTGTCCATCTAGGGATTGAATGACAGAACAATCACGCAATTGCTTTATTGCATCCTGGTTTTACTAAGGATAAAGACGTCTAAAATGTCCTTAAAACGGGTGTTCAAAGCGCCTTTCAAATGTGATTAAGACCTAGACTTTACTTCCAAGGTTAATAATAGAACAACAAATTTATTGCCACCTGCCTCCTTAAGAAAAGTCACATAAAACCAGTTGTTCTTTTGCACAGGACTTTCTGCTATGCCAATCCACTCTCCTCCATTAGGAAGGTCATTCTTACTGTGCCTCATTTCCCCTGGTGGAATTTCCCCTGCCTCCCACTATATAAGTGCAACACTATCACAATAAACACTAGTTTTATCTTATTATATTATATTCTTCTATCCTTACCCAGGCTGTCACTATACCACTACAGGTATAGTATTAAGATAAAGAAGTAGTAGACTAACTATTCATAGAAATCAGCACCCAGGCTGCATATTTTACGGCACCATGTCTGACAACCTGGCCCTTGGTCACCTGCATAAGTAGGACAGTCAATTTAGTCAACAACAGCTGCACAGGCTCTTTATGAGTCTGGTCTGAAATCCTAGGGCATAACTGAGGCTCTCTACAGCTTAAGGAATCAGTTGAATATAGCTCTAGAAAAGATTTTTCAGGAAGTTTGTAGGATATCTGAGATTATAATCACTTGAGAGCCAGGCAGGATAGTGACAGCTGAAGGGACAAGAAGAGGCAAACTTTCTTCTGCAGGACAGGAAAGAGGGGGAACACATATTAGAACAATGAGTCCTGTACTTGAGTGATAAGATATCCGTGAGGTACTTGAGCACATAAGTCTTAAAGCGTTTACCCAGGAGACGCGGGGGTTCTTAAAAGATTAGAGGAATCTCATACCCTAAGAGCAATAGGTACCCATCTCAAAGGTTCACAATCCAAAAGTACTCTCAAAGGAATTGCATACCAACCAGGAGATTGTAGCTTTTGTTTTCTAGGACAACAGTGGGGGACACAATAAGAATCTTCCCAAACCTTGTTGGCAGGGCAGAATAGGCACCAATGTCTCAGGTTTGGGCCATACCAGATGTACCATATGACTGAGTGTAGTTGAGGTCAGGAGCCAGCTTAAGCTTCTTCATCAGCTTGGATGATATCACATTGACTGTAGAGCCCATGTCCAAGATAGCCTTGATCTTAACCTTTTGGATCAATACTTCCACACAAGTAGTATCTTTCCCTAAGGGGGGGCTAAACCGCCAGAAGTTCTGAGCATCCTCCAATTTCATCTCCCATTTGGCTAACATGCATTGTAAGACAGTAATTTCCTTATAAACAGTATGCAAGGGGAGAGATACAGTCATATTCTGAAAGAGAGCTTCTGTTAGCTCAGCAGCCTCTTCAGAGAAATCTACCAAGACAGGGGGGACAATGGGCTTGTGCTAAGTAAGGACAAGCCACTATGACCTTAGCTTCACTCAAAGATGGGCAAGTTGGAGTTGTAGTTTTCCCTGAACACAGCTTGTAAGGGACAGAGAATGTCTCTGGGACTGCCAACATGGAGTAACTATAACTATCAGACTTGTTGCAGTCAGAATCTTTGGGTTCAGAATCACTAGAAAGATTGTGGAACAGTTAAAGGATAATTGAGCCAGCTTAGGGGGAAGATTCCTTTTCAGAAGGGGGATCAGGAGTAGACAGGGGAGATTAGTTAGCAGAGAGAGCATCTCTGCATCTAAGCTGACCTCTCTTTTCCTGCCTGCTCCTTTGGGTTGCAACCCTCTACCCAAGGGTTGGTGCAGGTACTTGAGTAGTGCTTTATTTGACCACAGTTATAATATCCTTGTCTCTTAGACTGCCCACTTGAGCCTAGGGTCATAATGCGTGGAGTACAGGAGGTGATTCCTGCATTCTTGGCCTTTTTTTGCTCACCACGGTACCCCTATGGGTCAAGTGCATGTCCTTCACAAGAAACTAATACTCTTCATTGAAGTAATGGAAGCTTTGTGTGTCTTAAAGTGAAGACATAGGAGTTGGTTCACCTTTAAAGCATTCAAACATGCTGTGTAAGCTTCCTGGAGAGTTAACTAACAACTGGTGATCAACTGTTGTCTTTTAATGTAGAAACAATCAGCAAATTCAGTCAGCGTCTCCTTGGGCTTAAAGACAATGCACATAAACACATCCTTCTTGACTTCTTAGCTGAGAGCTCCTCCAAATTCCTCAATTAAGAGGTGCTTCATGTCCTCCCAGGTGAAAATAGAAGGGATTTCAGGGCTTACAACTTCTTGGCACGTGGGATGCAGACAGGTAAAAATATGTTCCTTCTAAGTATATTGGTGGCACTATGCATTACAGTCTTTTAAATTGTCAGAAAGGCAGCAATGATAGAGGTTTTAGGGTCAAATATCTGTTTGAATGAAGGCTTATAGTTGGGGTCAATGAACAATGAGGTGGATTGGCTGTTGTTGACTGGGTTGAGGGCATTAATTTGGGGATTGCCCTCAAACTCAGATTTGGCAGCAGGCTGTCTAGCCCAGAGAAGTTGAAGGCTCTCCTCTAGGGTGTCTAAAGTAGAGCTGTTTTTCCCACTGATATCTCTAGCAGTAGTGGCAGCAGCTCTGAATCCATCAATCTTAATCTGTTGCACTGATAGGGTGCGAGCAATCCCATCAAGACAAGTGATAAGGGAAGAGGTATGAGCAACCAAAGGGATAATGTGACTGTACTACAGTCACTGTTGAGTATTTAGCCAATCAAATACTCCAAAATATAAAGTTACTCTGTCTTTGCTGTTTATTTTATGTAGATTGGTTTGGCTGGAATTCTTCAGATAAAGATTCCTGAAAACTGAGTATCTTTGTTTAATAAAAGAACAGAAGGTAGTTTTGTTAGTTAGGTTGTACTAACCAACAAAACCAAGGCAAGATTGGCCAAATCAATCTTGGAGACTAGGCGTCTCAAAAACAAGTTAATTGATTGGGAAGGTTAATTAATAAATACATTGCAATATAATTAACGAGGATTTAATTATATTGGTTAATTGCCTTGATGATGTCAAGAAGTTTGGTTAAGGTTAACCATAGTTAAACCCCCAAGGTTGGTGTTGTGAAGTGATTGGTTGTAAACTAGCCATTACTATACTCACGCATTTGATCCATTAAGCTTGGTGAATCATGGAACAATGGTACTCTTGCTCTGGATGATAACAAGGTTGAATGATCAACTAAGTTGTACGCTGAGTTCATACTAACTAATGATCAGCCAATTGTTAGTTTAATAGTAGGCTAGGGATAGAGGAAACAAGGCTGTAACCAGATGATCCTGAAGTGCTGTGCCTCTTGTTAATCACTTCTGTTACTATATAACTCCCTTCTTGATTGATTAAATAAAAGATCAAATTTACATATTTTAACTTTATTATACACCTTAGGCTAGATACTTATCTTGACCTAATATTTAGTAATAGAAGGATTTTATTTAGAGTTAAGTGAAAGCAACTACTAACTCTATGCAGAAATACAACAGTTGGGTTTAGAAACACCATGGTGGTGTCTCATTTAAGAATTGAAGCGTTTTAACTGGTTTAAAGAAAAAAACTATTAAATGCAAAGGTAACTAAATAAAGACAAGGATGCCTAGGAATTCAGGTTTGATCATCTGGTTCCCAGTTAGAAAATCAATAGCTGAGTTTTGGAATGAGTATATTTCACAGGGTTTTGGCACCAGAAACTGGAGAAGCTCCATGCTGAATTGTTACATTGGGATGAATGGAGTAAGGTGACTTTTTCCTATTGTAGGTTAGTTATCATAGGTTGAAAAGTATCAGTGATCTTTTAGGTAAAGATCTGGGTTTGGATGACTCAAATGCCATAGACCACATGATGAATCATAGGTTGATTCAGGACCAGAGGGGTTTTCAGCTAGATATGCCCTGAATGATATATAAGCAAAAAAGCTAATTTTTTAATAAAGATATATTGTCAACTTCAACGCTTTCCCCTCAACTACTTTTTAATTATCATGTCTTCTTTGATATCATTTGAAAGAGCACAATCTTGGAGTACTTTGTGTAGTAAATGCTACTGCTATAAAAGAAGTTCCTACAAGTTTGCTCAAGGAAGCTTGGGTGAGTCTGGAGGTCTCTAAGATAGCACCTGAGGAATCTTTGGTAGAAGTGAAAGCAGCCTTTGAAGAACTATATTCCAATTATTTTGCAAAAGAAGGTACTCCTGCACAAGGAAACAGTGTTTATGCATGGAATTCATGGGTCATGCTGTTAGGGTTTGATGAAATTTTACAACAAGTGAAGGATAGGCCAATTGTGAAATTGAGGCGCTAAGAAGTATGGTGGATAATAGTGTCAAAAATATGGCTTGTTGGCGGGATGATAATAAAGTGTTGTCTCATAAAATTGCCTCCCTGGAGGCAAAGCTCCTCAAAGCTTTGTCACAGGAAGGTAACTGTAATAAGAGTCAAGGGCAAGATAATGGAAAGAGCAACTGGTTGGACCTGGATTCATCACAGATAACCTGTCCATTCATTGTCTCAGTCAAGCAAGAGAGAATTTTTACCTCTCTTTCAAGTGTGTCCTGCCTATCAGCAACATCATTTGTTACTTCTTCTAGCTGATCCAAGGCAAGAACACAGTTGACCTGAGGTTGGCCTTCCAAGCAGGGCAACAACCATGATTGCCATGAGCAGGAGTACTAGTGACCTCAGCTTCACCTTTACCTTCAGACTCAGAGGACAAATCATCAGGATTAGATAGGCTGTTGCAGATCCTGAATAGATTAGACAAAAATTTGTCCACCTAGGGATTAAGCTATGGAACAATTGCGTGGTCGCGCTATTGCATCCTGATTCTACTAGTGATAAAGACGTTTAAAATGCCCCTAAAACAGGTGTTTGATTTGCCTTTCAAACGCGCTCAAGGCACAGGCTTCACTTCCAAGATTATAAATAGAACAACAAATTTATTTATATCTACCTCCTTCAAGAAAGCCGCAAGGAAGCAGTTGTTCTCTTGCATAGGACTTTTAGCTGTGTCAATCCACTCTCCTTCATTTGGGATGTTCTTCTGTCTGTGCCTCCCTGCCTCTGGTGGCAAACCCCCGCCTCACACTATATAAGTGTGATACTATCTAAATAAATACCAGTTTTGTCTATACACCTTATTATTATTCTGTCCTTCATAGGCTGTCACTATACCATCAACAGGTATAGTATTAAGAATTAGGTCACTGACTAACTGTTTGTAGAAACTAGCAACCCTTTGCTGCAACTTTTACAACATTGGTGCTCATGTCTTACAACACCAACAGCTTCCACCCCCCGCGGTCCTTTTGATGAGGAGGGAGGAATGCCCCTGTCCCAGTCTCCTGTCACTGCTTCTCCTTACCACCAGGCACCAGCCTTTACTGCTGCTAATGCCCATGCTGGAGAAAGAGCAGGTGCTCCCTATGGCCTGCCCAACCTAAGCCAATTCATTCCATAACATCAACGCCCCCAAGCTATTGTTTTTGGTCAACCACTGCTCTTACAAGCCCATGCCCTCTTGGAGATGGACACCAACTCTTCACCTTCTGAGGATGCCATCCGTAATGCCATACACGCCATGGATGCTGGTGCTACTGGCAATGGTTCTTGCTCTAAACACCTGGCCATTCAGAAGTCTTCTGCTGAAAACGCCTTGAGTTGCTTTCAGAATCTCTCCCAGTTCAACCCTGACCAGCTCTGCTGTGACCTCTGTACTGTTGAACATACCAAGGACTACCTACACTAATTTGTCCATCCTACTGTATGCCACAACCAAATTCACCTGGGCTGCATCCAAAGCCTAGTGCATGACCAGGGAATACTGGTATCTAATCAACAGACATTCCTCCAGGTTCTGTACTCTGAGCTTGACAATACTTTCACCACTGTCAATCAGAATCTTGCTGAAGTCACCAACGCCCAGAACACCATGCTCCACTGGGTCAATGTCATCAAAGCAGGTATAGCTAAGCTAGTTCCAGTGCATGTGGTACAGACCCTCACCCATCAGGGTATAGACGCCAATTGGATTAGCGTGGTTACAAACCACGTGCTGGAGACTGGCCCCATGGTTTGAAGCCTGACTCATGAGGTGGAAGTCTTAGCCTGCTGCCTTGCCACCATCCCCTTGTTCACCCCTACTTCTGCCGCCACCAACAACTCCCCTTCCAGCACCCTTCTTGGTTGAGACATCCTTGAGCTCTTTGATCACTACAAGAAGATGCAGACAGAATTGGTCCAGAAGAGTGCTGATCTTGCCTTCCTGTTTGATGGCTACCACACTGTGTCAGAACTTCAGGATTGTCTCAAACTTTGCCAATTACATGACAGAGCCAACAGCCAGACCCAAGTCAGGAAGGACAAGGAAGTAATAGCCTTGCTCCAAGCTGAGCTTGCCACCCACAAAAAGCATATCATCTCTCTGGAAGATGAATTGGATATCACCCGTCAGGAGAACAAGGTCTACCAAGATGAGCTGGACAAGCAACAACTTCTCCTGGACGCCTTCCAGAGCCAATTGGATAGGATGGACAGTAAGATTATGGCCGTCAACTTACAGGCTATGTCCATCAACTCTAAGAGTCACCAGAGTCCACTGAGGTCCTCTAGTCCTGAGTTCTATCATAGCTACAAAAGAAATGAGGACCACACTTGGTTGGCTCCTAATGCTGTACAAGTATTAGAGTCAGTACTAGAGTCTGAGGATGACGTCCTGGCCACCCCTGAAGCTTCTGGAGCTGCTCAAAACAGAGAAGGTGAACACAAAGCCCAGAAAGAGGAAAATTGTTGCCGCGCCTCTGAGGCTAGGTTTGCTGCCTCCACTCTCAGCTGTTCCTGTCTCACCCGCTCTCCAGTGAGGATCACACCTGCTCCCCTCCAACATGGCTCCAACAACTTCAAGCCCGTCAATCTACCCAAGTTTGACCAAAAGAGCAATGTGGCCATGTTCTTACTTCTGTACCAGAACTCCATGTATGGCGCAGACAATATCATGAGAGACTCCACAATCATCAACTGTCTGGATGCTGAGACTCAAACCATTATCTTACCACATCTCCCTGAGAATGGCTGGACTTTTGCCAAAGTCTCCAGAGCCTTGAAAGAAGAATTTGGTAGCCAAGAAGCACTCCTCAGTTGTAAGATGGACTTTGCCAACACCAAGTTAAAGGTGGGGGAAACCCTAGAAGACTTCACTTATAGATTCTACCTTGAAGCTCAAACTCTGTTGTCTATGAGTGCAGTGCAGTTTATTAATGTGAAGTAAGCAATTCTTAATGCTGTACGTGTCAACTGGGAACTATCTCTGGCCCTTAAGTCAGGCATTTACAACACTTGCACCGTACCAGATCTGATCCGCCTCCTACACACCTATAAAGAGGAGTTTGAAGTCCCTCTTCCTGAAGGCCGCCCTTGCCAGCAATCTGAACATAGACCCCGCGTGGCTGTTGAGATGCCCAAGCCTTATGCCAAGGTTGGGCCTGCTCCAGTCAACAATGGCCCATGTACTTACTTCAAATGTGGTATGGCTGGCCACTTCTCTTGGGAATGTAGGAATCCACGCCAAAAGATCCATCATGTAGGCATGGAGGACACTCAGGCAGACTACGCAGAGGACGCTGATATTGAGGAGGACAATGAGGACCAGTCAAAAAACTACTAAGCAGCCAGGACAAGGAGAAATCCTTGGCTGCCTTTCTAATTTTGACACCCCCATCTCCCCCCATACCACTGCCCCCTGACAAACCAGATCAGAGGCCTGCTACCTTGCCCTTCTCTGATACCAAACCTAAGGATGAACTCTCTCTGATTGACTTCAACTCCCAACCAATACATGAAGATGTGGAGTCTGACAGAGTTCAAGAGGACCTCCTTCATTGAGTCCTCACTCTTAACACGCAAACTCATTGGACTACACTTTGCCCTGAGGTGGTTATCCCCCAAATATCTTAGAGAACAGTATCCTTACCCTATGCTGAACAACTGGCTCAACCAGGCGTTGAAGTCACTTATGAGGAGGACAGTGCTGAATAACTGGCCAAGCTGCTCCGCACAGTAAATGCCTCAGCACCGCTAGAATCCCTCAAGAAAGTAAGCCCAGCTGTGGGAGCTACCATGGCTACCTTCCTGGAGAAGTTCAAAGGACTAAGCATACACCAGGTCTCAAAGGTTGTGGAGATCAGAGAGGACCTCCAGGATTGCACCTATATCAACCTGGTAGTGAACAAGACTCATGTCTGGGCCATACTGGATACTGGTGCCCCTGGAAACATTATATCCTCTCAGCTGGTTAAGAAGCTTAAGCTGGCACTGGACTTGGCCTACCATGAAGAGTTTGGTACTGCTGGGCCACTGACCACTAGAGCAAAAGGAGCCTACTCTTCTCTCCCTCTTTGCTTTGGGAAGCTAATGGTCACTGCTCCTGCTATAGTTCTGGAAAACAATAGTTATGACATTCTTATTGGGACTAGCTTCATGATTCAGTCTGATACTGTGACTAAAAATGGAGACCATACATTTGGAATATTGGGCCATTCCATACCCATGTTCTATCATGGTGATCGCCTGTCTGGCCTGCCCTTACGATGTTTGCACTACATCAATCTGGAGTACACCAACAGAGAACTTCCAGTTGCTTATACGCTGCGTAGTAAGAAGGTCAAGGTGCTATCTCTCTCAATTGGGGAAGCCAAGGGTATCCCAGTATATGCCTCCTGTAATGTGACTATCCCACCTGGCGCCCAGGTGATTCACAATACAGGCCTCTTGCTAGCTCTACCAGCTGGCACTCATGGAGAAATCTTTGGCATCCCTAATGCCTCCAGACTAGAACCATGGGTTGCACCAGGCATCCTCATGCCAAGTGAGAAGGAGGTACTCATACTCTTGGCCAACATGAGTTGTGAAGCTATTGTTGTCTCCAAACACCAACTTCTGGCTTATATACGACTGGAAGAGCATGACAACCTGCAGGAGACTGCCCCCTTTGCGGACTTCTCTGAGTTGGGTCTACCCTGTGAGCAACCACTGGTACTATCAGTCATAAGCCGCAACTCTCTATCTGGCCTCTCTGAAGAGCAGAAAAATCAAGCTATGGATCTCTTTGCCCAGTATAAAGATGTGTTTGCCAAGGATAATTATGACCTGGGCAAGGCTTCAGATATTGCTCATCATATTGGCACCCAAGGCAGTCCACTTATCTGCTCCAGACCTATATGGCACAGTCAAGCTAATCATGACAAGGCAAACAAAGAGATTCAGAAGCTATTGGGATCTGGCTTACTGGTCCCCAGTAAAAGCCCTTGGGCTTCCCCTCTCCTGATTGTCAAAAATAAGGATGGCATCAACCGTGTGGTGATTGACTACCGTCAACTGAATGCTGTTACCAAGAAGGATTTATATCCCCTCCCTCATATTGACAATACCTTGGACCAACTGGGTGGCGTCAAGTTCTTTAGTGCCATATACCTTATTAGTGGGTACTGGAAGATTGACCTACCCCCTGCTGATCAAGCAAAATGTGCAATCATCACTGACCAAGGGCTATTTCAACCCACAAGGATGCCTCAAGGTCTTTCCAATGCCCCAGCTACCTTTCAACGGGCTATGGATGCAGTGATGGGCAACCTCAAACTCACCAGTGTCTTGGTCTACCTGGATGACATTAACGTATTCTCCTGAACCTTTAATGATCACCTACCACACTTGGAGGAAGTCTTCCAGAGGTTACTTACAGCTAATCTCAAGCTCAAGCCACGCAAGTACAACTTCTTCAAAAAGCACCTTGAGTTTCTAGGGTTTATTTTTAGCCAAGATGGACTCCACCCTGTACCTCTGAAGGTGGAAGCCATTGAGCAAATGCAGATCCTGGCCAGTAAGCAGGACATGCAGGTCCTCCTGGGGATGATTAGGTACTACCGCTGCTTCATCCCTAACTTTACATCCCTGGGTGACCCCCTTTTTCAGCTTCTCAGAGCTGATAAGGAATTCTTCTGGAGCCCAGTGTGCCAATCTGCCTTCAATGCTCTCAAAGGAACACTGACTGCAGCCCCTGTGCTGGCCTACCTGGACTTTGCCAAGCCATTTGTGGTTCATACAGATGCTAGTCTGACAGCAATTGGGAGTGTTCTTTCTCAACTGGACTCCAACGGACTTGAACACCCTGTTGGATACTGCTCACGTACGCTTAATGTTCATGAGAGGAACTACACTGTCACCAAACGAGAGTGTCTGGCTGTGATATACTCCTACCAATAGTTCATAGTCTATCTCCATGGGGTACATTTCACAGTTGTAACAGACCATGCCTCCTTGCAATGGCTGAAGACCCTCAAGAACCCTGAAGGACACTGGCGTGTTAGGACATTAAACTTCAGGCTTATGACTACAAGATTATTCATCAAGCCGGGGTAGCCCACCAGAATGCTGACTGCCTCTCCCGCCTTCCCACTGTTGTCTTAGTATTCCCCATGGCTGACATTCTCTATGAAAAGCTTATGGAGGATCCTTCTTTGTGGAGAGAGGAGCTAGTAGAGAATCAGAGGGCTCTCAAGAAGTTAGCTGTTGATACCAAGGTCTCTAAGGGACAACTCCTGAAGCTTTGTGGAGACTCTTGGCTATCCTACATACACCCATCCCTACGCATGGACTCAGTGGTGGCCGCTCACAAGACTACTGGCCATGGTGGCATACAGAAGACGTTAACTCTGCTACAGTAGCACTGCTTCTGGGAAGGAATGCACACTGACGTAGTGGATACGCTAGCCAACTGTCATGACTGTAACATTGAGAGGCCTAAGGTTGCCAAGTTTCAACACAGACTGATACGCCCTGGATTTGCCTTCCATACTGTAGCCATTGATATAGTGGGCCCCCTGCCAGCTACCAACAGTTGCAACAAGTTCATCATTGTGGTGGTTGACCATCTGACTAAATGGGTAGAGGCCAAGGAAATTCCCAACCAATCTGCACTGGTGACAGCCACGTTCATCCTTGAGAATATCATATACAAACATGGTTGCCCTCAGATCCTGCTGACAGACAATGGTACCAACTTCACCAGTTATATCATCCCCCGCCTCAACCAACTGATGGGAATCTGTGGGATACTATCCACTCCTTATCACCCACAGACAAATGGCATGGTATAGTGCACTAATGGGAGCCTGGTCCAGATACTCCGGAAGCTCAGTCACCAACATGAGACTGAATGGGATACCTTCCTGCCTGCGGCCACCTTTGCATACAACATTGGGTAATATTGGGCCACTGGCAAGCCTCCCTTTCAACTGCTCTACAGCTGGCAACCAGGACTTCCCCCTTTACTATATTCCTTGGTAAAGCCCAGCCTGGCTGTGTCCCCAGAGGCGTACCTCAACAAGCTGGTTCAAACCCTTATTTGCTTGAAATCAGAGGCCTACACCGCAAACTTAAATCATAAGTTGCAGGACCTAGAACAATCTGCATCTAAATGCCCCGCCTTACCCACTTACCTGGTAGGAGACTCAGTCTACTTCTTCAGCAGTAGAGGGTACAGCCGCGAATCCAAACTTGCCTCCCTTTGGCAAGGTCCAGTTCAAGTTATCCAGAAGACCGGCCCCAACTCGCACACCCTTAAGGAGCCCCATTCTGGGCAATCGATCACTAGAGTCTTGCTCAGTATATGTGTACTTCTCCTAGTGACCAAGAGTAAGCCCCAATGAGGACAATAACCCAAAAAAACAAAAGCCTAATCAAAAAATTCCATGGGTTGTTGTCCTGTTTGCAATAGTGTTGCACCAAAGTATGGGGAATAAGAATAAAAGAACAAGGTGCTTATTGGAGACTGACAAGACTCTTCCAGCACCAAACCAACTGTTCTACCACCTGAATGACAGCCAAGAAACACAACTGGTTGCCTACAGATCCACAAAGCTGATGACCAAGGATTGGGCAGCAAACCCCCACCAAGCAAGACACACAATTGACCCCAATGTCCACAGGAAAGGCAACCCCCAAGAAGATACAGTCCCACAGAAGACTCTTGCAAAGGGCATACTCTACTGGGACCTGACCACTCACCCCTGTAGAATAAGGATAAGGCCCACTTAAGGAAGACCCTCATGTTCTCCTCCCGCTTGGTATCACAGCGGTTGGTTCCTCAAAGAACAAGGTTACCAGCCATCACCATTGGCACCAGATGGGCAGTCCCCTCCACTGTGTATGACTTCAACACTTCCCAGAAGGCTTGCCAAAGACATTGCTCAAAGTTTTCAGAGGTTTTCCAATTGACTAGTTGAGCGTTGGTAACCCCAGGTGTTTCCCAAGCGCAAAGGACTGACTTCACTATGTTGGATACCGTCCCCTGTTGCAAGACTGAAAGGCCTTGACCCTCAAATTGGAATTCCTTCAGCTGAGCCTCCAAGTATTCTTCTGCCACCTGCATTGAGAACTGCCAATGGATACTGTTACCCCTTTGCAACCCAGTTCCTGTCACCTCCCTGGGCTCACTCAAAGCTAGGAACAGCGCAGCAAACAATGGTTCTGTCCCCCCTAAGGCCAGCTGAGGCACCAGTAGCTGATCTAAGTGAACCCCCAAGTCCAGGTAGCTGTTGTCCACATCATGCAGGACTACTTGCTTTCCTGCAGCCTTCATCACCTCCACTGACCTGGTATGCTTGCGCCTCCTTGGAATTACCACTTGCACCTTCTTCAAGACTCTTCTTGTGACTCTTCTAGAGGAACTGTTCACCATAGCTGTCACCTTGAGACCGTCAGCCTTTTTTAAACCTGTTGTCTAATCCAGTGGAGGGAAATGTCACAGATCTTGAATGGGTTAGACAAAAAGTTGTCCACCTAGGGATTAAGCAATGGAACAATTGGGGGGTCGCGCTATTGCATCCTGATTCTACTAGTGATAAAGACGTTTAAAACAACCTAAAACAGGTGTTCAATTTGCCTTTCAAACGCGCACAAGGCACAGGCTTCACTTCCAAGATTATAAATAGAACAGCAAAGTTATTTATATCTACCTCCTTAAGGAAAGCCGCAAGGAAGCAGTTGTTCTCTTGCACAGGACTTTTAGCTGTGTCGATCCACTCTCCTCCATTTGGGATGTTCTTCTGTCTGTGCCTCCCTGCCTCTGGTGGCAATTCCCCCGCCTCACACTATATAAGTGTGATACTATCTAAATAAATACCAGTTTTGTCTATACACCTTATTATTCTTTTGTCCTTAATAGGCTGTCACTATACCATCAACAGGTATAGTATTAAGAATTAGGTCACTGACTAACTGTTTGTAGAAACTAGCAACCCTTTGCTGCAACTTTTACGTCAGAGGCATTGTCTCAAATACTCAATTTCTCCTTGCAAGGTAGCTACTTGGTTGATGAGTGAGGCAATGCAAGGGTCAGGCATATGTTCTACTGGGGGCGGGTTCTGATCAGAAGATTGATGTCATGTAGTAGCTTTGAGCTCAGCTATGGCTTCCCATACCTTGGCTTCAAACTCAGACAGGACCTCAACAGGAGGAGCGGGAGGTGTCCCCTCAATGAATGCTACTCTATTATCCACATAATTTTGTACTTGATACAGAGTGTTGCCTAATGCAGCCTTATCCAGTCCATATTGGTGTTGCAGGTGGCAGCCCCAGGGATTGAAACGAGTCCCAACCAGCTCAGTCTGGGAATCAACATGCTCCCAAAATTGGTTTAGTTTGGTAACCAAAGTCTCAAAATCCTGACAATGCTTTAGAAGAGCGGCCAAAATTTGATCACAACATGTTGCTTAAGGCTCATCTAATTTGCACAGTTGATCCTTGATATACACAGGGAGCAAGGTGTGAAGGGAATTTAGTGACAAGGTTAGGTACATCTGGGAGGCCAGCAAGTCATGCTGGTTGTCCAAAATACACACAAAGAGGCTATGAGACCATTCTTGATATGCCATATTTGAGCATGGTTGTTAGAGACAGCAGTGGCTACAGCATTTAGAAGCTGGTTCTGGGATCCTAGTGCAAGTTGATGGTGAACCAGGGTGGGTTGAATAAACTGGTTGACTAACAAGTCAATAGTCTCCATAGACTCCATCAGTGTGTGGGGAGACCAAAAGCCAAGAGGAAGGAGTACAGGTCTTCAGAAGTGTACCCGGGATAGAGACCAGGAATAGTGTGCATTGCCACAGTGCCTGAGTGGAGGAGAGAGTGGGCGGCAGCACAAGCTTGCTAGTAGTTGAGAGAGAAAGATGGGAGGGGGCTCAGGTAGGCCCAGGAGACAGCACCAGTACCATGGGAGTTGAGGGGGCATTGGTCATGTCTTTTTCTAGAGGAGGATTAGGAACTTTAGGTTGTTTGGTTACTTCAGAAACAAAGGGAGAAGGACAATAGAATGTACGTGGGAGTGTGGTAACCAAGGGGCTTGCAGCCCCTGTAGTGAGCACAATTTTGTTGTGTTTGGCTCCTGGGGACAACATCCAGGAAGACACAGCGGGAAATCTTTATAACAAAAGATTTGAGGATTAAAGCTAGCCTTGGGTTAGCCTTCAGGGCAAAATTAAGGGCATGTACCTTAATTTCCTGGAATACAAGATGTGAAAGTCCTTTTTGCAAAAAGAACAGGAACAAGCTTGAAGATTACTAAAGCCAACGCAAATGTGGATAAACTTGTCTTTATTAGGAGAAATGATTCTACTTAAATAGTAGACAAGGGCCAATGATCACTCATTAGGTAGACAGAGTGGCAGAGTGGGTCACATTGGGTTGGAATCATACCATGGTCAGTCTAGGGCAGGTATGGTATTCTGAAGTGGTGGATATTAAACCAGACCCATTTGCGGAAGGTGAGGAATTCCCAAAATCAAAAGCAAACCCTACCAAATCTTTGCACATATCAATATTCAAAGGCCATATCAAATTAGCATTAATGGCTCAATTTCCGACACAGGGGGTCTTTCTCTAAGATCTTTTCAAGGGTGTAATCCTTGTTTTCAGGCTTCAGCAAGTACTCTGTAAAGTAAATGGGACCAAATGAGGCACCTGACGGACATTAAACTGCAGGAAGAGGGGCAGGAAGGCCAGGAAATCTTGTGCCTTATTGATAAATAGCAAGGATACAATAGGGCTGTTATTGGAAAAACAATGATCATAAAAGTTAGTTAAAATGTCAATAAAGTCTTAGCATGAGGTCTATGGGTCTATATAATACTCAGCTGCTCTTGATTGGCCATCAAGGTAGACTTAAAATTTGTGAATCTAATGGTAGGAATTTTTTTGCCTCCATTAGGCAATTCATCTGGTCTTCTGTCAAGTGCTGTAGTTTCCAAGTTTTGGCTGGGATTCTCATCCTGGAATTTATGCGCAGCCTCAGCTCAAAGGGGCTTGGCCTCAATAAAACATGGGTGGCTGGCCTGTTGATCCTTAGGGCTAGTTGCATGTAGGCAGCAGGGTTTGAAACCTGCTCTTTGGCCCAGATTTTAATGGTGAGAAAATTGCCAATCCTGACACTATCCAAATTTCATTCTACTTGGAATCACTTAGCTTATAGTGCTATGTTATCTCATTTGGCTTCTTTTTTTCTTTGTGTAATTGGGCCCCTTAGTCCCATTCTAATTTTTTTGCCTTCATTGGGTATCTTTATTGGTAGAGGTATACAAGGTCATAATTTTCTACCAATTACAAATGGCTTATTTTCAGAATCTAACTCATGAGGCTTTCCATGTGTTTTAATTGATTTAAGTGATTACCCCATCAGTGCAGTTTGGAGAATACTGTAGTTTTTAAACCTGTTGAGATAAGTGTAAAATCTCAGTCTAAAAATGTATAAAACTCAGTCTAAAACAAAATAAAATTAAAAATTTGTATTAAATTACAATATATTTTGTTCCACTTTGATTTCGTTTTTAGATTGAGTTGTATACGTTTTTAGACTAAGATTTTAAACTTATCTTAACAGGTTTGAAAACTGATGTATCTTTCTATATTGATTTTTTGTTAGATGGCAGCTTTATCAGGGCTTAAACTAGGGCTATTTGGTTTTTTAATATACCCTTTGTTTGAGGATGATAGGGGCTGCTGGTTATATACTGGATTTTATCTTAGTCATGTAAACCCTGGCATCATGTGAAGCAGTTTCTTATCCTATATTTATGATGAGTGGTTATAGATTTCAAAATTGGAGATATTTAATTATCAAAAAACTCTATCAATGTAATTTCCAGAGCTATTGGGATAAATGAACTAAAGTTGGTTCAGATAAAACCAAAGATATTCCTGAATCAAAGTATGAGAAGTATGAGTTTTTTGAGTAATACCAAGCTTTAATTAGGTATCAATAATTTATTGTGATATATCAAATAAATCAGTCTCTAGGGATCCTCATAGCCATATTAAAATTCACCAGTAGACTGAATAGCATAACAAACTAAGCTTGCACACATACATTTCAGATTTAGAACTGAGCTTGAATTTATATTTCTAATAAAAATAAAGCTTACTAAGAGCTCAAAATTATTTCAAATCAAGAACATAGAAGTTGTACAAAAAAGTGGGTGAACCCAGTCATAAAGGGGTGATCTGTCAATTTATTTCAAAAAAAAGTAATTATAAAAAGGCAAGATCAGTATCTACAATTCAATAAATGAACTTTATTTGGGAAATTGGATATATAATTTAAATACTATCCCCCAATCTGTTTGGCTTTAACCTGTAGTAATATTTCATTGTTATCTAGCCAGCAACAAGATATGAACTAAATCTACTCCTAATTTTTAAGAATTTGTTACATATTTACAATGCTTTTCAATTGATAGAAATTCTGCCCTTCTCAATGCTAATTACCAATAGCTTGTGTTAATTAACAGACAAGAGCATATGCTAGTGCTACCAATGTATAAGCCCAAAGCTTTTACTTCACCCAAGAAAATTAAGAGCTGTAGGTTTCTTCTCTTAGACTGGTTTCTTGCAGTTTGAGCAACATCTGGAGACCATCACATACCATGTAAATTACCAGGTCTTTGCAAATATGGGTATTGAAATCCATATTCCCCCAGCCAATAACATACAGGTACCACCAACTGAAGCAAGTTAATTGGTATTTTTATCAAAAGGAAGAAATTTAAAAAAATCTGTTTTGATCCAGGATATTCTATTTGAGTCTATCATTATCATTGTCTCATAGACCTTTGTTGTTAGATGATCTGTGTTGAAAGGTTTCAAAGATTTTTGACATCAAGTCAGCAACCTTTAAGATTTATCTCCTTGCTGTCCTCTTAATTTTTACCAGATCTTCAACACTTTTTTCCTCTCTCAACTATAACCTTCAATTTCATATCAGCTTATTGCTTCATTTGCATGAAAGCTATATCAAACCCAAGAAGTAAGTTGTGAGCATCCCAAGCAAAATTTAAACTGTTTATCAAAGCTGGATTTACCTTGTTTGAGAAATAGAAGTAGTAAAGCTTTTCATGCACAGCTTTAAAATTGATCAGGGATTCCTTGGAATATGTTTTAGTCACTTTCAGGCCACATAATATCCTTCAAATGAGCTTCCAGGGATCTCCTTCATCAATGCTACACTATCTCCCTAAGAAATTAAAGCCTGGCTTTATTCTGGTTAAATTTATTAGCCATGAAACCCTGAAAAGAAAGGTGAGGGAAAGCCAAAATTGTTAAAACACTACTTTATTTGGTATATCACCTTCTATTGATCTACCATTTGGGGTGCACTCAGCTGAAAACCTCCATATTGGGAAATCTCACCTGGATCTCTGTCTGTCCATAATTGATAACCTGATCCCAGTATCCTGATCCTGATTCATTGGGGAGGATTTATTCTTGATCTCTTGAGAACTTGATTGAACTTAATTCTGAATTACCTGCCTATTAATTGGACATATATCTATTATAGCTTGATATATTCCCTATTGTTGTAACTGTGCTGTTTTAGCAGAGTTACAAGGGGAAGAATATTTAGAAACTAGATAATATTCTTTATTGAGAGATAGCTATTATATAGCCATTATGAATTGTGGATAACAGGAACATGATAGTGTTGATCACATGGTGGGATGGTGAAGGGGGTGGCTTGATCCTGGTAATGATTCAAGCGCCAAAAACAAGGTATCCACCATAAGGGATCATCATTTGTTAATTCTGTTGGATTTAGAAATTTGAGTTAACTTCCTATTCTGGCTCCAAGTGACAGGATATTTGGATTGCAGGTCACAAACCCGCTTACTCAAAACCTTAATGGTGGGTTGAGCCTGCTGTTTTGATACTCCCCCCGACTGAAGGTTGGCCTCTTCTGGGGGCAGGTTGTCAGGGAGGTTATCAGGAGCCTGGGTGCCATACTGGACTAAATTTTGTTCTGTGGCAAGTAGGACAGTTTCACACTGTCTCTGTCTTGCCTTGCAGGGTCTCAGGCAATCATGGTAGAGGACCTTGTCTTGTTTACATTTCCTGAGTCCTTATACAAGGTAAGTGTTATTTTTGTTTACCTTTAAGATGATTGCTGGGCATACTTTTTTGTGTTGTAGTTTGCTTTTTTCAACGTTCATGACCCAAAATTTGTCACCAACTTTGTGTTTGTCTTAGAAGGGGAAAAATGTCTTTTGTAGATGATTTTTTCTCATTGTTTTTGATCACCATTGGTCTCTATGACCTGGGGATCTGAACAAGGGGGACCTTGCTTGGAATTTCCAGCTTGGGTCCTGATAATGCTTGGATGATATTGGGCTGTGTGCCATATACCAACTCAAAAGGGCTTTTCCCAGTGAATCTGTTCACACAAGTTTGGCATACAAGTAGTGCAGTTGGTAGCTGCTTATACCAGTCCTCAGGTCTCCTGGCGGTGAGCTTGGCCAAGGCTTTCACAAGGCTGCCATTTAGCCGCTCCACACAGATATTGGCCTGAACGTGGTAAGGTGTTGTCATGGTGTGCTTGACCCCATTCTTGGTGAGGTATACGTTGGTATCTTCAGAGGTCAATTCTTTGCCTCTGTCAGTTATCAGGAGTTCTGGCTTTCCAAACTTGCTGATGATTTCTTTTCCTATAAATTGCTGCACGTTGTTACCAGTATGTGTCCTTACTGTTTGTGCTAATGGCCATTGTGTGGAGAAGTCTATTTTAGTCATGATGTGTGTCTTCTCATTATTCTTTCCTGGCATGGGGCCTACAATGTCTAGGGCCCACATTGTGATGGTTAGTTGCGTGCAAATAAGTAGTACTGACTTAGGTGGTGTTTTGCTTCTTGCAATCTTCTCACATACTTTGCATTGTTCTAAAACTTCCTGAACGTCTCAGTACAGGTTTGGCCACCATGCTTTGTGTTTAAGGAATTTGTAGAGGTTGCAACTTTTTGTGTGCCATAGGTCTCTATGGTAATGTAGGATGGTGTAAACTTGCTGATGTGTGGGGACATAAGGGATGGTGATTCCATCAGACATTTTTTGATGTAAGGTTCCATACAGGTCTGCAAATAAGTGCTTGTTCTTAATGACTGTTTCCTTGGTTATGTCAGTTGTGCCCAGAGGGAAGCCCTTGTCCTTAGTTTATAGCACCAAGAGAGGCCAGTCTGGGTTGAGCCCATTTTCCCCTCTTGTGGTACGGACATATAGGCGTAAGAGTGTGTCTGCCATGGCAAGCTCTGGACCACAGCTTATATTGTATGAGCATATTGAATCTCTCCAAGAGTTCCATCCAGTGGGCTTGACGGCAGGATAGGTTTGCTTAGGTTTTGAAATATATGAGCAACTTGTGATCAGTCAACACTGTGAATTATTTGTGTTTTTCCAGATAACAACACCATTTGACTAGGCAGTGTACAATGGCCAACAACTCTTTATTGTGGATAGGGTATTGACACTTGCTGTCTGTCAGTTTTTGTGATTTGTAGGCTACAGGCAGGAAGTCACCATCATTGTTTTTTATTTGTAGTATTCCCCCAATGGATGTGTCAGAGGCATTGGATTCCATCTGGTACTCCTCATTGTGTTTGGGGTTTGCAGGGTATGTGCTGTTGTGAGCTTCTCCTTGAGGTGTCTAAAGCAGAGGTCATGTTGGGGGGTCCATAAAAACTTGGATTTAGCGCCAGTTATGGCAGATAGGGATGCAGTCAAGACTCCAAAGTCAGGTATGAAACGGTGTACGTAGGCCACCATTCCTAGGAACGTACAGAGTTCCAACTTGTCTTTGGGTGGTGGCATTTTGCAGATGGCCTGTATCTTTTGACTGTTGGGCTTGATGCCGTCTTTTGAGACTATGTGCTCTAGAAAAGTCAGTTGTTTGCAGAAGAACTGGCATTTGGAGGGTTTGGCTAGCAGCTTGTGTTGTTCCAGGATAGCAAAGACTGCCTCCAGGTCCTTGTGGTGTTGCTCTACCAAGGGGCTATAGAAAATAATTTTGTCCATGTAGACTAAGGTGTGCTTGCCTATGTGAGGGTAAAACACCTCGTTCATGAAGGTCACAAAGGTTGAGGGGGCGTTTGTCATACCAAAATTGAGTACCACATCCTTATGTGAACCAAACTTAGTATAGAAGGCTGTCTTAGTGATATCTTCCTCCTTGATATGGATCTGATTGTAGCCTGCAGTTAGGTCAATCTTGGAGAAGACTGTGGCAACGCCCAGGGCATCAAAGAGGTTGGTAATAAGTGGTAGTGGATAACAATTTTTGATGGTAACTTTTTTTAGGGCTTGGTAATCTGTGACTAGACACAGGGTGCTATCCTTCTTGGCCACAAAGAATACAGCGGCCCCAAAGAGAGATTGTGAGAGACAGATAAGTCCTTTCTCCAAGGCCTCCTTAATGTAGGCACATAGGGTGTTGTCTTAATTTGGGGTGAGAAAATAGATGGGCCGCGCTTTGGGTACAGCTCCCTTGAGTTGAATGGAATGTTGGATATGTTTTTCTGGAGGTAACCCAGGTAAAGCCTCATCAAAGATTTCTGGATGGTGGGCTACAATTTTGTGATCTTGAGACGTAGTGGTGTCTTGGTGATCTTTGAAATGTATGATCTCTTACTGGCAGTTGCCCCATTCAATTGACTTGAGGTTCTCTCTTTTGTTCAGGGTCTCTGTAATGCGTACAAAGACGTGGTCACGTAGAAGTTGGTCCACTGAGTCAGGAGAGATCTGGAGGTCAACGCCTTTGTGCATGATAGTCAATACCAAGGTTGCCCGGTCTATATGGGGCTTGTTCTTTCTCAGCCAATTCAATCCCAGTGCAATGTCAAATTTTGGAAAGTCAATTATGGGGCCTTTGATGATGGAGTTCAGGTTTTCAAGCATGACAGAGAAGGGAACAGCTTCCCTTGTCACAGCAATGTGATGTTCATCAGCTAAAACCACGTTTTTAATCCGCAAAGGATTAGTGGCTAGCTTGAACTTGTCCACAAAGCTGCTGTTGACTAGGGTTCAATCCATACCCAAGTCCAGGAGTGCTGAGCCTATGTAACTATGAAAGCAGAAAAGGGTAAGACATTGTGATAGATCCAGGAAATTCATACATGCTTTTTCATTATCCCAGTCCAACTCTTTTATGGTTTGATGGGGAATCCTTTATGTAAGCTTTGATGAGCTTGGATTCCAGGCAAGCAATCTTGGCATTAAACTTGTTGCCATCTGGCAATCACTTCCACGTTTTTTGCTTCCCATAGTCTTAGCTGCAGACCATCTCTTTTATTCCATGGTAGTCCTATTTCAGTTAAAAGCCAAAAACACAAAGCATAAAAAGAATGAGGGGAAAGAGACCATTGTCACACATAAGTATCATTCTTTATTAATTATTATCATGTTTCTATTATTTATCAAGTGGGGTACATTTGGCTGGAAAAACCTCCAGTTCCAGAATCACACCTGGATCCCTATCATGTGGTTTATGACATAACGGCATCATCAAATCCAGATCTTTTCCAAAAAGATCTTCACACTCTTAACCTATAAGAATGTGCCATAATACATTCCAGAATCACCTGATTCCTTCCGTGTAAATGTATTACTTTGGCTTGAAGCAGTCTGGACTTCCAGTGCCAAAACCCTGTGAAATATACATATTCCTGATCCAAGCTATCCTTGTTCCAACTGAGAACCAACTGATCAATCCTGAGTGTATAGACACCATTGTCTATATTTAGTTATTTTTGCATTTAATGTTTTTTTGCATCAAAAACCCATTAAAACACTTCAAAACTTAAACCAGGTGCCACTGCGGCGCCCAGAAACTTTCCTAGGCGGTGCCACAGCGCCTGAAACACTTACTGGGTGGCACTTTACAAATCAATTAGGTGGTGCGGCAGCGCTTCTAACCTAATTAATTTTTCAAAACAGCGCTTTTAAACCACAACTTGGGGGTTTACTTTTGGCTAACCTTAACCAAACTTCTTGACACAGTCAAGGCAATTAAACAATATAATTAAATCCTCATTAATTATATTCCCAGCATATATTAATTATCCTTCCCAGTTAATTAATCCGTTTGAAGACAACAAGTCTTTACTTGACACAGTCAAGTCCATTTTGGCCCTATGAATAAATCCTCATTAATCATATTCAAGGGCATCAATTAATTAACCTTCCCAGTTAATAAATTACGTTTGAGACACCTAGTCTCATAATCTGAATTGTTCAGATTATTCATTACAACCCTCAATTAGTACAGCCTAATTAATTCCTGGGTATCAATTAACCTCCATGGTTAATTAGACGGTTTGAGACACCTAGTCTCATAATCTGAATCTTTCAGATCATTCATTTTGGCTCTCAATTAGGACAGCCTAATTGATTCCTGGGTAATCCATTACTATACTGTAAAATCTCTCCAAGGCCAATCCTATTGTTTTGAATTTCAACCTATGAAATTCATCACAATTCAACCTCTTTGTGAAACCACAGCCCAATATGACTGTAGTACGGTCACAGACATCAGTTTATTGGGGTGTCTGGCAATGGTATAAAGCATCAGGTCCTCTGAGGGCACTTGGATCATTGGACACTGGTCCACGTCCTTGAGTTGGTACTCATCATTGGGCAAGTCAGGAATTGTGCATGGAGAGCTTGGCTGGCTTAATGCTCTCCCCAGGCTTTTCCCTTGTCTTGGTTGACTTGTGTGGCAGTGATACAGAAATAGATACAATTTAAATGGCCATTGTTCCCATTTTAATGCCCATTTGAACCCGCGGGGTTATGGTTTATGATGCTGCTGTTGTTCCCAGGGGGTGGTTGACTGGAACGCCTAGCTGGGTGAGAGTCTTTGGGTCTTTCTTGTTTTCTAGCTTGCGCTTTGTGGAGAGTGATGGTCGTTTGTTCTGCTTTCTCCACTTTGCAATACAGACTCTGTAGATTAGTCACTTGATCCAGGTTCATGTGTCCCATTACATGCAACTTGAGTGTGTTGTAGTACATGAAGTGTGTGGCTGGGGTGTCAAAAGCCATGTCAGAAGGTGCGCATAGTTGGAGTTCCTTGTAGGTGCAGATGAGTTCCTTCATGGTGCCTGTCTGAGTTAAGTTCTTTACTTGATGTATGATCATGAGTGTGGTGGCCTTAAGCCCAAATCTTGCCAAGAAGTATTGTTTGAAGGTATCCCAGTCCTTTTTGGTATGTTATTCATGCCACTTGTTGCACCATGTGCCAGCGTTGTGGGTCAGTCAGATGGAGACTTCTGCAATCCAAAATTGCTGTGGGCATTCCATTTGGGCCAGCTTACTATGGGCAGACTGGATCTATGCAGCAGTGTTGTTGTTGTTGGCCCCAGAAAAAGGTTCCAAGGCAGCGCTTCTGAGTCTTTGGGCTACATAGGTGGGCATGGTGCTTTTGTCAGTTGGTTGTGGAATGGTGGTGGCCGTCTGGAAGAACCCTTGTGCAGACATGGCATTGAAGGCGGGCAGTAGGATCACTGTGTTATGGTACAGGACAAAACCATCAGGTATCTCGGCACCAGGGATGTACAGAGTCCAGCCTAGCGGGAGGCCAGACATGATTATATTGAGGATTTGTTGGCCATGGCAAGTATGGGAAATAAGCAGAATTTTGGGGAATAAAGTAGGATGGAGAACCTATTTCTGCTACCAATGTTGTAACTGTGCTGTTTTAGCAGAGTTACAAGGGGGAAACGTTTAGAAGCTAGATAATATTCTTTATTGAGAGATAGGTATTATATAGTCATTGTGAATTGTGGATAACAGGAACATGATTGTGTTTATCACATGGTGGTATGGTGAAGGGGGTGGTTTGATCCTGGTAATAAGTCAAGCGCCAAAACAAGGTAACGCCATAAGGGATCATCATTTGTTTTTGTTGTTGGATTTGGAAATTTGAGTTAACTTCCTAGTCTGGCTTCAAGTGATGGGATATTTGGATTGCAGGTCACAAACTTGCTTACTTGAAACCTTGCTGCCGGGTTGAGCCTGCTGTTTCAACACTATTTAATCTGATATAATGGCCTAGAGCTGATCTTTGATCCAAGCTGGATAAAGTTTCTGCTGTTACCTGGCTGAATGTTTCTATAGATAACACTACCTCCATTTTACCAAGTCTGATTTATTGAACTCCTATGGCAAAAAACTTTTTCATTATAGTTAAGAACACAATAGCATTAAACTACACCTCATCTGGAAACTCTTGAGACATCATGATCCATGGAGCTAATTTCCAGTTAACTGCAAACCTGGGCCTCATTGAACCTTCCCAGTTAATTGACTTATTTGTGAGACACCTGGTCTTAAAGCCAGATTTAGCCATTCTTTTCTTGATCTTGTTAATTGGTCTGGCTGGATTGATTCTGGGATCCCATAACTCTATTTTTATAGGCGCTGGGCTTCTTTAAAACCCCTATTTGTAGGATTCTTAACCATTACTTGTACAAATCCAACCTATGAAATTTAACATTGGTGAGGGATTTTGTTGAGCTGGTCACTTGAAGTGACTATTTTACCATCACACTCCATTGGTTGGAACTTATTTTAAGCAGGTTTGGGTAGGAATCAATATAACCATCTCACTGATTTGGAGGGATATATATAATGATCTGCTTGATTGAGGTCAGGGGGCTCACATTTAATACAAGCATCTTTGGGATGCACCCCAAGAAAATACCTGGAACAGCTTTACCCTTGGGCTATGAAGGATATCAGTACCCTTTTCAATCCTCCTGGCCTAGTTTATGGGTGTGACCAAAGAGATATTGATTGGCTACTCCAAGCTAGATTTCCTTGACCAGTCATGGGGTATTGCCAAGGTGATTGATGACAACCCTGGTTTACTAGTTTTCAATAGCTCAGATTGTTCTTAATCTCCCATATCTTTGCTTGGGTATGGTCCTGGGATTTAATATACTGATAAGTTGGGGTGGGGAAGCCAAACCTCTTGGAGGGGCAAGCTCTCAACTTTGGCCAATATGGTTTCAACTGACAGGCCCTACTCTTTACTGCCAATTAAAAACCTCTTATATTTTTTGAGTCAGGGGTGTTTTTAAATGTTTTAAATGTTTCTGAGGCTTAAATGGACCTGATCCATGCTTAAATTTTACCAGCACATCCAATCCAGAATCTTGAGGTGGGGGTTCTGGAGGTCAAGTTTCTAGAGGATGACCTTGTCTGTGATACTAGTTGGCATGTTTCTGGTTTGGGGTCTTAGCAAAACGCTTTTATATAGTTTACCTACCAAGATATGGGATCTATATAAAGTGATGGTCAGTAATTAAAATCACTTTGGGTTCATTATAAAAAGATATATGAATTGCTGGCCAGGTAAATACACTTTCTAAGTAATTACTGGGCTGGGCCGTGATTATTTGAGGTTCAAGTTCTTTTTATACGTGGTTGGGGTAGGAAGCAACGATCTTTACAGATCTGGACATGCATGCTAAATTTTCCAGGAATCTTAGCATTGGTTGACCTCTTTTATAATCTAATTGATGTAATTTATAAAAGCTGGATGGAGTTACTTATATTGGGATGAGGTTTTGGGAAGTATATCATACAGAATAAGAGGAAAGTTTTAAGAAGAGAATGATACTTTTATTTATATAGAAGAAGGATGTTATATAGTATACTGGTAAGCCACATAGTGTCCATGTAGATCATGGATATCATGTGGGTTGGAAGAGCCAGGTTATTTTGGGATTAAGGGGTTGAGACTAGTGTAATGTCTGGTTTTGTGTCAGTGCCACCTTTTGGGAATAGAATTAAAAGTTTAGTAATGGAGATATTGTATTTCGATGCAATTATGGTATAATGCAAGAGAAGGTTGTTAAAAAAAGTTGTCGATGATGGTTTGGGCGTACCCCATGGGGCTGTAGGAGAGTGAGTTGATTAAATCCACTAGGTCGGCATCCTCTTGTTCATATTGGCGAACAAGGGTTGTGTTGAGGTTGTTCATCTGAATGTAGGAATCGGGAAGGGGGTTCCGTTTCTTCTGTTTGAAGCCAGTGTTGGCTTCTGGGATGCTTAGTCGGGTTCTTGTGAAGCCGCGGCCCTGGTTGTAAAGAAGAGATCGAACACGTTGACAGCCCCATCGACGCGTAAAGGGGTTTCGGCGAGAGAAAGCGACGACGGAGTTTTGGATATTGGCTGGGAGGCGGTGGACTTGGACATTGCGTGGGAATCGGTTGTAGCCGTAGCAGTATCGGGAGATATCAAGCGTGCTACGTACGGTGATGTTGAAGAAGGGGAGGACTGTGTTTACATTGTATCGTTCGCCAAACCGAGAGCCTTCAGAGGGAGAGCGGGGGTTGCGCCGCTGCCACTCTGCCCAGACCATGTCGACGAAGGCGTGGTGCATGTAGAAGAGAGGATCGTTGGGCGAGTGCATCTCACTAAAGTCTCCAAAGTTGCCCCCGATGCTTACATGGGGGTTCCCGTGCTTGAATTCAAAGCGCCTGGCAAAATCCGAGAATCTGGACTCGTTGCAGGCAAGAGAAATCGATTCTGATGATGCGAAAGGGGAGATGCGTCGTCCCATGTCAAAGCTACGGCGGAGGCAATGTGGCCGGGGGTGGCTGACTCTCTAGTTTGCAAATGGGCCTCGGATAACAGTAGTCACGGTTGCGTTGACCATTTCCCCCCATTGCTTGCAATACGCGGCTGCGATGGGGCTCGGCACTGTCCAAGGACCAGTCCCAGTACGGAAGGACTACGCGAGGGTCGATCTTCCTAAGCTCCTGTTCATACATGTAAGTAAACTGACGGTGCCAGGGAAGGAAAATTGATGTTCCGTGGATGCGTGTTTGGTGTTCCAAGTGGACTCTAGTGAAATACTCAAACATGGTCTTTCCGCCTCGGTAAGCCCTGGGCTTTTGATGGAGCCGCCTTACGGCATCAAAGTAACTCTGCTGCTCCTGCTGGCTCAACTCACGAAACTCTCGGCGGACGGGGCACTGTGCTGCTGCCAAGCCTGCCAAAATCAATCCTGATACTTTCATTTTTTTCTGTTTACCAATGTCCACATGTCCTTTATATATCCCTTCAAAGCAATCAACCGTTTAAAGCATCTGATAGTTACCCACGAACAATAGTGGGCTTATTTCAAATCTCTTCTAAAGAAACAGATTTTTGCATTGTTAAAGGTTTTAAACTATTTTAATGCAAGTATGCCTATGCTATTCACTCATACCAGTCAGAATAAATTGCTCAAAGTTTTCCACCCCATCTAATCGGAAACTGGAATTAGCTTAGAATTTATATCCACTTGAAACGATTTGACCAAAGCGAGGTGATTCTCCAGCATGCATATTCAACCCAAAATGCTAACATGGACTCCTAAAACTTAAGCTCTAGACTATTTTTTCAAATAATAGGTTGGTGTTATGCATTTACTAATGATACAATCAACCTCACCCATATAGTGATATTCTTCAACCTTTTGAGTAGCAATGATTAAGTTTATGGGGCCTTGACAACCGTAAACTTAAAGAGTAGCTTTCTTCAGGGATAATTTTAAGCATATTTTTTTAACATTTAACAGCCAAGGTAGACACGCATACGAGTGAGGTTGAAAACGCATAAATTTGCAACCTCCATCTCAATCTAATCACAAGCAAAATGCAAGTTTCACTGGTCCATGATTTTGTTCGTTCCTCATAGTTAAACAGAAATATTTTTGGCAACAAAATGCTTTTCCAATATATCTAATAGACAATCTGACGTTGGGTATAATCTTGGCACCTGCTTATAAGAAGCACTATATTAAATAGATATAAGGTATCGTGGATCCAGCATTTAAAACATCACATATAGTCTCCCTCAATCAAACCATCGCATGAGACAGAAGGCATCATAATCGGCCGGATTTGATGACCTCCTAGAGTTTTCGCCTAGCGATGCTCCAGCTTTAGGCCGCTACATCAAAACTATAAATAATAAATAACCATTATAAAATCTACCTTTTGACTCGGGTGCTCAGAGCAGGAAGGTAGCCAAGGCAGCCCGAAATCCACACGCCGATAAAAAACCAAGCATACTGCACCGCCACTGGATTTAACCAAGCCAACTTTCAATAAATCCCATCAGAACCCAAGTACCAGCCCGAGAAGGCAAACTTCCGACCACCCAGCCCCGCGAGCAGCTGCGCATGGATTCCAAGCGATGGAAGCTATCTGCTTTCCAGATCCGTCGTGGTTGAATTAAATTTTATATCCCACCAGCCACGATTCAGCCTAACCCATCGTGGCGAGTATATCATTAAGCCCTAACGAATTAAAGTTGACCATTTTAATCATCGCACCGTCAAGTAGCGTCCAACTCATTACGGCCCAGAGAATATCTCCCCGACGGTTCACTTCCATAACCAGATATTTCACCCCGGGTTGCTTGACCAATTAAAAGTCTGTTACCGACTACTTCGTTCCATCTGCCTATCGAGCCTTTATATTAAAACCAACCTTACATATCCATTACAGCAGCTTTCACAGCTATAAGATGAACAAACCCCCCTCAAACCAAAATATCATCAGATTTAAACAAACTCTAGCTACCAATGTAAAGTAAAACTCCCTTGACAGTGAACATGACATTAACAGGAAATCTCTACAAGCCAAGCAACCAAGAACTCCAACAGCTTAAGACCTACTTAGGCATGGTACAAAAGCCTAGAACCTATATCCAGGCAGGTTTCAGGCACCTTCTATGTAACTAAGCTTGCTATTAGATTTTGTCCCCACCCCATTTCCAACAACACTATTCCCAGTGGTAACAGTCGGCATTTAAACTGGCTGCATGTCGACATGCAGACAGTTGGCTTTAATTTGGCACTTAGGCCAAAGCCTACTAGCCAATTGCTGATTAAACTAATTTTTTATATTGTATCTCATAGTATGAATTGATAATTAATGATAAAACAAAGCCAATGTCAACATCAACTAATAATAGGCTTAATTTTTATTACAAAATAACAAGGAAATTACTATTAAAAATGCCAAATTATTTTGATAATAATTTAAGCTTGACTTCAACAATAATCTACACAATGTCAACATAAATTAACAGCTTATTATATTTCTTAATAAAAATACATGTAATCTGGAATATCTTCACATATAATAAAGATTTTTATTTATATTTGGCCCTTTGTTTCATAGTTGTTTGATATATAGCGGGTAAAAATTTCAAGTTTTGTTTTACACTATATTAGTGGTTTATTATAGCTTTGAAACCATTGGACGTGTTCTGGTTAACCCCTAAATATTGGATTAAGCTAGATTGTATAGGTTAAAACTAGGTTTTATATAGTGTCATTTAAAGTGACACAAAGGAAACCCAACACAAAAGCAAAAGTGAGACAAGGAGAATAAGTTAAGCATCCACAATGACATAATTTAAGTGAGCTTTAATAGCAGCTCCACTATAAAAGAAGGCCAACATCGGCAAAGTCATCACCTTAACTAATCTAATAAGCAAAAGACATGACTTAACAATTTAACTTACAGAATGGTAATCTTAGGATCTCAAAACTTCACATAATAATAAAACTACTACTTACAATATGTAGTACTTGGTTTTTAAAAGTTATATGAATATAACTTTATTATAGCCCAAACCCCAAATAGCATAATTTAAGTCTAGATTTTGAACCCAATCTTAATTTAATTAAGATTAATATGTTTTTTAAATAGTGATTTACCTCAATAATGTTGACTATCTACAAGTTGACTGTCAGAATTAAGACAATATTTTAGGCCAACTGTCTAGAATTAAAATTTTAACACATGTCAACACTTAAAATGTCAAACTAAACAAATAAATGTAGTTTTTTCCAATCTTTTCTTAATAAAAAGCCTCAATGCTGCATATATTAATAATATTGAAGGGTTTTTTTGCATATTCCATATAATAACTCTCCACAACTTGATATATTTTCATCTTTCACTCTCTTTTTTCTATACTTTACTAACAGTTATTTCTCTAACCCATTTTTTTATAAGATAAATCAAAGAAACCCCAGCCTAATAAGAAAGACCCCAATAAAAAACTACCAAGGACACTGTTAAGCCTAAGGCTTCTTCTTCCGCAAAAAAGTGCTTAATAAACAGCCTAAAAAAGATGAACAAAAAATAAAAACCCCACTACTCCAGCTTCTGAGAAGGACTCTTATGATGGTTTCACCTCCCATAGCTGGTATGCTTATGAGTGATATGAAGATCCTATCAACAAGAAAAAAGAAAGGCAAGCTTCAAACCCTCTCCTGAGCCCTCTCCTGAACTATCCCCTGGTGAATATGAAAATGATGAGCAACAAGAGTACTTTCCTGGTTTTTAACATGCCCCTCCTGGTCCATGGGATGTACTAAAAGCCCACAATATTTGCAATGTTAAATGCCCCTTTGAGATCCCCAAAAGATTCCCAAAATCCTTTTCATTAATATCAGTCAAAGGTGGCCCAAGCATGGTCAATGATGGCTATGTGTTTAATTGCAATAATTAGAAGCAAGGAAGCAAGAGAAAGCATTTCACATGTGAAGACAGAAGCTGCCCAGCTTGCCTAAACACCCAAGGTTGGGATAAAGCTACCTTGAAAAGAGGGAACATACCTGCCTGCCTCCCACCACTTTGATTGAGAAGCTATTCAAGTGGTATCTATTCCAAATGGTCCCAGTATCAAAAGGCATCAAAGCAACTCAACTGGCAGTAAAGGCCATCAAGCGCTTGAGCAACGAGAACCTTGATTTTTTCCCTGACTATAAAGATCTTGCTAAGTATATCTGTGATAGGCGCCAAGAGCTAAACTCAATTGGAAAAAGTGTGTCCCAACTAAAAGACCTGGTCCTTACACCTGAGTTGCAGAAAAACCAAAACAATAAACAGTTCCTTCTTAACTATGATGGACATGGTGAAAAATCCAGGATCATATGTTATGCCACCAATAAGAATATAGAGCATCTGTGTGCCACTGAGACTTGGCTCTGTGATGGGACATTTGCAACATGCCCTAAGTTATTCTATCAGCTGTGGGTAGTACATGCTCAGATTGATAATAAAGTCCTCCTCTTTGTATATTTTCTTCTTCCTGGAGCCTCAAAGGATATATAACTAAGAGCATTCAAGATTCTACAGGAGGGCCTTAAAGCTATTCCCACTGAGACTGGAAAGAATCCTGTTCAGTCAACAAGGGCCAATCCTGATGATGCTGATAAAGATGGGGTCACCCTAGCTGCTGAAGAGAAGTAACAGGATAGATCCCTTGGAAAAATAATTATCATGGATTATGAGACAGCCCAATACAATGCATTTGCAAAAACCTTCAATGATGAGGTACAAGGGTGTTTCTTTCATTGCTAACAAGCTATTAATAGATGCCTTAAGGGCAAGACCCTCCTCAGCTCTCTCACACAACAAGATACAACTTTTAAATGCAAGTTTCTGATCCAGAAGTTTGTTGCTCTTGCGTTTATTAAGCCTGAGCATGTTGGCCAAGGATTTGAGCTTCTCTGTAATGACCCTTAAGCCTTGAGCCATGAAGCTGAACTCCAACCCTTCATTAAATACTATGATCCACAATGAGTGGGGTGCAATGTGGTCAGCTGCAGGGGTAAGCCAGTAGCAAGGGCAAGCTGTAATTGCTACCAGGCTGATCTCTAGGATTGAATGAAGGAAACATCATGCCTTGAAACCTGGCATAAACATCTAAAGTCCTCCTTTGGTGTGAATCCCATATACAACAACTTCTTTGAACACCTTAAGGCTGAACAGGGGAAGACTGTCTCCTCCCTTTTGGATATGGAAGTAAGGGCTCCAAAGAGGAGAAAACAGTGTAAGGCTATAATTTACAAAGAGCAGATAAAGACAGCTGTCAAGAATAATTACAAGCTATCTGAGCTTGGGGAGCAGACAGGAAGGATTGCCACTGTACTCTCTTGCAGCAACCCTTCAACTTAGTGTATAATGGGCATTTCTGGCTCTTTTTGATATCTTGATATACAGCTTTAATTTTAAAACTAATAGGATTATTTAAATAGATAACTGAAATTCAAAGTTGAAAAGATAGATAAGTTTTTATATAAAGATTCAATGTCTGAGCCGTGATTGAATAGCTTAAATGTTTGTTTTAGTACTAAAGTATATGTAATTTTGGGTTTCTATTATATCAACTATTCTTTAAATAAGGTTTTATCTTTTGTTTCTTTATTTAACATATTTTTATTTTTATCATGATTTTTTTAAATACTTTAAAAACTTTTTATACAGCAAAAAAACAAAATTTTGTAGTAAAAACAGGTAATTTCATAGCAAATATACTTTTAATTAATTTTGCATTATTTTTTGGATTCTTTATTATCATATTACCATAAAAACTATTTAAAGCTTAATTTTTGCTAGGTTAAATGTTCAGCATTTGGTTTTTTGCTTGTTAAAAAAGTGTCAACTTCTAGTAGGCTGCATGATAATAAACTTTCTCTAGACTTTTCTAATGTGTCAACCTGGCTGTAAAATTAAATTTTGATAAATGACATGCATAAAATCAACATGCAGAGGGTTTAAATGCTGACTATTGCTTTTGAGAGGTTTGTAACAAAATCCAGAAGTTCTATGGAGCCTACCATGGGCTAAGACTTCCTCTGGATGTTCACCTGTGTGACAGATCCAGGAAATTCATGCTTGCTTCTTCATTATCCCGGCCTAACTCTTTTACAGTTTGACAGGGAATCCTTTATGTAAGCTTTGATGAGCTTGGATTCCAGGCAAGCAATCTTGGCATTAAACTTGTCGCCATCTGGTGATCACTTCCACGTTTTTGGCTTCCCATAGTCTTAGCTGCAGACCATCTCTTTCATTCCATGGTAGTCTTATTTCAGTTAAAAGCCAAAAACACAAAGCATAAAAAGATTGAGGGGAAAGCAACCATCATAACACATAAGTATCATTTTTATTAATTATTATCATCTTTTCATTATATACCAATCGGGGTACATTTGGCTGAAAACCCCTCCAGTTCTGGAATCACACCTAGATTCCTATCACATGGTTTATGACACAACGGCGTCATCCAATCCAGATCTTTACCAAAAAGATCTTCACACTCTTAACCTATAAGAATGCGCTCTAATAAATTCCAGAATCACCTTATTCTTTCCGTGGAAATGTATTGCTTTGGCTTGAAGCATTCCGGACTTCCGGCGCCAAAATCCTGTGGAATATACATATTCCTGATCCAAGCTATCCTTGTACAACTGGGAACCAGCTGATCAATCCTGAATGTATAGACAACATTGTCTATATTTAGTTATTTTTGCATTTAATGGTTTTTTGCCTTAAAGCCCATTAAAACGCTTTGAAACTCAAACCATGCGCCACCGTGGTGCCCAGGAACTTTCCCAGGCGGCGCCCCAGCGCCTGAAAAAATTTGATAGTGGCGCCTTGGCGCTTTTAACCCAATGAATTTGCCAATGCGGCGCTTTTAAACCACAATTTGGGGGTTTACTTTTGGCTAACCTTAACCAAACTTCTTGAAACAGTCAAGGCAATCAAACAATATAATCAAATCCTCATTAATTATATTCCAAGCATATATTAACTAACCTTCCCAGTTAATTAATCCGTTTGAAGACAACAAGTCTTCACTTGACACAGTCAAGTCCATTTGGCTCTATGATTAAATCCTCATCAATCATATTCCAGGGTATCAATTAATTAACCTTCCCAGTTAATCAATCAGTTTAAGACACCTAGTCTCATAATCTGAATTGTTCAGATTATTCAGTATGGCCCTCAATTAGTACAGCCTAATTGATTCCTGGGTATCAATTAACCTCCATGGTTAATCAGACAGTTTGAGACACCTAGTCTCATAATCTGAATTGTTGAGATTATTCATTACAGTCCTTAATTAGTACAGCCTAATTAATTCCTGGGTATCAATTAACCTCCATGGTTAATTAGACGGTTTGAGACACCTAGTCTCATAATCTGAATTGTTCAGATTATTCATTACAGCCCTCAATTAGTACAGCCTAATTGATTCCTGGGTATCAATTACTACACTGGAAAGTTTCTCCAAGGCCAATCCTATTGTTTTGAATTTCAACCTATGAAATTTATCACAATTCAACCTCTTGGTGAAACCACAGCCTAATGTGACTGTAGTACAGTCACAACCTGGTTTGGATTTTTTATGTGGGAATCAAGAAGAATAACAAGGACATGGAGGGTGTTGTGCCTGGCAGGAACACAATCAGGACCTTTTAGATAGTAAAAAGATGCCAGATGAATAATGCTTAGCTGAGTGACTCATCCAGGATGCTCTTATACTGGTAGACTCTACAGGGTTCAGGTGCCACCTGAGAAGCTACTTCTGGCAATTTGGTGTGTATGCCTCCCATTCACAAATAGAAGGGTTACATGGGATCAAGGCATCAGCAGCGCCCAGGCAGTGGCTATTTGGATCTCCCACAAGATTTAGCAGGATGTCCTTCTATTTGACTGCAACCAATACATCTCCAATAACTTTGTGCTGATGTTTAATTCTATTGTTCTATATACAAACTAGATTTATAATCTTTATTCATGTTTTTATGGTATGATAATGTTTTATTTTGTATTTTTGGCTATAATATTTACACAGCTTTGGTTACTATGAGAGATTGAAATAAAAAATCACTATAAGTTGTTTAAATGATTATGTTTTAGAAATTATGTCTTTATATTCAATTCCTATATTAGTTAATTAGAGGCACTTGACAATTGTGTCAGAATGAAATTATAAAGCAAAAACTATGAATAAAAAATACAAACTTATCAACTGGGTTATAGCTCAACATCTATCCCTGAAAGAATCCAAGTGGGCATAGGATCTACCCACTGGCTCAGCCAGGAGATTATCTGACCCCAAACAGCAAATCAAATATGCCACAGGTCTATCTGGAGTACCATGTTTAAAATTTACTTAGCCAGCCAAAGAATTCTTCAACTGGGTTCAGTAAAGCAAAGTGCACAGGGGGGATGAGAGGTTTTGGGGTCTGTACACAATAGGTCTTTTGCCAATTGGTACACACATACTGATCACTGTCAATTTTCAATGACATACACTTTGTGGAGCCCAAAGCTATCAAAAAGAGTGGATATGATAATGCCACTTCTGGGGTTTCTTAGATGATCTTTCACATTATGGGGGAGACCAGAAGTTTTTCACTGTTTTAGGAGCCTTTAATCATCTGGTGGACTTCAATTCCCTTTGGACCAAGGAGCACCGCCATGGAATATGCAGTGGAGCTCTGATGTGCAATGCAATACTTCTGTTTCAGATGCATATTCTAAGTAACCATATAAGCCATGGAGAGGTAAAGTAAACAGTGATCTGTTGATACAACAAATAAAATGTCTTAATTGGCCTTTGGTACAGTAGACGTCCTGGTGTACCTGAGTTGAGTCTCAATGCTTTTTAGGATATTCCAATTATAAGGAGATACCCTAAACTTTTTTCACAGGGAGCAAATGTTGTAACCTTACTGTTTTAGCAGAGTTACAAGGGGGAAAGTTTGAAAACTAGATAATATTCTTTATTGAGAGATAACAATGATATAGTTGTTATAAATCATGGAGATCAGGAACATGATTGTTTTGATCACTTAGTTAGATTATTAGAGGGTGGCTTGATCCTGATAATAAGTCAAGCTCTAAATTGAGATATTCACCATATGGGATCATCATTTGCTCATGTTGCTATTTATGAAAATATGAGTTGACTTCTGCATTTATCTACAGATCATTAGAAAGTCAGATTGTGGGTCACAACCCTGCTTGGCCAGAAATTTTCTGGGGGTTGACACTGTTGTTTTGACACAAATCCCTCAAAAAAGTTTATAGAGAGAGGAAATTGAGGTGTCAACTCCAAACATTGAATTCACCTTTGTCTGTATGCTTGCCAGTTCAAGATGGCAAATTTGGTTGATCCACTGGAAGATTGCTCATCTGTGTTCTTTTTTGAGAGTAGCTGATAGTTGTTTGGGCTTCTCACTAAGTTTAACTTGACTGGTGTTGTTTTTGGCTCCTGGGGACAACATCCAGGAGGACACGGCGGGAAACCTTTATAACAAAATATTTATGGTTTGAAGCTAGCCTTGGGTTAGCCTTCAGGGCAAAATTAAGGGCACATAAATTAGTTTCCTGTAATAAAAGATAAAGAATTTCTTATAAAAAAAGAAAAGGAAAAAGCTTGAAAAATATTAAAGCCAACACAAATGTGGATAAACTTGTCTTTATTAGGAGAAATGATTTTACTTAAATAGTAGACAAAGGCTAATGATCACTCATTAGGTAGACAGAGTGGCAGAGTGGGTCATGTTGGATTGAAATCATACTATGGTCAGTCTAGGGCAGGTATAGTATTCCAGAATGGGTGGACATTGATGTCAACCCATTTATGGGAGGAGAGGAATGTCTGAAGTCAAAAGCAAAACCAACCAAATCTTTGCACATATCATTATTTGAAGGCCATATCAAAACACCATCAATGGCGCAATTTCTGACAACTGGTCTTTCTATAGACTTGATATAAGTGATTGGTCAAATTCAAACAGATTTGACAATACGTATGGACTTCTTGTAGTCAGAAATACATTTATTAAGTTTGATGAATATGTGACACTTTTTATTGGGGATGGCCTGTCCAGCTCTTGGAGTGCATTGGATAGTAGCATTGGATTGGATGGCAATGGGCATTGCCATCCAGGTGTATTATATGATGACCTTCTTCAATAACTTCTACCCCTTTACAGTGTGGTAGAATTCTGGCTCTTCCTCCTCTTCCTTGTCCCCTCTGCTTGTGTAAGTCTTGTATTTAGTATCATGAATAAAATTCACACTTATTACACATATCTGTACTAGGTGCATCTTTGCAGTATTTAAGTTGGTATACCAGATAAACATAATAAGCTGTTTTGTTGCCAATAGTTCTGTATTTAGTAACATCAGGCCTTTCTTGTAAGATTTTGTACCTTGGGGTTGGTTTTACAGCTCTTCCAGTATAACCAGTCTGGGCATGAGGTCATATTTCCCCACCCTCTTCTCCACTGTGTGTTCTTTTGGCTGCTTCATTGTCCTGCATACAGGGGCTCTTCTGGGAGACCCTCTTGGGCGCCCACAGCCTTGATGCTCTCCCCTGGGGGTGTTTGCTTGAGCTATGCAATACTTTCTGTTGAAGTAGATAAAAAATAATAATTTTATTTCTAATGCGCTATACTTTGGGCATTTAACTTAGTTTGAATAAAAATTCATAATCCTGTTACCACACTATATATTTATGTGTGGTGTGTCTCTATATTTGCCAAACTGGCTTGTTGTTATCCTGTCAACTTTATAATATCCCTTTAACTCTATGCAAACTTTACACCCCAAAGGGCACTAGGAATGCTTATATCTAGCATCTGTTTCATATTACATGGATTGATTTAGAAAGCTCAGTACTGAGATAGTGTCTGGCATGGTTGGTTTATAATTCGGCTCTGTGCGCTATGGATTTGATTGGGTATTGCCTTTTTTCATGGGTGGGTTTTTCATATGGTTTAGGGCTTTTGTGTATACTGCTCGAGACATGGTAAGGTATTTGAGAGGTGCATGTGAGTTGATTTGTTAGCATTGTGAAATCTTTATTTTACCACGTGGCTTTGTTATGGTGTGTGCTTGATATAAATGTTGGGATTTTTATTTGATATGTCCAGTTTAGTTTAAGTTTGGTTTAATTTAGATCGATTTTGTGTTTAGTGTTATATTTTGTTTTATGCACAACTTTAGTGAACTCTAACCAGGCTTTGATTTGTCATCAACATCTGTGAAAAGTATAGTATTTAATTTCTCCCTGGTGGTTGTTGGATTAGAGCGAACTAAGAGTGGATACTAGCTTGAACCCTGGGATAAGTTTAAGCTACAGCTCTGTGGTTAAACGGAATCAAATGTCTGTTAAAGCGGTTCCATTGAAATGTCCTGTAGGATTTATAAGTCCTATAGATACGAGGAAATTTTTGCGACATGTTCCCCTGGAAATGGTAAGTTTCTCTTTGGGAAGCGCCTAAATATCAGCGCCCAGAGGGAAGGGGTTCTAATCGCCGCAGCCAAGCCTTGCTGAGAAATGGGATATCGATTCCAATGTAAGTTTTAATGCTGATTAATTTTCAAGTCTTGGGGGTGAGACTGGATTCAAGAAGGAGTTCAAACTAGTTATAGTTATCAATGATGGATTGGGCATATCCAATGGGGCTGTAGGAGAGCGAGTTGATTAAATCCACTAGGTCGGCATCCTCTTGTTCATATTGGCGAACAAGGGTTGGGTTGAGGTTGTTCATTTGAATGTAGGAATCGGGAAGGGGGTTCCGTTTCTTCTGTTTGAAGCCAGTGTTGGCGCGTGGGATGCTTAGTCGGGTTCTTGTGAAGCCGTGGCCCTGGTTGTAAAGAAGAGATCGAACACGTTGACGACCCCTTGACCCATGAAGGGGTTTTCGTCTAAGAAGGCTTGGACTGCGCTTTAGATCTTGGGAGGGAGTTTCTGGACTTGGACATTGTGCGGGAATCTGTTGTAGGAGTAGCAGTATCTGGAAATGTCAAGCGTGTCGCGTACAGTGATGTCGAAGAAGGGAAGGACTGTGTCCGTGTTGACGTGCTCATCAAACATTGATCCTTCAAAGGGAGAGCGGGGATTGCGCCGCTGTCACTCTGCCCAGACCATGTCGACGAAGGCGTGGTGCATGTAGAAGAGAGGGTCGTTGGGCGAGTACATCTCACTAAAGTCGGTGCTTTCACTGCCAATGTTTGTATGAGAATTAGAGTGCTTGATCTCAAACCGCAGGGAAAATTCCGAGAAGTTGGGTTCGTTGCAGTCGAGGGAAAGAGACTCCGTTGATGCAAAGGGGGAGATACGCTGTCCCATGTCAAAGCTACGACGGAGGCAGTGCGGCTGGGGATGGCTGAGCTGACATTTTGCAAAAGGACCTTTGGTTACGCAGTAACCTTGGCTGGGGTCACCATTTCCACCCATCGCTTGTAAGACAGGGCTTTGATGGGGCGCATCACTGTCCAATGACCAGTCCCAATAGGGAAGGACTACGCGAGGGTTGATCTTCCTAAGCTCCTGTTCATACATGTAAGTAAACTGACGGTGCCAGGGAAGGAAAAGTGCTGTGCCGTGGATTATTTCAGTGATCTCCATGTGGACTCTAGTGAAATACTCAAACATGGTCTTTCCGCCTCGGTAAGCCCTGGGCTTTTGATGGAGCCGCCTTACGGCATCAAAGTAACTCTGCTGCTCCTGCTGGCTCAACTCACGAAACTCTCGGCGTACAGGGCACTGTGCTGCCGCCAAGCCTGCCAAAATTAATACTGCTGCTTTCATTTCTACTATTTTCCCCTGACCAATGGCCTAGTATATATCCCGTCAAGACAGTGCTCCCGAAGCACTTTAAAGTGCGGCTTAGTCCTTGAATAACCCACGCTTATCAACCCTTGCTAAGAACAACCCAAATCAATGCACTTTAAACGACAAAGCCTGCGTATAGCCGAGTAACATTTTTCATATCTTCAAGCACTAATTTTGAAATAGAGTTAATAAGGCTATGAAAAAAGTCTATGTTCCAGCAGCAGGTAGGGATGATTAAGTTTCCAATCGAAATGGTTTTTATTGGATGTAAAATAAATAGAGATTGCTATATTAACCTTCTAGTGATTAACTATATCTTGGCATCAGCAGCTGCATGAGGGCATTTAGAAATACTGGTATGCCCATTTAACCACGTTTGCTTGAGATTTAACTGGTGCGAGGTGCATCTTCCGCAAAAAGGAATTTTCCGTCCAAGGCTGCATGACCTCAGAACCATAATTCTATTTCAAGTCCGAATCCAAACTCCCCTTTCAAATGCTAATGTTTGGTATGTGCTTGATTTCATTTGACGGTTGTTCAACGTAAGATTCCAGTCCAATAGAATCAACCCCTTCGATAAAGAAACTTTGGTGACCTATTATAGTTTGCCTGGTAAGGCATGCCATGGCTGTTCTGGCTAGCCATTAGCTCTGTACCCCAATTTAAAAATGTTTAAGCCTGCAAATATATGTAATCCCGCCTGGTGGCATAATGGAACTGGTCAAGGTTTAAAAACAATCTACCCCATTAATCGGACATTTAAGAAAAAGCTATCCACCAGATGATATTAGAGCGGCGGATTGATTATAGACATCTTTATTATAAAGAAGCCTTCCAGAACAAATCCAGGACCAATTCAAAAGGAGTCAGGAGATATCAAACTTCACTGAAAGCTGGCTTTGATTATAGCTGGTGCCAAAAAATCTTTTTTATTATTTTTATTTTTCAAGTATATATACTTGATTATTCTTTCATAATGGTTCTATTTTAGAAGAATTAAATAAAGGGAAATCATTATTAGACTAGACAATGGCTTTATTTTAGAATATACACATATATAGTATTTAATGAGCCATCAGGGGTAGGTATGTATCATACTATAGTAGGCTGATAACCTGTTGATATAAACAAAAAATGTCAGCCTAAAACAAAATCAACTCAGCCCAGAACAAAATCCACATTCGGTAAAAATACAAGCTTCTTCAATGGCCATATCGGTATCAATGGGAAAAATATTCAAGCACACAACAAAAAGTGTACGCCAAAAACAAAGTTAGATTAAAAGTAACAACCACCTAAACAATTACCCATAAGAATGGCTATAGTCACCCTCCAAAGCTACCATTTCTTTTAAGTTCACAGAAACTAAATGGTCCCAGCCACTGAAGTAAAAATCTTTACCCACCCTAAAAACCTTTTACCAACTGAAATTAACAACAATATCAAGGGTATAAACAGATCAGGGAAGTTTCTCCAATGCTACCGGTAAATCCCAATTATAAATGTAATCCAGAGAAAAATGTAGATATGATATTCAGAGTGTCAATATTTGGGATAAATTTATTAAAGGTATCAGATAGGTCACTAGGTACAAATAAGAATGGCCCAGCAAACAAGAATATTGTATTTTAAACCCAAATGATAAATAAATGGTAGATATGATAAGCTTTAAAGCCAATATATCCAGCCATATAAAAACAGTCAAATAGTTATATAAGTAAAGCAATTTAATTCAGATTTTTCTTTGAACTTTTTTACCTTTATGGCAGCAGTCCAACATCAGGTTAATGGAGCAGGCAGAGTACACCACAGGAAAGGATACCCCAGTGATTCAAACAAATATGGTTATAGTCCTGGATGCTGAAACAAGGAGTAAATCAGATCTGGTAGTAACACACAAGCCACTCCAATGCAGCAACAAATGCAGGGCACCCAGACCGGCAGAAACAGCAGTATCAATCCCAGAGTAGCTGAGCTAACCAGAGGCCAACTAAGGTTATCATCTCTACAGTAGTTTCCAAAGCTATGAAACCAAGAAAAAATAATTCAGTTTTAACCAGGATGAACTCTGATTCAAACAAAATCCAAGTTAGTCGAGTTTCAGACTGAAAAGGTTATTTGAATAATTTAGGTGAGCTGTCAAAATACCAATATAAAGCACAATTAAAGTCACTTGAAATACAATATTTTATTAGAAATAAAGCCCCACATTCCAAACTTCAAGCAAAATAACTTGCACACCAAGCTAAATAGATCAGAGTTGTCCAGAATACATTATAATCTTATCAGGATTCAGATGAGGCACTTAGGAGAGGGAATAGACAGAAAAATTAGAGCACCCCATAAGCAAATTTTAGTGACACAAAACAAATCACACAAGATTCTTAATATCAGCATGCTAAAACAGAAAAGAAATATTTACCAGCCAATCACCAGCTATCCTATTTGGGAACAGAGGTGTTCTATTGATTTTCAAGCCTTTATTTGGTGCAATAATTTAGGAGAGATCCAAACCTGGACTCATTACTACGACAACTGTGGTAAGTTTGACTCCCTTAAACTCGACTCCCTGGTACTTGACATTTTGTCGAGTACCAGGGAGTCAAGTGCCGCATATGTGAATCTATTAGTATTTTTGGCTTAACCAATTTTAAGCTAATTTTTACTAGTAATTTAGGGGTTCAAAACCAAAAACCAAGGTTAAATTTACTTGAACTTGACTCTGTTTAATAAATTGGGTAGCTAAAATACCAATTTAAGGGGCAATTTATAAGTAAAATTACTAATAGAAATGAAAAAACCTAAGTTTGACACTCTAAACCAAAAAGTGACCAGTTTGACACTTTTTAAGCCAAACTTTAATTTTATTAATAAAATACATATGCACTTATATAAAATTTTATTAATTACTATTATATTTTTATTATTAGTGTCCATAGTTGTTGATTAGGCTCCCAAGCACCACTATACTGGATTTAGTGGCATAGACATTAATCAAATACCCCACTTGTTTTACTTTATGTCATTCCTGGGTTTTTGGATTAAGTGGTGCCACATAAATTAAGCCCAATTTATTAAGAGATTTCATATGTAATTTATAAAAAACTGAAACTAGACACTTTCTTTGTTTGACTCTATCCACTTGACACCCAATCAGTTTCAGATTTAACTAATCAAAGGCTCAGAATTAAGGCTAAATTAATATGTGACGCACTATGAGCGCCACTTGACACTCACCCACTTGACACTTTAACTTGGGGATTAGTACAGAGAGCTTCTTAACGTTTTAACCAACACTATGGTAAATAATTCACTCCCAGCTCCTCCCAGCATAACTTAATCACTAATAAACACATTTCCACCCATTTTACTTTTTTAACTTATGTTGTATTTTTTTAATTTTTGAGCATACAAAACTGCCTTGCTTTTGGGTTAACTTTCAAACTTGGTTTAAATTTAAGCAAGTTTTATATGTAAAAAACATAGTAAATTTGATGTTTCTGCTCAACTCTGGCATACTCAACAGTGAGAATTCAGCTTTTTCCAGCTGATTGACAGTGCCAAACTTGACACTTTACTATGTTTTGAATTTTCAACTCTCAATAAAAAAATTCCACATAATTATTTTTTTATTTTTTTTGCTATTATAATCTATTACTTTTTCTGCTGCTCTCCATATAATTTTCATATATTTTTTGATTTTCAATTAAACTTTTACATTGATTTAACACTAAGATGTTATGCTGAACCTAACATCTTTGATGCTATATAATAAATTCACATATTTTCTATGTTTTAACCTTTATATCTATACTTCTAGTTTCTATTTTGCTTCTATTTACTTTTTTATGTTTTTTTGATAAATAAAACTTTATTTGCATACTTTTCATTTAACTTTTGCTTTGTTTTGTTTTACCTCTGTGTTTCATATCTTTCATACTTCTATTATTTACAATGCTAAACTCTTCTTTAGACAAAATCAAACAAGAACAGCCAACAGCCCAAGCGCCAAGCCTCCAAGGGCTCCAAAGAAACTGCCTCCACTCACAAGCGTGCCAAGAAGCCTGCAAAGGAAAAGTCTCTAACCCCATCTCCTCCTACTCCTCCCTCCCCTCCACCCTCATCTTCTACATCCCCTTCATCTTCCCCCCAAAATTCCTTCCCTAATAAATCTGATGGTGATCTTACCGACCACTCCTTTTACCACTCAGAGGCCAACTCCGAGCCCACCAAGGAGCAGCATACCAAGAAAGTAAAGGCTGCCAAGGAGCCCACCTCTTCTTCTGGTAAAAAAAGGAGGCATCCAAGCAGGCCTCAAAGAATCCTTCCCCTCCCCCTCCTAATGGCTCTTCCCCTCCTTCCTCATCTGATCCCTAAGATGAGCCAGAGGATTACTCCAAGAAGTTTAAAGCTTCTGGTCATGTGGCTTGGGATCCACTGGCCATCCACAATATCTGTAATGTGGATGGAGAGTTTAAAGTTCCCAAGTGCTTCCCCTATTACTTCCCCATCATGTTTGTAAAGGGCGGCCCTGGTTATGTTGCTGACTATTACATCTTTAATTGCAACAACCAAAAGCAACAGACCAAGAGCAAGCACTTTGTCTGCAAGGATAAGACTTGCAGGGCCCGGCTAAACACTGAGGGCTGGGAGCAAGTAACGGTAGAAAAGGGGGAGCACACTTGCAAGCCCCCCAATCATCTAATCACTTGGGTGTTAAAATGGTACCTTGTTCAAGTAATACCCACATCATCTCATCTCTGGGCTTCTGATCTGGCCATAAAGGCTTTGCAACATCTCAAACCCAACAATCTTAAGTTGGTACCAACACAGGAGCAGTTGGTCAAATTCATCAGCAATAAGCGTACTGCCGCCAATCCCCTCCCCCAAGGCTTCGGAAATCCTCTCTGAGCTCACGCTCACTCATGATCTTAAGCAGCTTCCAAGTGGAGAGCGCTTCCTGCTCCATGATGACAGGCCTGCCGCCAAGGGCCGCATAATCTGCTACTCAACTCAGCAGAACCTGATGGAGTTGAAAAGGGCATCAACCTGGCTAGTTGATGGTACCTTCACCACTTGCCCCCGGATGTTCAAGCAGCTCTGGATGGTCCATGCCCAGATTGACATCTGGGTGATTCCACTCGCATTCTTTCTTCTTCCTGGGGCCACCAAGGCCATCTATACCCGCGCGTTCTCCATCCTCTGCCAAGCAATTGCCCTTCTTCCTCCTGCCAACAATGACAAATCCAAGAAGACTCCCCCCCACACCCGTGCCAACCCACCTGCCTCTGACAAGGACCAGGCCACCCTGGACTCAGAGGAAAAGGCAAGGCTAAGAGCTCTTGGGCCTCGCATGTGCATTATGGACTTTGAGCCTGCTCAGTTCAATGCATTTGAGCAGCTGTTCAGCAGGGAGGTGCAGGAGTGCCACTTCCACTTCTGCCAAGCAGTTGCTTGTAACGTGCAGGCCCACACCGAGCTTAGTAGGTTGAGCCGGAGGGATACTTTGGACACCTGCAGATTTGTGTTGGCACAATTTAGTGCCTTGGCTTTTTTAAAGCCAGAGCACACTGCGCAGGGGTTTGAGGTGCTCTCAAAGGATCCCTATATAGTGAAGCACCCAGAGTTCAAGCCTTTCCTCAAGTACTTTGAGACCCAGTGGATTGGGAAGGTTGTCACACAGAGGCAAGGCAAGGCCCCTGCCAAGGCCAGCTGGAATGTGTACCGGGCGGCAGTGAATGGTGAGCTCAAGACTGCCTCAACGCTAGAGGCTTATTACAAACACCTCAAGGCCAACTTTGGGCTCCACCCAAAATTCAATAAGTTTTTCTCCCTCCTGCAGCACAAGCAAGAGAAAACAATCTCCAAGCTCTGAGATCTCTCCAACCGCGTCCCCCCACCAAGCCAACCACCCGCTGTACCCCCTTCACCAAGGCCATCCAGGGTGCAGCCAAGCACAAATACAATGCCTCTGAGCTTAAGCAGCAGCTTGAGCTTATTACCACTGCCCTCCTGTAAGGGGCCAAAATGAAACGGGGAAAGAATGATGAGGAATAAACTGCTTGCTTGCTCAGTTATATGATTTTTACTTTTAACTTTTAACTTTTTAACTTTAATTTTTACTTATTAGCTTTGATCATTTAGTTTTGGTTTTAATTTTTAAGTTTTTTAAATTTAATTAGATAGCAGTGATTGATCTATGTATGCATGGTAAGTTTGAGATGAATATTTATAGTTGAAAGTAAGTGAAATATCTTAATTTTTGTTAATTTCCAAATAAAACATATGATATTCACAGTTGTCTTTATATGAACTATATAAAATAAACATTAATATTTCTTCATATTTTGCAAAAATTTAGTTGTTGTGTTTTTTTTATTTTTGTCTCATTGGAATTTTAATTTTTTAGTGTAATAAAAAATATTTTTATATTGAAGAGTGTAAATTACATAGTAAAATGAGAAATAATTGCTTATTTCTCCTTATTTTTATTAATCAAGGTACTGTTTTATTGCATTTTTGAGCTCTCTGGAGTCACTTTAGTATACCATAGCTGCAAGGCTTAATTTTTTTATATAAAAGTTTTCAGTACACCAAGATCCGTTAATTAAAAAAGTGTCAATTTCCAGTTGTCGATCAGGGCAAAAGCTGAATTCTCATTTTACTATAGTGTTGACTACCAGGGAGTTGAGTTTAAGGGAGTTGATAACCAGGGAGTTGAACTTATCACAGTTGCCATTAATACAATAAAGATCATACCATAAGATCTTGAACTTCTTTTTTTAGGAATTTTTGCTTTCTTTATTTGCTATGGTTTTTGTAACAACAGCAACTTTGGAGGGCTCAATACGCAATGAAGAGGTCAGTAAATTTTGGCAGGGGATTATTTGGCATGAAGAGGCTTCTATTTACACCCAGATCTTTGATTTGGATAATGAGGAAGCTATCTGTACCTGACTCTGGGCCTGGATGGGTTCAACTTGGTTGATAATCACCAGGAGACCAGCTTTTCTTGTTCCCCCTTTCCCAACACTGCACAGATCATCAGTCGACCTGCTAATTAATTAAATAGACCTGGTTTAGAACAACTATGCTTTAATAGATAACCAATCCTACAACATCCAAACAGGCTATAGCACCTGTGTTCCAGAGGCCCAAGCGCCAAATCACTACATACATTCTCCAGGAAATTGTGGCACCCAACCAGCAAGGACTGACCTAGGACCAAATCTCCAACCAATTGCAATTTTCCCAAGCCACTGTGATGCAAAACTCAATAACTTTATGGATAATGAGGACAGACTTGGGATAGCCAAGCAGCAGCAGAATCCTCATGGTTCCCAGATCAACAAAGCATATCTCAATATGCTTCATCTCCTGAATCAGGACCCCAAGCTTTTTCCTGACCCAAGTCAGGGACCAGCTTTCCTGCCATGACATCAGGGGGTGAACCACATAGTGAAGCTCTAAGTGCATGTTAAAGCGGCCTCAGCCTTGGTGTTGACCAGTTTCAATAGGGACAGAGATGGATGGCAGTGAGGGTTCCCTATATGATCTTGCCTCTGTATTCATTATTAACCAATACTTGAGAAGCTTATCTGAAAAGAATGTTCATCATACACTATAAATTATCCATCCTGCTCAACAATTTTGGTGAACAGGGAAAACCTGATCAGACCAAGGGAATTAATAAAGGTCAAAACGAGGGTGTTCATTGGTGCATAGCTGGCTGTTCTAGTCAAGGCTATGTCTAATATCAGAAACCCCCTTATTACGCCAATATAAATGAGTGTAATTAGATCTTTGATGGATTGATCAACTCCTGAGATAGCTTGAACTCTACCTATTGGGGTTTTGAGCCACCAGATGGAAAAAATGCCAAGGACTCAAGGCCATTGAAGAACAAGGGCACCAAGCCTCAATTTATCTAACTGGCCACACAGACATCTATCTTAGAAATGTGATGCTCTACAATATTAAGGACATTTTTCCAGGAGCAACACTCACAGCCCTTCAACTATCTGTCTTGGTATACAGGACCATAAATTGCTCTTTGATTGAAAGGATGTGGCTTGATTTTTTGCCCATTTCTCTTTGATTATGGATAATAAAACAAAATCACAAAATGACAAGCAACTGCCATACTGGGCCACAGCTGTCTATCAGCTAATAAAACCAATTATTGACAAGGGACACATCAAGTTACATCATTTATCCCCCAGAAAAATCTGATTTGTCCCCACCCCATTACACCCATCTTCCCAATATTAATTCCTTCCGCTCAACCCCATAATTAGAATGCACGGTTTATTACTTTATTCTCCCCTCCTTTCACCTGCTACTCTGTCTCATAGACAAGCTCACATAGATCTGGCACATTTATCTTTATACTTATATATGTCATTAGCTTGACGTTAACTGTAGCTTTGTCTTACTTAATTTATGTGTATAATTTTATTTTCAATTAGTTGCATATAAGTATTTACATGCAGTGTGTTGTGGATCTGAATTTAGGACTGATTAATTGTGTTTAGCATTTTAGAGCAGCCCCTTGTACAAAACTCACATGGAATGGTTTAAACTTAACTTTATTTTTCAAAACATAATACTACAGTAGTTTTCAAAGCTATATTGCTAAGCAACAAAACTCTGAACTATTAAGAAATAACTGATTGGTAAATGAAATCAAATCAGGCTTAAACAAAATTAAGAGCCAACTAATTTAATAGATTATTAATAGGTTTGGGTTCATCTGTAATTTGTTCTGAGATGCATTGATTTCATTGAAACCCGAGTTATTTTAATTAAAGATGAGTTTTTTTTGCTTAAATCTTGGTTTTTTTAGAGCCATAGCTTTGAAAACTACTGTATTAATCAGATACCATTCCACTTTAGAAGTTTACAGCGTAAACCTTGTGAAACTTGTATGAGACATCCTTGAGATTTATCCCATAAAATCACATTCCCAAGATGGAGCATATTCAAGGGTTTTTTGATTCTATTAACCAATAAAACACACATTTTCTTAACTTTTGAAAATATATTTGGCTACTTATTTCCTGGCTTCCAATTAAAAATTCAGTGGCTTTAAAGAAGACAAAGGACCTTTTGATGGAATTTGGGATGGTCTAGAGAATAATCTTAATTACTCAAAGAATGAAGATCATTATTCCATTAAAAGAACTTAAGAAAAATATTTGTACAGCTTATAACAGACTGTGCAAGTTTTTGGGGCCCTTTAATGGGCAAAGACTCCCTCTTGTTTTTATCTTGGGATAGTTGTCTACCTTGAGATGGTGTAGAAATCAAGGAATTTGACAGGGCTCTACTAGGGCTAACAAATCCAGACTTGCATTGGACAGAAAAAAGTTTGCTTCCAGATATGATTCAGTAGATTATGTAATGCTGGACACACTGATCCTATGGGTATTTATAGATTCACATCTCTGCCAGAAAAACTCCTTTTGGGTTCACATTTGACAATACTGTCTGCTGGGAATTTTGACCAAGCAATGATGCCAATTATGATGGAGCCCATGGATTGGGATTGCTACAACCAAATCCATAAATTAGTAGTACAAAATACAATAATACTGATTATGATGGAGCTTGCAGATATGAATTGCAGCTACCAAATAACATAGATTGGTAGTATAAATTATATGCTTATTGGATCAGCATTAGTCTGCTGACCTGAGCCTTAAACTAGCTAATGATAAGTGCCGCTGCGGCAATTAAATGATACATGATTTGCCACTGTAGCACTTTAAAAATACACAAGCGCCGCCTAGCGACTGGATTAGGCGCCAAAGTGCCAAACTACTTTTACGTCAAGTGCTACGGCGCCGCCTGGTAAATATTGCAAGTGCTGCGGTGCCACTTTACTTTTGCATCAAGCGCTGGGTTCAATTCCCCATAATCTTGAATTCCCATATTTATCACATTAATAAGCATTAAGCTTGTAGTATGCCAGAGAAGTAGGAAGTGATCCTGAAGTACTAAATTATTCCATGCCAGAAAGGATCACCTGTGCTGGGTGAAGATGAATATATTCTATTGGTTGAGGTGCAATAAGCGCCAAACCTAGATTAATATTTACCCAAATTAGGGGGGTGTTAGAATTTCCTAGAAGACATTGCTAGCAGCCCAGGGATTAACCTTTGAAGAAGGTATAAGAAGAATGAATCACTCACAATAAAAATAGGCTTTAATCTTGAACCATTTTTGATATATCTTTAATCTGGTTGACCTTTATCCTAATCCCTAAGTGCTTCTGCGCAATCAGAAGCCATTGCTGGACAATAATCCTGGCTCCTTTTAATCCTGGCTCTTCTGATACAATACTACTCATATCTCACATATGACTGTATTTAAGCAAATTTATGTGCCCCATAATCTCAAATAATTGTAGCGCTGTAATGCAAAAAGCATGACACTGTCATTCAACAGTTGATGTAAATGTCTTAATTAAATAGCATCCACCATACACAGTGTAGCAGCAGAGGTGATGTACCACTTCCAGCACTAGATCATGGTATATGCCAAAAGTACTATCAATCTGCACACTAGATTTCTTTATTAATTAATTTATATATCAAGTTGTTTTTCAAAAGTGTCAAGTTTATACTTCTGGAAAGTATAATAAACGGGATAAGGAGAAGATTTAAGAAGAGAGTGATACTTTATTGGATATGAATATAGAATAATATATAGTATCATAACAAGCCACATACCATCCATGTACTGTAGATTCAGAACCTAAAGGTAAAAATGTGGGATTGTCAAATTGTTTTTGCGTGAACTCACCAACTTACTGGAATACTTTTCATCCTTTTATATAAAAAAGTAAGTTTTTCTGGGATGAAAATTACTCCATTAAGTTGGTGAGTTCATGCAAAAACAATTTGATAATCTTGCATTTTTACATTTTAGGTTCTGAATTTACAGTACATCATGGGGGTCATGGGGCTTATCTGAGTAATGTTCCTCTTGGGTCACAAGGCTTATTCAAGTTGTTTTCCATTTAGGATCTGGATTGAGCAATCCCTGTCATAGATGGTTGACTGATAATGGTGCTATCAGTCTACTGGCTAGCTGGTGAACCATTTGGTGAGCCATTTGGTAATTTACTTGGGGTGTTAATTCCCCAAGAGGGAGTAATCAAAGATGTTGCAACAAAAGCATTATTTATAAGATTAATTTTTTGATTTGGTCTCAATACAATACCCAACCAGAATTTATACACAATTTCAAAACAGCAGGATTGACCCCTAGCAAGGTTCCACACAAGAGGCCACACACCACCAAATTGAATTCCCTGGTACTCAAAACCAAGTGTAGAAGTCTAATCAAATTAAAAACCGGGAAACAAGAACCAATGATGATCTTGGCCTGATGGCAACTTGATTTGGTGCTTAACTCATTGACAGGATCAAAATACCTTTTTGTTGAATCCAAGTGATTGATCTACACATATTGCCTTTTAAAATAATTTACCTAAACTATATAATCCCCCATGTTCCAATGAAGGACTATTTGGTTTCCAAACATTTTTCCTGTGTAACTCTGCTAATAAAGCACATTTACATCTATATTAACTATAGTTATATATATCTATGTACTAATGATCAAACCCTAGAAAGGATATAGAATATTTAAAAGGAAAAGAGTTTGATAAAGAAAATGATGCTTTAATTAATATGGAAGAAATAGCTATCTAGTGTCTTAGTGAGCCAAATACTGTCCATATAGATCTTGGCATTCATAGGGCTAAAGTCAAATATGTTCCTCTTGTGATCTGGATATGTTACGTAGAAAATTAAATGAAATGAATAGTGTGACTTTTTAGAACCAGAAACTAGCAAATAACTGCTGACAAACCCTTGAGAGAAATAAATGACTTAAATGTAGTCATTGACAAAAAGTGGATCAAAGCTGGGGTTGCCAATATAGCCCAGGAAAATATGAATTTATCATATTTTTCTCCAATTGATTAGGACAAGAAAATCACATGTTATTCACTAGTTGGGAATAGTAGTACTTGACCCACTGGTTGCTAGAATCTTTTGCATTATGATGTCATTGAGTCAAACTCAACAGTAAATCTCAAAATGTTAAAAATATTCTCCCCAGCCAATAAAAACCCACAAAATCTCCTCCACCCCAATCCTGAACTCCCTTAAAACTTTCCCAACTCCCCTCTAGAAACTTGTTTCTAGATAGCTTATTTACCCTTGAATAAAGAAAGTGTTCCAAAAATGATGGCTCACCTGGGGCTTCTTGCCCCTGTCCTTGAGTGTTTAGCCTCTATCATGGTCAAGGTTGACGTTGATTTCATGGTGGCCCCCTGGCCCGCCCTTTACATGCAGGTTCCCACAGATCCTTCTTCTAATCTACTCCTGCAAATCATTTACTTCTTGAAATTTTTTGTCACCATCTTCTGTTAAACCATTATTAGTGCTAAGATTCTCAAGCTGTCCTCCCAATTCAGTCTCCTGCTTCTCAAAAAATGGACTATTTGGTTATTATATCCTCATTTTCTCTCTTTGAAATATGCAGCTTACCATTTTACCATAACATGATATCTGTTTCAGCCAATGTAAGACACTAGTGTTGGTGCTACCTTTCGCTCAACAAATAAGTCAGTTCTTAGAGAAAAAATTTCCAAGAGCTAACAATCAAAGATGGTGCAACATTTTGAGATTGCCATTTTTAATTGATGTTATTTATAATAGTGAAATGAATTTTATAAAATTTTTTTTGGTACTTTAGATTGAATTTTTAGGTTATGTTAGTGCTTCTAGCATTTATTTATTTCTGTCGAACTTTTTGTTATTTCTTTTGCAGAATTTATCGTGTTAACTTCCTTTAAAAAGCTATATGATTTTTTTAAAAAAAATATTTATAATATTTACTTACCCAAGGTTTAGCTTTGTTAAAGTAGCTAATACTTAATAATTGCTACTTGATTCTAGATACCTTTAGTAGATTTGAATTTATTTTGCTGGGTTAATTTTGAAATAATTATTTTTTCTGAGTGGGCAATTAAAAATTACTATTCCTTGGTTTTATGTTGTTTTTTATTAGCTGATTTTATTGTTTTTGAACTTTAAAGGATCCATTTAATTAACAAGGGGTTTTCTTCTTTTTCCCTTGGTGGTTATATGTTAATTATTTTAGTTTACTTATTCTGTATCGTTAACTAAATGAGACCATCAAAACTACCATTCAAATTTCCACGTGTTGATTTCTTTAAGTTGGTTGTGACATCATAGTGATATCGGCTTTCGATGTGAAATTACATGTTTTAAACTCAGAGTTTATTACTTTCCGTCTCAGTCATATTTTTTTTGAAGCAACAGCCTATCAGATTAAGCCCTGAATCCTATCTTTTCTCGAAGTTGCTTATTTTGTGTTTAGATGCCTTTGCATCTTCTCTTAATCCTAGCTTTTTCTCCCTTAAGGGTTCTAGCAGGATCAGGATTCGATTAAGTGATTACTTGCAAAAATCCCTTCACCCCACACTCTCTTAACAATCTCCCTAGATGTTACACTAAAATCGACTTTTTTGTTTCGCGTTACACAAAAAATATCTCGAAAATCCCCTAAGGCAAACACCAATAAGCATCAGTAAGGAACACCTTAACGGAATTATAAGGCAACTCGAAGTTCACCAATGGTTTTAATTTTCGCGCATGAGAATTTTTTAGTTTAAATGCTTTTTAAATCGATGATGCGAAGATCTCAATGTATCGAATAAAGCTTGCCTTCTTCGACAACTGTACACGATTAAACGAAAGCATGGATACTTGATTTTATTGAAAGATGATGCATATCAGTTAGCCAAAAAGAGCAACTTAAATTATCTCATATGTTTTTACCATTTATAATCTAGAAAGGGAGCATTGCTTTAATTCTAAACTAAACTACCCTTTTTTGTAGAAGGCCTGATTCAATTAAGTATAAGAAAATATAAGGCGCTTGATTGGCCACTGACAACTTGCTTCATTGCCAGAATCGATGTGCTTTAATTCCGTGCTCCAAATAGCTAATTTGCATCAATGCTTAAATGAGGGGATCCATGCATATCAGGTGTAAATCATGTAAATATAGCTTCTGAGATTGTGGCGGGATTTAATATTCTGCGTATTACGGAAAAGAGACAGAGGTTACGAGATGAAACTTGGGTGTCGAAAAAGCGGATACAAGTGCTCAGCTTGAAGTAATTTAATGGGCATAGACATAACATTTTATGCTTAGCACTTTAGGAGAAATGTTTTAATCACATACTACTATTCAGGATCAGATTTATTATCAACCCCATTTCATTTGTTTATTTTCAAACCAAGATTTTCCTCGCAGCGATCAACCAATTAAGATATCAACTTTACAGGGGATGACGATTATTACAAATATATTTAATTCACCATGCAAAGTGTACAATTATCATGTTTCAATAGGGGCTGAACTTTAACATTCCTGAAAGGGGATTCGCAGGGGAACTTAAATAGTAGGTCTTTTAAAATCAAGGGGGACCAAAATTATATTTTAACTTGGAGTTTGATGATTTTTAAAAACCATGTCAGCTGATGAAAATGAAATCATTTGCGAAATATATGGCTTGGGTTGACTTCCAGCTTTAGCCAATCAGGGAGAAGGGTTAGTTTATCATATCTAAATACTAAAAATTACCGGTTTGGTTGTGGCGACTCAGAGCTAAGCCGAAATAGCACTGTGCAGGGATTTCGTCTCTAAATGCCATATATGCGTTTAAATTTTACAAAAAAGTATTTGTAAATAAATGTTTGAAAGTCTATTTTAGATTGGATGCTCTTTCAAAGGACGATTCTGCTTGCTTGCAAGATCAATCAACAAAGTGCATTTTATATGCTACTATTGATGGCTTAAGTGAATAAGCACTGTGTGCTATTTTCATATGGTGAAAATGTCTAAAGGGCATTGGTTCAAACGAAAAGGAAGGACATAAAAAGCCAAGGATTGAGACAAAAGAAAGGACATGAAGTTAGCAGCAGTAGCTTTAGTAACACTGGCAGCAGCGCAGTGCCCTGAGCGTAAAGAGTTCCGTGATTTGAGCCCGGAGAAGAAGCAGATTTACTTTGATGCCATAAAGCAGCTCCAGCAAAAGCCTAAACCTTACCGCGGTGGAAAGACGGCGTTCGAGTACTTCACAAAAATTCACATGGATTACCAGAATTCTGTGCACGGGACACCAATGTTCCTTCCTTGACATCGTCAATTCATCCACCTGTACGAGGAGGAGCTTAGAAAGATTAACCCACGCGTAGTCCTCCCTTATTGGGACTGGTCGTTGGACAGCAATGCTCCCCATCAGAGCCCTGTCTTACAGATGGTAGGTGGAAATGGTAACAGCAGCCAAGGTTACTGCGTAACCCAAGGTCCTTTTGAAAAATGGCAGGTGAACCACCCTCAGCAGCATTGCCTACGCCGTGAATATGACATGGGAGGAAGCATATCCCCTTTCGCATCAACGGAGTCCCTTTCCTTTGACTGTAACGAACCCAGCTTCTCGGACTTTTCTCTGTGCTTAGAGATCAAGCATGGGAATCCTCATGTGGGCATTGGTGGCAACTCTGGCGACCTCACCAGAATGCATCCCCCCAATGACCCCATCTTTTATCTGCACCACACCTTCGTTGACATGATCTGGGAAGAATGGAAGCAGCGCAACCCTGACTCTCCTTTTGAAGGATCTCGGTTTGACCAACAAGTCAACGAGAACTCAGTCCTTCCCTTCTTCAACATCACTGTACGTGACACACTCGATATCTCCAGGTACTGCTACTCTTACAGTCGATTCCCACGCACTTCCGAAATCCCAGAGCCCGTATCTGCGGACCAGCCTGCATCAGATACCGTCAACAGAAGACAGGCATTCCTTGCTAGATGGGGTAAACGACGTCTTGGTTTCCTCCTAAAAAACCGTCAACGGTTTAATTTCATCCGGGAAAAACTCGGCAGCGGCCTCCTTAGACCCATCTTTCAATCCATCAACGCTACCATCGCATTCAAGCTGAAGAAACGCAAACCCCTCCCCAATTCCTTCCTTCGCATGAACAACCTTAACCCAGCTATTGTTCGCCAGTACGAAACTGAGGATGCAGAATTGGTTGATTTAATCAACTCTCTCTCTTGAACTTCACGTCAAAGCTAAATCCATCATCTCGCTTTTTCTAGTAACCTAATCCCAATTAAACCAAACCCTGATCTAACCATAATATTTTAATTTAATCTCCTTGCTCAAAACATTAATCTGATTTTAAATCTCACAAAATTAGTACACTCCCAAACTTGGATCATCGAATTTAGGACCGCTCAATTAAATTTAAGGTAGGATTTTAATCTGGTAAACAGCTTGATACTATTAATTATAAACAAACGTTATAAGAATTCAGAAAGATATAGTTGAACAAGCTGACCATATCAAACGTATCCAAGCTCGCCGGCTAAATTTAAGTTTCTAAGTTTAAAAATAATTGACTATACTTAAATGGGATCATATTGGTATACAAACTCAGAGTAAATTTGAACAAAAACTGTTTGTTTCTTAAGTATCTATGCTATCTATATAGCTGAACACCAGAAATATATCAAAAAACTTAAAAATAGCACTACTATTCAAGCACACTTTTTAATTTTTCCTTGTTCTGCTGTTTACTATTGGTATAAACTATATTATTAATTGATGAATTATTTAGAAACTATACTTTTTGTTTAGATATTATTTTATGTAAACTAGCCACGTTTTTACCCTAGTCTAGTTGAACTGAAAAAGGAAGTAGGCTTATTTACTATCCTATAAAGTATCAACGAGCTAAAAAATTGCAATTATTGAAACATCTTCGATTTATAACTTTTAAAAAACCAATTTTTTAGAATTTAATCTGTATCAAACACAGAAAACCTTCAAAGTAATGGCATGATAGCAAAATATTAAAAGCATAAGACATAATTTCTGAAGGAGCGCTCACTGCCACTAAATCTATATTTAAAGAGCATCTTATACTAATCAAATATAAAAGTTTTTTCTTCAACTAGACTATTTATTTTCAAATCCCCTAAAACTTATATTTACCTTATCCAAAGATCAATTGATGTCAGTGGCAGCACAAGTAGCTTATAAATACTTGACAACTTTAAAACAACTGTAAAGATAAAATTATAATTTCTAAAGAAGTTGAGTTTAATATACAGAAGCTTCCACCACATGGTGATATCCTCTAATTAATGGTCCACTTTTCACCTTAAAACATCATATTATTTTACTACTAGATTATATTAAAACCCTGTCTCAGTAGATAGCCTCTTTAAATCTCACCGCCATATTCCTGTGGCTTTGATCTGCAAATAACCTTATAACTATATGGTCCTGAAAAAATTGGCTTTATTGCTTTACAAGTGAAGCCTAATATTTCACATTTAGCTATTTGTGATGTCTATGACCCAGAAATTTTCTTGGCGAGTTAATTGAATTTTGCCAATTTTATAGAAGAAAGTTTTGAGGCAAACCCAATCAATAGACCCAGCTCTACCAAAAAATCCATTAATTAAAACTTTCCCCATAAAGATTCTGATACAACAAATCACAAGAACTTAGGAAACTGAAGGTGTCATATAATTTTAAAGGGTACACAAGTTTTAAAATATATAGCACTAAGCAAAAACTGACTCATCTGCAAGCAAAATCAACTCATAGAAAAACAAAATAGAAGTGAACCCAAATCTATTGTGAATCAACATAGATTTATTGAGGGCTGATTTTGGCTTTCATATGAGTTGATTTTGCATGCATCTGAGTTTTTTTGCTTAGTGCCACACAGTAGTTTTCAAAGCTGTGGCAACAAGCCAAAAATTGAGTCATCTGTAAGAAAAATAAACTCAACTGTAAATGAAATCAACTCAGATCAAAGCAAAATTCAAAAGTCAATGAATTTATATTGATTGAAATTGGATTTAGGTTCCATTCTAATTTTTTCTGAGCTGAGCTAAGCTGATTTTATTTTCAGTTGAGTTCATTTTTCTTACATATGACTCAATTTTGCTTGTTGCCACAGCTTTGAAAACTACTGTATTTTTGCATATGAGGATATATATGACCAGGCATACATTAAATTAAGTCTTATCATATCTCTACCTGATTAAATTTCTGTGTTGAAATATCTTCCAACAATATTAATCACTGGTAGGTTTTGAAATCTAAAATATGTCATCTAAAACTGTGCCTTCCAAAATCAGTTTGAAATAGCTCTTTTTGTGTTAGAAATATTTAATCCCTAAAAATAAAAATATTAAAATGGTTAAAATTCACATGTAACTTTTCTTACTTATCTCTTAATTTTAACATTTGAGTCAAATTAATAAAAACTTTATTCTGCTAACTTTATTTATATATTAAAAACCTTAGCGTACAGCGTATTTAAGCTATCTCAATTTAAGTTTATTAATCACTTACTTAAATAAGCTCAAATCAGCACTAAACCAAATCAATTTTTGTACTCTCAGAAGATGTTCCTATAGTTTTAGTTCAAGAGCTAATAGGAAGAGAAACCTAAAATAGTACCAATAAAGCATTCCCACTAATGATTATCATCATTTTTTTTTAAAAAACACATTTTGTATAAGCATTTTTATTCATTATCTATAAAGGGATAAACTAAAAGATATATATAAGATAAAATGTATTCTTAGTGATTTTATTATGTAAATTGGTCATAAACAACCTCATTTGAATCATTTAGAATTTCATTGGATTTGATACCATCCAGCTGTTTTGGTGCACACTGTTGTCAAGTATATACTTCTGGGAAGTATAATAAATGAGATAAAGGGGAAAATTAAGAGGAGAATGATACTTTATTGGGTATGTATATAGATTAGTATATAGTATCATGGAAAGCCACATACTGTTTATGTATATCATGGAGGTCATGGAGCTTCTCTGAGTAATGTTCCTCTTGGGTCACAAGGCTTATTCAAGTTGTGTTCCTTTTAGGATCGGGAGGTTTGATCTCCATAATAGATGGTTGAATGATAGTGATGCCACCGACTTAATGATCAGTTGGTGAGCCATTTGGTGCCTCATTTGGTGAACTACTTGGTACGTTAATTCACCAAGAGGGAGTAATCAAAGATTTTGTGACACTGTCATAGGTGTTTTGAATGACAAATATTCCCCTATTCAAAATCAACAATCCAAACTGAAATCAAACCCTGATCAGCCCAACTTGCAGGCCACCAGCCCCGCAGTGCTGTTGTCTGACTGCCTGTGTTTTTAGTGGCTGGAATCCAAAACCATATATTTAGATTCCCAGATAGCAATAAGACATGTTTTTCTGCCTAAAAAAGGCAATCCTTGAGGACCCTGGAAGAAGTGGGAGGAAATCATAATAGCCTAGGGATTGATGCCTTATACCAATTGAGATTATATCTAATCCATTAGACAGAAACCCTAATAAAGTAGTAAATACTAATAAGGCCTCTATTCTGAACAGAATCAGACTTCTTGACCACCTAAATATGGTAATAACTCCCAAATATACAAAGAATATTGATAAGTGTTGGACTCAAGAGGAAGATTCTGGTTTCCACACCATCTTGCAACAGCAACATCTTGGGTCTGATGTCCAGGATTTCCTTGGGCTGGGGACCAGTATATTTTTCCCTTAAAAGACATCATAGCCCAATATAAAAAATAGTATTGCTATTCTGGGAATAAAGTTTAAATGTGTCTTTGGTTTTCTTGATTATTACACTACTTTGATCTAATTTTCTACCACCTAAATACCACTTTTTAAGATCCCATCACCCCTCTATATAGTATAAATGTCCAACCCAAGGACCCTTATTCAGAATACTTTAGAGCCCTGGTTCATTTTAGAGACTGGTAAACTTCAAAGATTATCCACCTGATTCAGACTATAAAGCTTTATATATGAGAATATTCTTCTGGATGACCCTTTGGCCCTCATCATAAAATCCAAGCACATAAACAGAGAAGGGGTTTGATAAATGATCCAACCCTGGGTATTCAATAACAGGTACAACTACTTACCAGTGTACTTTGTGTCCATTGAGCAATCCTACCTCTAAGCCCAATCACCCACCTTTTTTGTTCTGCAACTGAAGTATATTTCAATCATTTATATGAGATTGTTTACATTAACCTCATGGACCTTATTGACTGTCGCAATATTGAGTACTCCACTATAATTGATATTGAGATAATTGGAATTAATACAATTATATTATTTGATAATGGATTCCTTAAATTGATTTCCTCAATTGCGATTGGATTCAACTGGTGGAGATAAAATACTCAGGCTTATTATCAACCCATATGAGTTTAATAAACACAGCTTTTAACCTTACAATTAACACTTATACTTTGATATTGACTTTTATTTAGCAGTTGAAGTTGGTGTTTAGTAAGCCTTAAATAGTTTAGTGATATTAGTATATTTTATATATAGTTTAGTTGAGATAAACTTTAGCTTGTAGATTTAGCTAGTTTAGATGGCCTAATTTACAATATTGACTCTATAGTGCTGTCTGAAGGTCTATAGTCCATTTTTTAAACCAAAAAATTGCTTTATTGGGGGATTAGAGGTACCCATCAGGGAGTGCCATTAGTGACAATTACTGTTATCAATTAGCAAGTAAAAACTCCAGCTACAAGATTCAAACCCCAGGACCCTGTGGACTGCCAGCCTGAAGGCCCAGCTGCCCATATTTTTTGGGCTTGAATCAGAAATAGATTTGACTTCAGAGAAAAATCTGAAACCCACCAGTGTAGAGCCTTCTATGATTAAATACTGCCCTCTGAAGGGTTCTCTTAGCCTAGCCAATAGAAGCGCTAATCCAAGCAATATCTCCATAATAACTTAGGCCACTGCCAATGGAGTACTGCTGAAATTTCCCCAAGAACAAGGGCCGCCAGTTGATGACAAATCCCATGACTCAAAGAAGAAAAAGGAGATTCCCCATCCCAGCCCAGCCAATGATGAATTGTCTATATTAGATGGCACTGAAGATTTCCAAACCCTGATCATGCTACCACCCAGCCCACAAGAATTTTTAAAAGTTTTCACAGTTTTGATGAACAAACTTATGCTCAGGAGATGACAGGAAGATGCTAATTGCCATTATTATAATAAAGATTTAAACCTTTGGTTCACGCAGGTCTTATCATACATCATTTTAGAACTTTACCATTTTTAATTTGATCTTACTGGATCTGTCCCTGCTTCCCACCAAGCCCAAAAAAAACTTGGACCAACTGCCTGAGTTATACCGTCCACCAGGAGCACCATACAGCTCTGTACATTTTACAGAGTATCCTCCAAAACCAGATTATTTGGTGTTTACCTTAGAGGAGATCTTAATTTACAACCCAGAAGCCCTTACCCAAGAAACAGAGCTTATTGGTTGTGAAGGAACTTGGATTACTGTGCCATCTTTGCTATTTTGCAATAAATATAACTACATGCCCACATATTTGGTAACAATGACCCCTCCCTTGACCCTGCGGCCCAATCACCCACAAGAATATGTTGCTACTAGTTTGTCCACCTCTACCCAGATATTTGGAGTCATGTACATCACCCTTACTAGCTTAATTGATTCTATGGTTCCCACCAGCAGACCCTGGGCCATCCTTGATAAATCACTATCCTAAATTGTAAAGTTAGCCCCCATCCTGTGGTGTTACCTTCCTTCTAGGCCTGCAGGCTGTCTGCCCAGAAGTTCTCAGGAACCTACTACAGGATGGATCCCTGAAAGGGAGTGCCCAGCTGCAGGTCTATGATCTATCATAAAGCAGTTGGCTTATTATCTAATAAAGATTGCACCAGTCCTGTGATAGGAAATGTCCATTAATATGATTGGCTGCCATGGGCCAGCTCACAGCGCCTGGTATCCTAACATCTAGGCAGCCATAGTGGAGTCAAGAAAAGAATGTATTGGCTTCAGCTCAAAACTGGTGACCTTTTCATGTTCCCACAAGTAAAAAACTACATCTCCTAATGTGTACCATGTATGAGCAACAAACACTCAGCCCAAAATCCACAAAGATTACTCTAATCACTCCAAATTCCATTCATTCTTTGTTAATCTATCTCCATGGACTTCATCACCAACCTCCTGCCAATTAAAGACTCCATAGAGATCTTAGTAATTGTTCACTGCCTGATAAAAGCTGCTGAGTTCATTGCCTGCTTCTGTGGAATGAAATTCCTGTCATCTCCAAACTGATACTCAATCACATCTACCAACACCACAGTCTCCCCAAGGATGTAATCTCTGACAATAAAACCAAATTCACCCCTAAAATCTGTGATGAATGTTGTGTACTTGGGCATGGCCAAGGGACAAAACAGGAAATCCTTAAGGTAGTGTCAGGAAGCCAGGCATAGGTAGATGCATTAGTTGGCTTGGGGCAGAATACAGCTGGGCCAGATGGTAATGCCCACCATAGGATGGGTGCTAACTTGATAATATAGGAAACGGATTGCCCAAGCAAAGACCAGGGCCCTGAATTGGGCACCATAGTGTCTACCATTCTTGTCTAAGTAATGTAGAGTACTCCATACAGTTGGGTGGACATAGTCTTGGCTGCAGTGGGGGTCTCCATTAGGTGGTCAGGTTGCGGGGTTAAGGGCGGAGTCATGGGAACAAAGTAGGCAGGCAGATAATTGTACTTGTCTTTGAACAATAAGGGCGGCACCTCAATCCTTTTTCCTTAATGTCCTATTTATTCAGTTTCTCTAGTCCTTGCCAAGGAATTGGCAATGAGGATGGTCTCCCTGCTGTACTCCACATAGGTGGGGTTGGGTGGGTAGTCAATAAAATGCACAGGTCCAAAGGGGGCTCCTGGGGGACGGTATAGTGCCTGGGGAGGGTAAACAGATTGGTCTCCAGAGGGGATGGTTGCCTGAAGGTCTACTTGGTCTGAGTTAAGATGGAAAATCACTAAGACTAGATAAGGTAGATTTGTTCAAACCAAAGGTTCATAAAACTTTATTATTGAAAATGACAATATGGTCATCACCATACCGCCAGTGCTTTTATACCATGGGTTTTTGCTTCTTCAATTTTCAAAGGGTTCAGGTTTGCAGACAAGGCACTGGTGGGGCATGGATCTTGGCTTAGAGTCTTGAGGGCAGAAGATCAAGGTTGTGCCTGCTCTGGTGAACAGAAGTGGCAATGCTTTGTTCCGCCACTACTGGTCATGTCACAGATCCTGAATGGATTAGACATTAAGTTGTCCACCTAGGGATTAAGCAATAGAACAATTGCGCAATTGCGCTATTGAATCCTAATTTTACTAGGGATAAATACATTTAAAACACCTCTAAAACGGGTGTTTGATTTGCCTTTTGAATGCGCATAAAGCACAGGCTTTACTTCTGAGGTTAATAATAGAACAACAAAGTTATTTCCATCTGCCTCCTTAAGGAAAGCCACATGAAACCGGTTGTTCTCTTACACAGGACTTTCTGCTGTGCCAATCCACTCTCCTCCATTAGGGAAGTCCTTCTGTCTGTGCCTCCCTTCTCCTGGTGGCAAGTCCCTGCCTCACACTATATAAGTGTGATACTATCATAATAAACACTAGTTTTGTCTTATTATCTTCTTATATTCTTCTGTCCTTATCCAGGCTGTCACTATACCACAACAGGTATAGTATTAAGATAAAGAAGTAGTAGACTAACTATTCATAGAAATCAGCACCCAGGCTGCATATTTTACGGCAGTTCACCACGTCACCTGAGTAGTTCAAAAGTACTACTCATTATGGAGGGAAGACTGGCAGCTGCTGGCAGTTATAGGAAGAGTTAGTAGCAGGTTTTGTTTTAACCTCCTTAAGGCAAGCTACAACCTCTACATAGGTCCAGATCTTTGGTGGCGCAAGGTTGGTAGTAATCTGGTGACCATTTGGGGAATTGTCCTTGGGAGACTGGCAGGTCTTGGAGTAACTTGTCAACTCGGGTTTACAATTTAACAAGTTAGTTGGTTCCTGTCCACTTTGTGTGACTTGAGTAGTCTTTGGAGGGTCAGGGTTTGATTCCTGGGTCTCCAATGTTGATTTCAAACCTCCATTATTGACGCTTGGCAGGTTGGCAGGTTTCTGTTCCTCCTGTTTGGGGTCATCTATCTCTGGTGGTCCAGGGTTTGACCCAACTGGCAGTTGGGCGGTTTCCTGTCTATTTTGGTTAACATAAGGCTTTCCCTGAGACCCAGATTTCAATTCCCAGGTTTTTAATACAAGTATTGAAATGTCAATCATGACAGGTAGGATTGGGTTTTTACTAAGCCAAGGATTAGTCTTCAAGAATAATATTAGGAATTTACCTTAAGGCCCAAGGAATGATAAATATCAGAATTCTCCTCTAGACTGGACTAGGGAGAAGGCGCTGAAGTATAAAGAATGGCACAAAGAAAGAGTGTAAACATAACTTAATTTTATTAGATGAATGATTTAGATTCTAATAGGGCAATATTCTACCACAAAACAGTAGAAGGACAGTTTGATCACTGGCCAATCTCATAAGTGGGTTGAAGATCACTCAGTTTACCAGTCAGAGTGTAAATGAGTCCTTTTCCCAATTTGGAGTGAAACCTATTTCAAAGGAAGAAAGGAAACTGAAGGATTTTGCACTCAAAATGTGATCCCATCAAAGGCAAAATTGATAATTCTTGAATAGCAGGATTCACAACATTGCCCCCTTATAGATTGGTCTTTGGGGGTATACTTGCAGAAAAACTTGGTGTGGACTTGAGCAAAGGGGTGTCGAGTAGAAAAAAGTTTGACAGTGTACTTGGCACCCCACTTAAATGTCACTTCAAGGGGGCCAATCCACAGGGTGTCTAGCTTATGAGCTCTATCTCCTAATATATGCTGATATTAGAGGACCAGGTCTTCAACTTGGAGCTCTGGGAGAAGAGTACAGCCAACTTTGCTAGGTATTAACTCAAGGACCTTGGGTTTATAGGCAGACACATACACTGATGCTTGGATGTCAATTATGCAATTGGCTAGGCTTTTGATATGTTCTTTGGGGTTAGAGGCAGCATCAGAGGTAGAGAGTTGTATCCCCAAGAGAGAGGGAGTAGCAGTCTCTCTTATGTATAACATAGAAAAGGGAGAGGAACTGGTAACCCTGTGTTTGCTAAGGTAATATGTAAACAGAGCAAATGACAAGTACAAATCTGAGTTGGCAGCATTAGAGTAAGCCAACTTACTCATGATAGACACCAATGTAGAGTTAGCCCGCTTCACATCTCAATTAGCAGAAGGATTATAGGTAGTAGAGAAGGGCTGATGGGTTCCAAGCGCTTCTACTACAGAGATTACCAAGAAGGTATTGAAATTGAACCCATTATCAGAGAGTAGAATTTGAGGGAACCCATGGCAATAAAAGAAATCTTGCAAAAGAAAAGTATTCATTGTCTTGGAAGTCATATCTTTGGTAGGTCTAGCTTCTACCCATTTACTGAAGTGATCCACAGCAATTAAAATGAATTGACACCCAGTTCTGGATTGTGAAAGGGGACCCACCACGTCAATGCTGACAGTATGGAAAGCATGTTGGGGAGGCATCAGTTTGAACTCATGAGTGGCAGAAAAAGGTCTCTGTAGTTGACAATCATGGCAACTAGCAAGAACATCATGAATCATCAGGTGGAGAGTTTCCAAGTAATAGTGTTTCTTAAGCCAATCAAAAGTCTTGGCTATTTCTCTATGTCCATTCTCCCAATGTGCTTGCAGGATAAGGGTCAGCTGTAGGCTTGGACGTACGTAGGAAAGGTACTGTTACTGAAGCTTTTTGAACAGTTGTTGATCACAGATGAGGGTGTCCTAAGACAACTTCTGTAGGGCTAAACAAGTGTCTTCAGTCTCAGCGTCCCACTCTGAGGGGTGATCAATCAGTTTGTATAGTCAATAAGCTTCAGCAGGATGGAGGAACAGGATAGGCATTCATGAGAGTCCATCAACATTCTGATGTTGTATACTCGGACAATGTAGTACAGTGAAGTCATAGCCTTGTAGACAAAGAGCCCATCTAGCCAGGTGTCCTTCTGGTTCCTTAAGCCGTTGTAACAATTTGAGAGAGGCATGGTCTGTGACAACAGTGAAGTGTGTATCATATATATAATGGCAAAACTGCTTGACAGTGGGGTGCATAGCTAGGCATTTTTTTCAGTCACACTGTAGTTTTTCTCATGTTTTTTTTGGAACTCTGGAGGTATAAGCTACTGGGTAATCTACACCTTTGTTATCAAGTTGAGCCAGGATTGCACCAATAGCAAAGTCACTAGTATCAGTGTACAGAATAGCTCCTTGCTTTAATTAGGGTATACAAGAATAAGGACCTCTTTCAGTTTCTGTTTGAGAGTCTTGAAGGCTTGTTGTTGACTGGATGTCCATTCAAAATGAATGGTTCTTAACAACTAGACTAGTGGTTCACTGATGTTGGCAAAGTCAGGGATGAATTTTCTGTAGTAAACCATCATGCCTAAAAAGACTTGGACTTCTCTCAAAGCAGTGGGAGGGATCATTTTATTAGTGGCCTCAACTTTCTTGGTCATGGGATGTATCCCAGTCTGGGTTACTTCATGCCCTAAAAGTTTCAACAATCCCCAAAGAAGGCACATTTGGATGGATTTAAATTGAGCCCAGCTTCCTAGATCTTGATAAACACCTCTTTAAAGTGGGACAGATGATCATTAAAGGTTGAGCTGAAGACAATTATATAATTCAAATACACCAGGACACATGAAAGCTTCAAGTCACAAAGAACGGAGTCCATGACCCGTTGGAAGGTAGCAGGGGCATTGCACAGCCCTTGCAGCATGCAGGTAGATTCAAACATCCCTTCAGAAGTGATAAGCACAGATTTTTGCTTATCTTCAGGAGAGAGGTCAACTTGTCAGTAGCCAGATGCCAAATTCATAGGCGAAAAGAAATTAGATCCTCCAAGACGGTAGAGGGCATAATCTATGCGTGGCAAGGGGTAAGAATCTTTCTTTGTTAAAGAATCCAACAATTGATAGTCCATCAAAATGCAGTGACCTCCTTACTTCTTCTTTAAGATGAGCAAGGGGGAAGCCCCAAGGACTCTGGGAAGGAGCAAGTAGCCCAGCGTCTAGCAACTGTTTGAGTTCCTTGGATACCTGAGCATGCTCTACTCTACTTTGTCTGTAGGATTTGCTCAGAAAGGAGGAGCTTCACCTGTATCTATTTGATGGATGACCCCTTTAGCCAGGCCATAAACTGTACTGTCCTTGGCAAAGATGCTGGCAAACTGGTCAAGAAATTCAAGAACTTCTTTCTGTTGTACAGGAGACAGCTTTAGGAAATCATCATCACTGAACAGGGACAACACTTAAGGTTCTTCTTCTGGTAAGTTGAAATCACAGAAAGTACTAAAAGATTGTAGTGAGAGAACATCAGGTGCATTTAAGAGTCGTTCATAGCAAACCACTGACCTCTAGAGACATTTATAGGCACAGGAATTAGGTTAGCCATAAGTAACTGCACAGAATATTTGTGAAAAGAGTCTAAGATTCCTGGGCAGAGATAAGTTTCATTACTCCCCCCAAAAGGGGAAACCGTTCTAGAAAGGTACACTCAGGCAATTCATACAAGATTTGAGATTTGAGGATATTGTGAGACCCAGGAGGAATAGTTACAGCTGAGGAAGCTAAGAGGGGAACCCCTTAAGTGCAAAGCAGTCAGGAGGAGGAAATTTTATTTTGGAGGAGTGTGTGCAGTATTTTAGGGGGAAAATTCCAGAAGGATATTCCAGGACACACATCTTTAAGCGTTTGCCAGGCACTTTGATGGGTTCTTCAAAGATGAGAGGAACTTCATATCCAAGGATTGACAGAAATCCATCCTTCATGTTGATGATCTCATTGTATTCTCAGAGAAATTGAGTGTCTACCAATAGGTTGTAGCTCTCATTTTCCAGGACTACAGCAGAGGCAGCAAGGAGTAGCTTACCAAATTACATATGGAGAGCTAAGTATGTGCCAATGGCCTGTGTCATAGATAGACCAGCTGTACAATAGGTCTGATAATAGTTGAGGTCCAGAGCTAGCTTGATTTTCTTCACTAACTTGGACAACACAAAATTGACTAGGGAACTAATGTTAAGGACAGCCTAAATCTTCACCTTTTAGATGGATATCTCTATGCAAGTAGTTGCACGTCCAAACAGAAGAAGGACAGCCAAGACATCTTGTGCTTTAGCCAATCTCTTATCCTATTTTCTACCATGCACCTGAGACCAGGTGGCTCCTTATAAAAATTCTGCAGGAAATGTGAAATGAAGACATTTTGGAAGATGGCATCAGCCACCTCAGTGGCTTCTTCAGAGGTTTATACCTAGACAGGCAACCTCTTGGCTTGAGTGAGGTAGGGTCTTGAAAAAATCTGCTTGGCATCAGAAAAAGGTTAGCTGCAGTTTTAGCCTTTCCAGAACTCAGCTTATAAGAGACAGGGATGGTCTCAGGTACAGCAAGGACAGAGTAATCAAATGCATAGGAAATGTAAGTGTCAGACTCTTCCATGTTGGAGTCATATGAAATATTGTGGAAGAGAAGAAGGATAGGAGGAGCTTTGGAATCAGATTCCTCAACAGCAGAATTAGATGGAGGTGAAGGGGGAGGCTTCAAAGAGTTGTCAACTGAGAGTGTTGTGAATACTGCTATTCACCATGTTTTGATTTCACCCTTGGTGGGCCATTTTGAAGACAAATCCCTTGCTTTTGCTTTTTCTTCTTGAATTAGTTGATGTCTGAATCAGGAAGTACAATTGTTTGATTTCTTGACTCTGCACATCTCACTTGGCCCACTCATGCTTGTGGCAAGTGACCCTACTGTCCTGTTAGTGTTTTGTGGTATTTCTCATCACTATATATTCTATTTCCTATTCATCAATAAAAATTAAGTTCTATTCACATTTTTGTCTTTATGTCTTCTGTACTTCCGCGCCTCTCTCTAGCCAAAACTAGTAGAGATTATTCTTCCAGGGCCGCAAGGTAAACACATTTGCCTTCCCTGTCATCTAACCAAGACTTAGTACAAATCAAATCCTAAGGTTAGGATTCCCTGTTGTGTGTCTGTGCCGCGCCTCAGAACACAACAAAAATGGTGCTCACTACAGGGGCTGTAAGCCCCTTGGTTATCCCTTTCACATCCACGTTTTCAGGTCCTTTGCCTCTGCCTATACAAGAGCCAACTTCACCTGAAATAACCAGTCCTTCTATTGAGGAAAATATTGCCAACTAGCCTATTACCCCCACTATACTGAACCTTGGGAATGGTTCCTGCCTAGTTGCCTACCCCATGGGTACCCTTGACTTAGAACAAGTCATGTCAGTAGCCCTTGGGATAGCCCAGGAAGGAGCCATCCCTCGCCTTCAGTTTCAGTTCAGTCAGGCTGAATACTACAAATTAATTGTGGCCCTTCAATTTCCACAACATCTCCTCTCAGCGGCTGGCTCCGCTGTGTACTTACTATTGTCCTTTGTGCAGCCTGCCTTGGCCCACCATCAAATGGTATTGGGGCACCATGTCCAAGAAATTTTTTCTCTGCAAGCAGCGGTTACTCATCACTGGGACCAGTTTGCTGCCTACCAACAGTGGATTCATTCCTTGTTTTCCTTGGTATCTGACAATCAGCGTGACTCTGTCACTTCCCAGACCCGCCTGATTAATTCTATCAAAAGAATGTGGCAGTCTATCCCCAAATACGTGAGAGAACGTCAATACAAGTTTCATCAGCTAACTCAACCCTGGCAAACTTAAGTGGATTCCACCTTAAACGCTTTTCTCACTGACTTTGAACAACTTGTGCAACAGCTCAATGCATTCAGCACGTATTCCTTTGAACAACTACAGCAGGTAGCAGACTTTGCTGCTAGCAGCCTTAATGAACTCAGTACAGCATTTGAGCAAGAGAGAGCTTCCACCGCTGCTACTATAGCCAAACTCCAGAGTCAAGTGGATGAACTATCTACGCCCAAGCCAGATGTTCTGCCCTCTCCCCCTTCTGATGACTTGGTGGATAGGGAGCAGAGAATATGGGATGCCATTTGAGAGCTACGTACAACTACTTGCAGTCAGGGACGTCCTGCTGAAGCTCCTCAGCCTGACGCACAGATGTTTGCATCAACTGCTCAAGTTGCAGAGCTACAGCAATAACTTGTCACCCTATGTGAAATGATGGCAACTGCTGCTAGTCCAGTTGAGGTTGTCAATGAAGATGGTTGCTGCCCTGGCTTACCAGGAGCTCTTCAAATCCAATGCGCTAGGGAATTAATTGCCCTAGCTAACAAAGTGGATCAATTAAAGCGGGACCATACTGAACTGAATAGAGACATACAAGAGATGAATGACATGATTGACTCTGTGAATGATAGGTTTGCCCCTTGCCTCTCAGTGGGGCCATCCCTTACTTTACAACTGGCTGAACTCTCCACAATAGTGACCACCCAAGGTCAACGCTTAGAAACTACTGCACAACAGACCACTCAAGCTGTCAATATGAGTGCTTGCGCTGTTGAGACTCTTACTACCCTTGAATAAAGTGTTTGCCAACTATGGGCTAGGCAGCCTCCCTTGGAATCCAAAGCAGAGTTTTCCCTGTGTATAAACGTACTCAATAGCAACAATGGTGATCCAACTCCCAAAGCACACTTCAAGCCTACCTTTAAGCAAGTCTTTGATCCTAAAACCTCAACCATTGCAGCTTTCCTAACTATCTACAAAACTGCCATGAGACAGGCTTCAGACAAAGTTAAGAAAGAACATATTCTGACCTATCTAAATCCAACTTGCCAGGAGGTGGTGATGCCTGAGATGCTCTCCATTGAGACGTGGGAAGATATGAAGCAGCTTCTGATTGATGAGTTTGGTGGTGACCTTAGCCTGGAAGTAAAGAAGGACGCATTCATGCATATTGCTTTCAAACCAAATGAGACCCTAGCCAAGTTTGCAGACAGATTCTACATGAAAGGATAGCAACTGATCACAAGCAGACAGTTGACAGCCCATGAAGCCTACACTGCTTGTGCTCAAGCCCTCAAGGTTAACCAACTTCTGTGCCTTCACTCCAAAGCCCATAAGTCTATGCTTTCCTCCATGAAGAGCATAAAGACTTTGTTGCAGGATATGCACCTTACCCACTCTGGCGCAGTTGTTAGAGAAGGTTGAGCTACTTCTAACTCTGGTTCATCTTCCCGTAGTCCTCACATTCTTACCATGAACTCACAAAATCCTCCTTGATGCCAAGGTTACCACAACTGTGGTCAGATAGGTCATCATTCTCGAGTCTGCACCAACCCACAGGTTGAAGGAGCTGATCCAAAAGAGCAGGCGGGAAAAGAGCAGTCAACCTAGAGGCAGAGACGCTCTCAATTTGCCAATTCTTCCCAGTCTCTTTCTCATCCCTCTATAGCTGACTCCAAGCCCGCTGATAGTGAAGCTCCTCCTATCCTCATCTTGTTTCACAATATCTCTGATGATTCTGATATGGATGACTCTGACACTGACAACACTGATGCATATGAGTACTCTGTTCTGGCTGTTCCTGAAACCATTACATTCCCCTATAAATTATGCTCAGGAAAGGCTACCACTACCGCTAAGCCTTTGCCTGAAGCCAAAGAAATTGTATCTTGCCCTTACCTTACTCAGGCCAAGAGGTCCCCTGTGCTAGTGGAGTTGTCAGAAGAAGCTGCCAAGGTTGCTGAGGCTGTCTTCAAGAATGTATCTGTTTTGCTCCCCCTTCAGACTGTTTATAAGGAGTTCCCGGGATTAAGATGCATGATTGAGAAGTGGGATAAGGAACTAGCAGAGGCTCAAGATATCCTGGCTATCCTTCCTCCCTTTGGTTGTACTACCACTTGAGTAGAGATATCCATTCAAAAAATGAAGATCAAGGCTGTTCTAGACACTGGCTCACCAGTCAACCTTGTCTCCTCCAAGATTGTGAAGAAACTCAAACTTGCCCCTGACCTTAATTATCACCAGTCCTATGGCACAGGTGGCCTGTCTATGACCGCGCCATAGGGGCGTACTCTGCTCTACCCATGTGGTTTGGCAAACTTCTTCTAGCTGCGCCAGCAGTTGTCTTGGAAAATGAGAGTTACAATCTCTTAGTTGGCACCCAGTTCCTTAGGGAATATAATGGGATAATCAACTTGAAAGATGGTTACCTCTCTATCCTGGGATACAAAGTCCCTCTGATCTTTGAAGAGCCGGTTAAAGTTCCTGGGAAGCGCCTCAAGACATGTGCCTTGGAATATCCCACTGGGGGTTTCAACCTCAAATTTTGCACCCACTCCTCAAACATGAAATGTCTACTCATGGCTTGTCCTGCGTCTGAGGGGATACCTCTCCTAGTCACGTCTGCTATCACCATTCCTCCTGGCTTCCAGGCCATCCTAGACTCCCAGATATCATATGAACTACCTGAACAAACCTTCTTGGATTTTTACTCTCCCCCCTTGCTAGAACGCAACAAACCTTATCTCTGTCCTGGAATCCTAGATGTCTCCCATAAAGACCCTGTTCAATTGTTGGTAGCCAACCTGACTACAATCCCCATGACTGTTTCTAGGGGGCAAGTTGTTAGATATGGCAAGTTGTTGAGCGCTCCTGATGTCCTGTCTCTTCATCCCTTTGTCAGGTTTCAAGACTTTAACCTACCTGAGGATGAGCCTCAAATCCTATCCTTGTTCACTGTGCAAGACTTCCCACAACTGTCCCCGGTTCAACAGAAAGAGGTGCTAGATTACTAGATCATTTTTCTGACATCTTTGCAAAGGACAGTACCAATTATGGGTTAGCCAAAGGTGTTATCCATTAGATTGACACTGGTGACGCCCCCCTTCTGTACTAAACCATATTGCCGCAGTTGTGTAGAAGACACCCAGGTATCTAAAGAGCTCAAACAAATGTTAGACGCTGGGCTGCTGGTACCTTCCCAAAGTCCTTGGGCATCCCCACTACTCATCTTAAAAAAGAAAGATGGGGGTCATTGTATTGTGATGGACTATTGCTAATTGAACTCTTTGACCAAGAAGGACTCGTACCCCTTGCCAAATATTGATGATGTCCTCTGACGTCTTGGAGGCTCTAAGTTCTTCTCAGCAATGGATCTGGCATCTGGATACTGGCAATTTGACCTATTGCCCAAGGATTGTCAGAAAGCCGGGCTCATTACCTCAGAAGGGCTTTTTGAGCCTACTTGCATGCTGCAGGGACTCTGCAACACCCTGGCCACCTTCCAAAGGGCCATGGACTCCATCCTCTGTGACGCAAAGTTGCCGTGTGTCCTAGTGTACTTGGATGATATAACAGTTTTCAGCACTATCTTTACCAATCACCTGGCTCATCTCAAGGAGGTGTTCATAAAGATTTGAGAAGCTGGCCTTAAGCTAAAACCTTCCAAGTGCGCCTTCTTCAAAGAACGTCTTGAATTATTGGGCCATAAAATGACCCAGACCGGGATTTGCCCAATGACTAAGAAGGTTGAAGCTATCAACATAAATGCTTCTGCCCACCAACCTATGAGAAGTACAAGTCTTTCTGGGGATAATGAGCTACTATAGGCAGTTTATCCCTGACTTTGCCAATACTAGTGAACCTCTAGTCCAGCTGTTATGTAATATCCCTTTTGAAATGACCGCCAGTCAGCAGCAAGCCTTTGAGACCCTTAAGAAAAAACTCAAAGAGGCGCCAATCCTAGTGTATCCTGACTATGATAAGGAGTTCATCCTATACTCTGACGCTAGTAATCTTGCTATTGGAGCTATTCTGGCCCAACTAGACAACGAGGGTGTAGACCATCCTGTAGCTTACACTTCCTGCGTGCTAAACAAGCATGAGAAGAATTATAGTGTCACAGAAAAGGAGTGCCTTGCTGTGTTGCATGCAGTCAAGCAGTTCTGCCACTACGTATATGGTATCCATTTCACAGTTGTCACTGACCACGCTTCACTTAAGTGGTTACAACAACTTAAGGAGCCTGAAGGGCGCCTAGCTAGATGGGCTCTACGTCTGCAAGGATATGACTTCACTGTGCTCTATCACCCTAGGATTCAACATCAGAACGCTGATGGGCTCTCCAGAATGCCCATTCTTGCTTTGCACCCTGCAGAGGCTGACCGGTTATACAAACTAATGGGGTACCCGTATTTGTGGGAAAGTGAGACAGAAGAAGTACAACTGGCCTTGTCCAAGCTATCCAAAGATACCCTCATACGCAACAATCAGCTCTTCAAGAAGGTACAAGATCAGTATCTGCCTTATGTACAACCCCATCTTTGCCTCTTGGTGGTGTCGCAAGCTCATAAAGAGACTGGGCATGGAGGCATCACCAAGACCTTTGACTGGCTTCAAAGAATTACTTCTGGGAGAACCTTTTCCTGCTGATCCCAGACGTCATATCTAGCTGCCACAGTTGCCAGCTGCAAAAGCCTTGAGCTGCTGCCCACAAGTTCAAATTAGTCCCCCCATAACATGCCTTCTACACTGTCAGCATTGACGTGGTAGGTCCTCTCCCCGCTCACATTCTGGGTGTTGCTTTATTCTGATTGCTGTTGAACACTTCAGCAAGTGGGTAGAGGCTTGCCCTACAAAGGACATCACAGCTAAGACAACTGCTGCCTTCCTGTTATAAGATGTTTTCTACCGCCATGGCTGTCCTCAATTGTTGCTCTCAGATAATGGGACTAATTTTAACGCCAAACTGGTAACCTCTGTTGTTGAAGCTTTGGGATCACACCAATCTTTCTCTGCCCCCTACAATCCTTCTACCAATGGTGCAGTTGAGCGTGCAAGTATGACTCTGGTTTCTATCATGAGGAAACCCACTTACTCTGAAGTCGCAAACTGGGATCTATACTTACCCGCTGCTTTCTTTGCATACCGCCTTAGCAAACATTGTGTCACTGGATACTCCCCTTTTGCTATATTATATGGGCAAGAGGCTACTACCCCACTGCTTTTAGGGGCCCCCTGCTTACCTCTGATAAGGCCATGAATCCTGATGACCACATCAAGGACCTAGTCAACCGCATAATTGATATACAGGCCACTGCCTACACTTCTGCATACAAAAGTAAGATGCTTGAGCTTTCTCCTGATAATTCTGGACGCTCTCTCCTGCCTGAATTTGATGTTGATGACCATGTACTTTACTACTAATACAGAGTAGGTGATTGCGCACATAAGTTGGACTCTCTGTGGATTGGCCCTTTAGAAGTGACTTTTAAACGAGGGTCCAAATACACTGTAAAGCTCCTCTCCAGTGGCAGTCCTTTTGCTCAAGTGCACGCAAAGTTCCTTTGTAAATATTACCCCCTAAGGCCAATCTAGGGGAGGGCAATTTCGTGAATACCACTATTCACCATGTTTTGATTTCGCCTTTGGTGGGCCATTTTGAAGACAAATCCCTTGCTTTTGTTTCTTGAAATGAGTTGATATCTGAATCAGGAAGTACAATTGTTTGATTTCTTGACTCTTCACATCTCACTTTCCCCACTCATGCTTGTGGCAAGTGATCCTACTGTCCTGGTAGTGTTTTGTGGTATTCCTCATCACTATATATTCAATTTCCTATTCACCAATAAAAATTAAGTTCTATTCACATTTTTGTCTTTATGTCTTCTGTACTTCCGCGCCTCTCTCTAGCCAAATCTAGTAGAGATTATTCTTCCAGGGCTGCAAGGTAAACACATTTGCCTTCCCTGTCATCTAACTGAGACTTAGTACAAATCCAATCCTAAGGTTAGGATTCCCCATTGTGTGTCTGTGCTGCTCTCAGAACACAACAGAGAGTGTCTCTGCCTCTAGGTTGACCTCTTTTTCCCCGCCTGGTTTCTAGGGTCAGCTCCTTCAACACAGGGATTTATGCAAACTTGTGAGTGATGTCCCACCTGAACAAAATTATGAAAACCCTGTTGTTTGGACTGGTTTTGGGCATTCACAGCTAAGATCTGTGTTGAGCAGGAATTTATGCCTGACGCAGAAGCCCAACTCTCTTGCACTACTAAACCAAAGTGAGTGAGGTGCATGTATTGGAGGAGGGTTTTAATACTCTTCATATATGTAAGCATGTCCTTATGTGCTTTAAAGTGCAAAATAATAGCTGGTTGATCTTAAAGGCCTGAGTGCAAGCAGTATAGGCCTCATGGGAAGTCAACTGTTTACTTGTTATTTGTTGCTGACCTTCCACAAAAAACCTATCAGCAAACTCAGCTAAGGTTTCCTTAGGCTTAAAGGCAATGCACATGAATTCATATTTATTTATCTATAATCTAAGGTCTCCTCCAAACTCCTCAATCAGTAATTGGTTCATCTATTCCCAGGTGGTAATGGAGAGAATCTCAGGTACCACTACCTCTTTATAGGTAGGGTAGAGGCAGGTCAAGATGTGTTTTTTATTGATCTCATTAGAAGCACTACACATGGCAGTTTCATATATGATAAGGAGGGCAGCAATTGTAGACGTCTTTAGGTCAAAGACTTGCTTGAAGATAGGTTTGAAATGAGTATCTGGAGTTGGTACAAAATTATTACTGTCTACCATATTGATGTGAGGGGAGAACTCAGCCTCAGATTTTGTGGGAGGCTTTCTGGCCCACAACTGTTGAACTCTTTCCTACCAAAGTGACTAAAGAGTTGAAGTTGCGGGTGCCAGCTTCAGAAGCGTGATCTGTTTGTTGTTCAGCAGTATCCAATTGATGTCCTTGGTTGGTCACCACAGTTGAGAGTTCAGCTAGGTGTAAAGTCAGAGAAGTGCCTATCAATAGAAAAGGGGAGAATTTCTCATTGACAGAGTCAATTAATTTGATCATTTATTGAAAGTCTGTGTCTAGAGAATTGTGATACTGCTGCATATGGTTAAGTCTATTGGCTAGAGCAATCAGCTCTCTAGCGCAATAGATACAGGGGTGCAGGCATTCCTGGGCAACAGCCTTCATTTTTGGGGGGGTCCTGGAAAACCAGTGAACTCAGATGACTGCTTGTAGCTCCAAGATTTTCTGCTGAAGTGCAGCCATCTGGGTTTTAAGTACAGCTACCTGGGGATCAAGTTGAGGTGCAGCCTCTAGAGGAGCTTGGCTTTGTGTGGTAGCACACAGTTCATTGATAGAATCCCATAATTCTTGTTCTTGTCTCAAAAGATCTTCAGAAGGATAACCACTAGCAGGAGAGTGACTAAACTCATCCATGTGGGCTTGCAATCCTTGGATAATAGTAATTGCAGCAAACTTTTCCTATACTAACTCATCCTGCATTTCCTGCATACTTTTTGAGGCAACCCCAGCCAAGTGTTGCAGTTGATCAGCAGTATGGACACATAATTCATTGAGTTCTACCACTAACTGCTTGAATTCAGTGCAATGAGTGTTAAGGGCAGAGTCAACCTGGGCCTGTCAGGGTTGTTGTAGCTGATGGAACTCCTGAAGGTGCTCATAAACATAGTTGGGGACAGAAGAGCACAGGTGTTTGATAGATTTGGTCAATCAAGCTTGTGAAGTAATGAAATCTCTCTGGTTATTGAATACTAGGGAGAACAGAGAGTATACCCACTGTTGGTAAGAGGATACATGTTCCCAATTATTGAAAACAGTGGCACAAAGAGAGGAGATTTCATGGATGTGGAGCCCCAGTACCATCTTATGATGGACTAAAGCAGGTTGAATAAAAGACGAGCTTAAGTGATTAGCAGAGTTGGCTGCTGAAAGCAATTAATGTGGAATACAAGGAGCAACTATCATCTCATAATACTTTATAGACTTGAACTGGGCTTGAAAATTAGGGATGACTCATTTGCGGGCTATCCCAAGGGCCACTTATGTGATTTGATCTAGGTCAGGGGTACCCAGAGGATAGGAACAAGACAGAGGTCATTAGCCAGGTTTAGACCCATAAGAGTGATAGGTGGATAAGCAATGTCTTCTTCAATTGGAGGGCTGATTTTTCAGGCAAAGACAGGTCCTGAATCTGTGAAGATTAGGGACCATAAAAAGTTGTTTCAAAGGGAGTAACCAAGGAGCTTACAGCCCCTGTAGCAAGCACCATTTTTGTTGTGTACTTTGGTGCGGCCAAGGAACATAACAGGAAATCCTAACAGTAGGATTGGGTTTGTACTAAGTCAAGGGTCAGTCTTCAGGGATGAATAAGGTATTTACCTTAAGGCCCGTGGAATGATAAATATCATATATCCTCTAGAGAGACTAGGGAGGTGCTGAAGTACAAAGAATGACACAAAGAAAGAGTGTAAAAGAGATTAATTTTATTGGATGAATGATTTAGATTCTTAAGGGAAATAGTCTACCACAAAACGTTAGAAGAACATTTAGATCACTAGCCACTCTCATAAGTGGGTTAAAGATCACTCATTTTACCATTTGTAACGTAAATGAGTCCTTCACCCCATTTGGAGTGAAACCAATTTTGAAGGGAGAAAGGGAACTGAAGAATTTTGCACTCAAAATGTGATCCCATCAAAGGCAAAAGTAATAATGCTTGAATAGCAGGATTTACGACAATGCAATCTTACAGCAGTTTCAAGTCAAGTTAAACTTATCAACTGCTTTCACCCACATACTGACAAAAAGAACAAGCATCAATAATATTAAGGATAAATATATAGATGTATAAGTAAACTCCAAACAAGCAAACTGGAACAAAAATGTACACTAGATCAGTTTAGTTACAGCAGCTCCTAAAATTCTGGAGCCACGGAGTACCCCTTCACAGAAAGCTATGTTTTTTTATTCAAGGGATTCCAACCAAAGGCTGTCCAGATGCAATCTCTCAGGCTAAAAATTTCTTTCAAACCCTCACTGGTTCATAAGAGGAGCTGTAGATCAAACTTCAACTATCATAACAGAAGTAAAAGCATCAGGCCAACAAACATAGAAGTCTCAATATGGAGTTTTCTAATCAGTTGAAATGTATATCTAGACACCAAACAACTTAAGCTTAACCAAGCCAGAAGGAAATTTGATTTAGACACAAAGAGCCTCTCAAGGTCCTCCAGATGATATCAAACACTTTCTCCATAAAATCTAATTATCCCAACAATCCTGTACCCATAATGTGTTGCATGTATCCCATTTAAAAGCTGAAAGAGGAGAGACCACACCAGGTCAAGGAAGCAACATCAACCATCTTGACAGTGCTTATTTTTGAAACAGTGCCCATGTCAACACTTTATTAACATGAGCACTGTTGTCCAGAAAAATAATTTATACCATTTAATTTTCTAGTTGTGCTAGCTTAATTCTCATTTTTTAAGCTCACAGGGGTGCAAAACCAGAAAACATGACAAAACTTTGGCCATTTGACATGATTTAATATTAAGCTTTATTAGAATTTTGATTCAACCCAATTTTTTACTTTTACTTATAAAATTCAATTTTTGGCAAGTTGAATACACAACATAAAATTATCAATGTTGACACTTTTTAAGCCTAGCTTATTTTTAATAATGAAACTAAAAATCTTAAAATAAGAATATAATAATCAAAATTGATTTATTATTAGGTTACTATATAAAATTATCCTTAGTACATATAGAAGTCTATTCAAAATTCTGTATTATAAATTTATCTGTGGCACTTAATATGACTATAATATCATAAATTAATTGGTGGCTAACATTAAGCCCATAATTTAAGCCCTTTTAATATTTTTAATTTCCATAGAATTCATTATGGGCAAGTTCCTTAGGTCAAAGTTCCTAAGGTCAAAAGTGCAAAAATCAAAAATATCAAAGATCAAAGTGCAAAAATTGATTTTCCAGAGGTTAACTTTGAAGCAGAAAAAATACAGTTTATAATATCAATCTATATATTTTAAAAAAATTTCTAGACTAAAGAGACCCCAAGAAAATCATTTCTGCAATAAAAAACATATACTAGATAATAAAAAAATTCTTAAATTAGCTTTTTTTCAAAGAAAGTTTATTTTAGTTTCAAAAGCAAAATTAGACTAGAACTTATATGCAACTGTGTTCAATTAAATATAAAATATGAAACTAAACAAAAAACTGCTTAATAAACTATTGTTTTAATTAAAAAGGTTAATTTAACTTCCAGCTTATGTAAAACTATAATAATACTTCAGTATAAGCAAAATAAAGGATTTTTTCTGTAAGATACAAGCATATGATTTTAGGTATTTTGGTTTATTAGTGATCTTATTTCAATGATAAAAATTATAGAAGTCTATCATTAAAATAATGTAAAGTACATCTTTTCTTATTAAAGCTATACTATACAGTTTTGTACTTAATAAAATATATAGTCTTATATCTTATTTAAGTCACAACATTCAAAGATATCAAGAATCTGCACTTACATATCATAAAAAGAAGACTTGAATATTTTTGTATTAAAAAGACAGTACTTTCACCAAAAGATGATATAGATAGTTCAAAGTTGTATATCAAAGAGAAACATTTTATACATCTTATTTTACTCTAATACATATATTAAAAAGATATAGTAGAAGATGATTGAGGGTAATAATGGAGAGAGGATAATAGAAGATAATTGAGGGTAAGAATGGAAAGAGAATAGTAGAAGATGATTGAGGGTTGTGGGTGGGAAACTGCTTCACACAGCAATTAAGTGTGTCAAGGTGTGAGTCCTTGGGATACATCCTGTCAAGTTGACGCATACTCAATAACTTCCTTTGGGGGGTAAAACAAAAACTCAAAGATAATTGAGGGTAAGAATGGAAAGAGGATAGTAGAAGAGAAGAGAAAAGGAGAAGGAAAAAAAAGTTTTTTCTATTTGGTATCAGATTTTATATAATCCACCCTCTTGACGACGCAGAAATTTTTTAAAAGTTTTTTGGCCCCCAGCGTAGCCAAGGGGCCAACAAAACTTTTAAAAAAATTTGAGGAGGAATGAGAGGTGGGAAAGGAGAAAATTCAAAAGAGAAACCTTCAAAAAAACCAAGAGCTTATTGCACTTTGGTTTAAGCACTTTGATCTCTGCACTTTGTATTGTGCACTTTGATTTGGGCACTTTGATTTTGTCCCCTGAAATAACACAGGGAAACATAGTACAATATTATATTAATTTAATATTTTTTTTGAAATTGCCTCCAAAACACACCAATTTATTAAATTTGCAATAAAATAAAACCCTACCAAAAAACTTTATTTCTTTTTTATATATTTAAATATCAGGTCTTAAAGAATCTACATGAGGAATTTCAAATGTTTTATTAATTATTTAAAATTTTATAAGCTTATAAAAAATGCAACTAAATCTAAAAAGTCAATTTTTGATTTCCTCACTTTTGATTTGAGGAACTTAATAAAACATAATGAATAAACTATTAATTTTTTGAAAAAATTTAATATTAAGTGGTCCTAGTTTTTTGGTACCTTTTTGGATTTCAATTTGACTATTTTTTGATTTCTGCACCCATTAAGAAACCATATGTAAATTTTTAAATAAATTTTTATGAGACACAAGTTTATTTTTAAAAATAAAGAGCTTATAATAATATTTTATATTAATATTTGAACAAAAAAAGTTAAAAAATTTGCCTAAAGTTACAAAAGCTTTTTTTAGCTCTTTATTTCTTTTTTTACATATAGAAAAAAAAGTTAAAATTTAATTTTTTTTAATTTTGATGTGTCAATATTAAATTGAAGATTTTTTTTGCACTTTGATTTTTGCACTTTTGATTTTGGCCCCTCTATTCAAAGGGGTAAATAAATTCTATTTTAAAAGCCAAATTAAATTAAGGTGTGTTTTAAATTGCATCAATTTGGGCACTTTGAACTTGGTTTTTTGATTTTAGCTATTAGTAAAAACATTTTAAAAAAAGTCAAATTTAAGGAAAATATTAAATTTTTTGAGAAAAATTTTATTGAAAAAAGTGCAGAGATCAAAAAATCCATTGATTTGGAGATTTCAATCTCCACACTTTGACTTTAGGCACTTGCCCTTCATTATCAATAATAATAACAACAATCAAGAATGTCTCTGATTTTCTTGAGATCAATCACCAGGGTGAATTTAAACAAATTAGAATGATGCAAATAAGCCAAATTACTATGTCATCACCCAATGAGAATGTTGTCAGTGGGGAAGTTGACACTTTACCTTTTTCATATCTCAATACAACATTTTAACAAACTTCACTATATCCAATGATAAAATATCATATCCCCACTAGCAAAATATAATTTTCAATAAAGAAATAAAGAGCTTTGATTATTTTTTAAGTATATCTTCTTTTTTAATATACAAAGAAAAATACACCAGAAACAGTTATTAATTGTTGTTTTGCTTGACTTTAATTAAGTGTACTATGAAAAATATAGCAGATTTTGAAAAAGGTTGGCAGTGATGATGTTGTCTCTGATAATTTCTACAGTTCCCCTAATTGACAGTGTTAATTCAGAATATTTTTGTTAATTGTATTTTATAACATTGATGATTTTCACTTCTCACATAAAACTTTCCCATTTACATAATAAAACACCTGAATTTTTACAGTAGTTTTCAAAGCTATGTCACTAAACAAAATCAACTCATATCTACACAAAACCAAAAACCAATGTATTGTATCAATTGTCAATAGATTTGGATCCACTTTGATTTTGTTTGCATCTGATTTGATTTTTGCTTAGCGCCATAGCTTTAAAGCCTACATAATATGATATATTTTCTATGTTTCCTTTCATCCTTTTTTGGTTTTTAAAATAAAAATTATTCCCAAAAATTAATCTTTTTTCAACTGTCTCTTAACTTGTTGTTTAAACTTTAATACTTTAAAATTTTTGCCATAGTTTTTCACTTATACATTCCCAATAAAAGCTCTCTAATGTTTAATTTATGTATATTATGTTTTTATAATTGTTTTGGTTTGTTTTTAAAAACATTGCTTTATTTTAGAACTATTTACTTATTTTTTATATGACAATAACACCTCCAAGCAATAGAAGGGTACCAAGCATCTCTCTAAGACCACCACAGCCCCCAATTAGAAGGCAAACTCCTCCAAGAAGGCTGCATCCAAGACTCCCCCAGAACAGAGCCCTCCCCCAAGCCCTTCCCCTGAGAAGAGCTCATCTCACTACACTGGGGGTGGGGAATCAGATGGTTCCCTTACAGATCACAGTTTCTAAAACTCAGCTTCAGATGAGAAGACTACCAAGAAGTGGCATCAGGCCTAAAAAAACCCACCCAAGGATAAGTCTCCCACATATGAGGAGCATCAAAACTGACCCCTCCTTCTCCCCCTCTACCAAGCTCCCCTATTCTAGATCCTCTGAGGCTGCTTTTGAGCCGCACATCCAATTATTTTCCTGGCTTTCACTATGCTTCTTCTGGCCCCCAGACCCTCTAGTGGCCCACAATATTTTCAATGTTGATGACAAGTTTAAGGTTTCTTACTCCTTGCCCAAATAATTCTCAATTATGAGCGTAAAGGATGAGCCAGACATGATGGCTAATGGGTACACTTTATCTTGCAATATGCTAACTGGGACTTCAAGAGCAACCACTATACCTGCAAGGAGCGCTCCTGACCAGTTTGGCTAAAAGATGATCTCTGTGATAAATTTCAAACAATCAAGGGTAAGAACACTTGCACCATGCCAAACACTGCTATCCCATGCCTTCCAGAACAGTGTCTGCTTAAGATTACACTCACCTCTAAAGACTAAATCATCACCTGCTGACCATGCTTGCCTCTAAGCACTTTCTAGAGCCAGTGTGACAAGGGTGCCAACCCACAACCAGTTGTTCAAGTTTGTCAGTGATGAGCAAAAAGTCTCTAACTTGCTGGACAAGAGAAAACCAACATCAAGGACCTTATACTCTAAGATACCTTAAAAACCACAGAGGATAGAGAGATAGTCCTGCTCTGTGACAATGGGCAGGAAGTAAAGGATAGGATCATAGATATGCCATCAATTGAAGCCTGGAGCTGCTCAACACTACAACTACTTGGCTGTGAAAGATAACCTTTTCCATCCAACTATTTCTATTCAAGCAGATCTGGGTGCTGAATAGGCATGCCCTGTATTTCTTTCTCCTACCTGTTGCAAAGACTAAAGTTTATATCAAAGCCATAAAAAAGGTTTCAGATACAATCTAAGCGCCCCTCTCATCAACAATCTTCCCCCTACATATGTCACTCAAGCAATTCCTTTCTTCTCTGAGAAGGTTGAGGCCGCCCTTGCTGCTGAGCAGCTAGCCTATATGGGCTCACTTGGGCCAAATGTGATCATTATAGACTTTAATCTTGATCAGTCCAGAGCCTTTTTAGACACCTTTACTGGAAAAGTTCAGGGCAGCTTTCTCCACTTTAGGCAGGCCCTTCTGAAGAATATCAAAAGTGAGAATGAGCTCTTTGACAAGTACCTTAAATTATGGTAACAGAAAGGGCCACCTTGCTATCACCAAGATTGCTGCCTTGGCTGTTGTTAAGCTTGAGCATACTGGGCTCAGCTTTAATGCTGCTCAAGAGGCTGATTAAGTCAAAGAGCACTCCAATATCTTCAAAGGCTACCTTGAATGCTTTGAGCGCCAATGAGTTGGAAAAACAATGACTGCTAGGAAAGGGAATAGCAGGGCAGCTGCTTGCTGGAACTGTCATGATGTCTGCCTAAACTGGGGGATAAAGACAACATATAGCCTTTTAGGTTTTGTATAGGCCCCCAAGGAAAAGTTTGCTGCCAACCCCAAATCCAAATAAGTCTGTTTAGAACCTCCAAGAGGATTGGGGAAGAACCATCACTAAATCCTATGACCTGGCCAGCAGAGTGACCGCTGATAAAAGGAAGAACAAGGAGCCAGCTACAAAGAGGACGTTCAAAGATTAGTCAAGAAGAAGTATAAGGTGGATGAGATGAAAAATACCTTTAGGGATTGTCCACAACCCTGGGCGGTGGTGTTGATTATCCTGATGAACTTTGGTTTATATATATATTGCTTTAAAACCATTGTTTATACCCTCTAGATGGTACTAACATGTTTAGGTATAACTGGTAGGTCTCAGGTATAGTTTCAAGGTGGTGGCTTATGAATTACTTATGGTTTACTAAGGCATCTGTAAAGCATGTGTGTTTTCAGCTGTTCCTTTATGAAGTATAAATGATAAGGATTGTCAGCATCTAATTCTTTGTGCTGCTTAATTGTACTTTTTTTCTTAACCCTTTTAATATTGGAGCATTGATTTCTAGGAAAATAAAAATATGGTTAAAGCAAAAGATGCTTTTTTACTTGGTTAAGTGAGAGTTAAGTGATCACTTCTTCTTTTACTTATTAGTCAAGGTATATCTTTATCTCATTTTGAGCTCTCTGGGGTCAATTTATGGACCCAATGCTTATTGTTTATTTTATATAAAATGACCAAGCTAATGCATACAGTTAATTAAAAAGTGTCATTATCTAGATGGGAGCATTACAAAAAACAAGATTTTCAGGTTACTATAGTGCCAACATTTCAAGTGTCAACATGAAAAGTGTTGGCAGGGCCACTATCAGCATTGGCACTATTGACATGGGTACTGTTGCCCATAAGGTTCCTGTACATATATAGGCCTATTTTGGCTCATCTTGAGAGAAAATTGGATGGCTCATGTAGGGGCTCTGAGGTACCTGCTGCCAAGTCAACTATGTTGTTTTTCCTTCCAAGGCCAACACAATTGACACAGTGATGCTATTGTAAATCAGGTTCAGCCTATACCAGAAAGCCAGGATGGTTGAATTTCTATCATATATCATCTCAGACAGGGATATCAAAGTAAGTCTTTTAAGGTCCATATGTAGTTTCTGATTTCATCTGCTGATTTGAGTTTTGACACTTCTCCAGCAACTTGGGAAGTAGACACTTTTAATGAACTTGGCTAAGGTTGCATCCTAGAATCTTTCCCAGGTCCATATATCAGCTACCTAGATGGCTGGGTAGCCTGGAAACTGTATAGTGACTCTTAAGTTAATAAGTGTTGGGGAAGATTTTTTCAAGTCTGATGTAGGTTGATTGTGACCAGGTGTTGCCACTCTTTTCTACTACCCTGAAAAGCACCCAGTTCTCCATATTGGATCTTGGGTCAATTTATGGGGGCATCAAATTTTGGCCTTTAGCTGGGGTTGGCATGGATAGACCTCCAAAGACAGATATGTCATTTAATTGCGGGGTAGGGATAAGGGATATATTCCAGAGGCTTGAATAGGTTTGGAAAACTGTGCCTGTTTTATAGGGTTGCCTTCCTTTGGGAGGATATTTGTGACAATTTGAGAAACACTTCTTGCTTCATAGGGAGGATGAGGAACTTTCCTGATTTGATCAGGTCTAAAGCTAATACTGCTGCCATACCTGTGTTTGGACATCATTTATAGACAAAGGGGAATGAAATATAGATAAATACATCTTTATCTTCAGATTCTTTACCAAGTGGCCTTTCAAATGGTGGGAAGATGCTTTAACTTCTTCAATAAAGTACCTTTGGTTTAATATATGTGAGAAGAAGGTTTTCTCCTGGGGAACCCTTGGTATAAACAATACTGAAGCATTGGGTGGTACCATCCCTAAGGGGTTGATACTTGTAGCTGACTTAATTAGGCAAAATATTGAGTTGATCCCTTGGCTGATCTGTGAGGAGTCAGACTCATCATGGTATGAGTCTTTCTGTTATTAGGTGTTGATTCTGGCACAGATCAGCACAAGGGTTTTGCTAGAAGCACATAATTTAAGGGTTTTGTCTGGATGGGCTACATCTTGGAAGCTTGGCTGGGGGTGTTATATTGAAGCGTATCCATAGTGATAAAAAATTCTGGCGGCTGCACCTGAAGAGAGGCAGGCAAGATTGATTCAAGGTTGGGCTGGGTAGTGGGGGTAGATGATTATGAATACCTCCCTAGTCCTGGAAAGGTAGGTGGCTCCTACAAAATAAGAGGGGACAGGCTTCTCAAAAATCAAGCTTATTGGCTTGGGGTGCAGGGTTAGCATCTGCAGCAGCAGAGATCTCACTCGACATTTGGGTTGGGAGCCAAATGAGTCAATGTCTTGTGAATTTTGGTAGGGACAGCAATGGGGTACAAAGTCAGCCTCGGATGCTAGAGCTTTGACCAAGGTCGTGGTGCTGGGGATAGTTCTGGCATGTTAATTTTTCTTGGGATATAAGAGCTAAGCATTAATTTGATTTTATGGTTTGATAGGTATATTCTACTTGTAAAAGCTGTAGATGTATATTGGTGAGATGTATAATTGGTGCAACTAGTACATCATGTAACGGTAGCTTAAACGCAACATGTGGTTGGGAGTATGTGTTGGAAATTTCGTCTGGTACATTGTCTTGCTCAACAATTTGTACAATAGGCATGGTGAGGGAGAGAGTAATCTGGTGTATAATGAGTAAACAATGCTTTCCTATTCATAGTCAGTATCAATATTTATAAAATAACTGCCATCCAGAAAAAGCATCGTATATTGAGATAGGATGTATCACCAATCCCATCGGAGCAGAATGAGGTGTGGGTAAAAAAGATTATACACCTTACCCTTATTCTCCAGCTTCAACCAACCACCGCTGGGGATATTCAGAATGAAAAGTGAATTTATCCATCACCCAGCGGCCTGGACGAACAACCGGGTTGTGATGTAAGTTAAAGATTTTTTTTTAATAAAGTGATTGGGTTTATTATTTTTGGAATATTTGAGGTTGGGTTGGTAAAGACTTTAGTGCAATTCATAAGCTGTAAAGATGCTTTGCAACTAGAAGCCTCGCGAGATGGGGTTTCCGAGCAGGCCAATCTATTGAAGGGATGGGTTTGGCCATCGACCTTTTGATGCCATTCCCGGGAAGAGTGGTATAAAGTTGCAGTCCAAGCCAAACCGGCAAATTGGATTTTTAACGTCTTCAACGGCTTGCTGCGATTTTCTGTTCTTTTGAGAGTTAGGTTCGACTATTGCCCTTGAGCTACATCCAATTAGCTATCGGAATAAAGTTATAGGCCATGGATGTAGATTCTTTTAAAATCGAAACATTGATCGATATATATTTAAAAGATGTTTTTATTGGATACAGCTTATCATCTTAAGGGTTTGTATTAGATTGTTACTTCCGGAGCCTAGAAAATTGAGTTGATTAAATCAACCAATTCCGCATCTTCACTTTCGTATTGGCGAACAACGGCTGGGTTGAGGTTGTTCATGCGAAGGAAGGAATCGGGGAGGGGTTTGCGTTTCTTCAGCTTGAATGCGATGGTAGCGTTGATGGATTGAAAGATGGGTCTAAGGAGGCCGCTGCCGAGTTTTTCCCGGATGAAATTAAACCGTTGACGGTTTTTTAGGAGGAAACCGAGACGTCGTTTACCCCATCTAGCAAGGAAGGCCTGTCTTCTGTTGACGGTATCTGATGCAGGCTGGTCCGCAGATACGGGCTCTGGGATTTCGGAAGTGCGTGGGAATCGACTGTAAGAGTAGCAGTACCTGGAGATATCGAGTGTGTCACGTACAGTGATGTTGAAGAAGGGAAGGACTGAGTTCTCGTTGACTTGTTGGTCAAACCGAGATCCTTCAAAAGGAGAGTCAGGGTTGCGCTGCTTCCATTCTTCCCAGATCATGTCAACGAAGGTGTGGTGCAGATAAAAGATGGGGTCATTGGGGGAATGCATTCTGGTGAGGTCGCCAGAGTTGCCACCAATGCCCACATGAGGATTCCCATGCTTGATCTCTAAGCGCAGAGAAAAGTCCGAGAAGCTGGGTTCGTTACAGTCAAAGGAAAGGGACTCCGTTGATGCGAAAGGGGAGATGCTTCCTCCCATGTCATATTCACGGCGTAGGCAATGCTGCTGAGGGTGGTTCACCTGCCATTTTTCAAAAGGACCTTGGGTTACGCAGTAACCTTGGCTGCTGTTACCATTTCCACCTACCATCTGTAAGACAGGGCTCTGATGGGGAGCATTGCTGTCCAACGACCAGTCCCAATAAGGGAGGACTACGCGTGGGTTAATCTTTCTAAGCTCCTCCTCGTACAGGTGGATGAATTGACGATGCCAAGGAAGGAACATTGGTGTCCCGTGCACAGAATTCTGGTAATCCATGTGAATTTTTGTGAAGTACTCGAACGCCGTCTTTCCACCGCGGTAAGGTTTAGGCTTTTGCTGGAGCTGCTTTATGGCATCAAAGTAAATCTGCTTCTCCTCCGGGCTCAAATCACGGAACTCTTTACGCTCAGGGCACTGCGCTGCTGCCAGTGTTACTAAAGCTACTGCTGCTAACTTCATGTCCTTTCTTTTGTCTCAATCCTTGGCTTTTTATGTCCTTCCTTTTCGTTTGAACCAATGCCCTTTAGACATTTTCACCATATGAAAATAGCACACAGTGCTTATTCACTTAAGCCATCAATAGTAGCATATAAAATGCACTTTGTTGATTGATCTTGCAAGCAAGCAGAATCGTCCTTTGAAAGAGCATCCAATCTAAAATAGACTTTAAACATTTTTTTACAAATACTTTTTTGTAAAATTTAAACGCATATATGGCATTTAGAGACGAAATCCCTGCACAGTGCTATTTCGGCTTAGCTCTGAGTCGCCACAACCAAACCGGTAATTTTTAGTATTTAGATATGATAAACTAACCCTTCTCCCTGATTGGCTAAAGCTGGAAGTCAACCCAAGCCATATATTTCGCAAATGATTTCATTTTCATCAGCTGACATGGTTTTTAAAAATCATCAAACTCCAAGTTAAAATATAATTTTGGTCCCCCTTGATTTTAAAAGACCTACTATTTAAGTTCCCCTGCGAATCCCCTTTCAGGAATGTTAAAGTTCAGCCCCTATTGAAACATGATAATTGTACACTTTGCATGGTGAATTAAATATATTTGTAATAATCGTCATCCCCTGTAAAGTTGATATCTTAATTGGTTGATCGCTGCGAGGAAAATCTTGGTTTGAAAATAAACAAATGAAATGGGGTTGATAATAAATCTGATCCTGAATAGTAGTATGTGATTAAAACATTTCTCCTAAAGTGCTAAGCATAAAATGTTATGTCTATGCCCATTAAATTACTTCAAGCTGAGCACTTGTATCCGCTTTTTCGACACCCAAGTTTCATCTCGTAACCTCTGTCTCTTTTCCATAATACGCAGAATATTAATTCTCACCGCAGTTCCAGAAATTTCAAGCACTTGGTTTCAATCTGGACATGCATGCATCACCTCTTTAAGCATTCATGCAAGTTAGGGCTTTGACGTACGTAATTAAAGTAGATCGATTCTGATGATCAAGTAAGCTATCGCTGGCCAATCTAGACATTTATATATTCTGGCAACTGTTTTAATAAAGTATCCTTTAAAAAGTAGTTCATTTTAGAAATAAGTAACCTATATGTACCTTACAAAAGCAAAGTACGAATACATTGGACTTCATGAGGTTGACTAGACCGGTGATGCATCTATCTACTCGATAAGATCGAGGATTAAATACTAGCGTGTACACACCTTATCGCTGCCATAAATGGCAAACTTCAACTTGACGATCCAGATGTTCTATGAGTCGCTTTAAAATGCTGTTTTGAGTAACTAATTTTAAGAGCATATTATAATCTGAGCACCAAGCAGGTGAGACATCGGCCCTTTGAATTTTAATTAGAAGGTGATGCTAATACAATGGCGTGCTGGTGATTAAGCCCTATCTACATCTAAAAATAATAAACATGCCGATATCTATTACACTTTGCATTTCAGCACCCAAGTTTGAATATGTTTTTAGTCGCCTTCCACTTTAATAACCCATTGTGCCCCGGGATGAAAAGGTCAATTTAACCCACTTGCTTGGGGCACGGTTGCATGATTCTTTTAATGCCGCTGCTTTACTAAGATCCTAAGCTACCTCAACCCAAGAGAGGTTTATGAAGAGCTGACCATAAAATTACCAACCGCATACAACCTAAATCCAATACGGTAATTTTACGCACTTGGCTGATAGATCCACGGTGACTCATGTGAAATGGCAGGGAGAAATAAAGAAAAACTTCAACGCATCTATTTTTAGAGGCCCCTCAGAATCCATTTTCAAGCATGAACAAGATGCGCGGCTCCACATTCGCCAAACCAGGTCTGTAACAATTGGTAGCGCTCTGCCACTACAGGGTCCGTGAATCCTGCCAGCTATAGCGTACCCATCACCTAAACGTTAAGGTATCTCCAAAAAATGCCTGGAGCCAAGTTTTCCCAACACTTCTTCTCCTCCATCCAAATTCCACCGTAGCAACTGAAAAGTCGACAAATACTAAAAGCATTTGTCAAAGCATCCTTGCCGCCTTGGCTTCGATTGCATACAGCTCAAGCATTCCATATACGCTATCCCCACGGGGCTTTCGTATTTGAATCACACAATATGTAAATAAAAAAGTCAAAAATATGTAAACACTCGATAATTCACTTAAATATATCTTTCAGATCCCAAATACAATGACCTTCCTACCCCATATTCTTTCATCTGATGTTAATCACGAACTGTTGCGTTTTTGGTATCCCCTTCAGATGTACACTTTTACTAGAAATCAGAAAAATATTAACCATGCATCCCAGCAGTTTCACATGAATATAATCACTCAACCCCCTAACCTCGGGGGCAGCATGATCTCCGGGCACCTATGTTCCTCCACCAAGGTTCCGCCAGCTACAGCAACTGACTGATACTATGATATGTTTTTAAGTGCAGCCATGAAACCCCAAAATCAGCAACAGTGCCCATGTCGACATTGCCCATGTTGACACTACAGCAATTTGCAAATTTCAACTTTTAACATTGCCACCATCTGGATATCGCCACCTTTTTAATCGATTGTACACTTTACCCTGAACATTTTTACATAAAATTAAGTGATGCATATTTGGTACCATAGATCAACCCCAGAGAACTAAAAAATGCAATAAACCATAGCTTAGCTAATAAGAATATGTATAAATAAGCAATCATTTCCTACTTCACTCTGTAATCCACACCCATTGAATATAAAAAGCTTCTTATCACCATAAATATGGGACTTCTAACGGTAAAAAATGAGTTAAATACAACCTTTACTATGCTTCATATAAGCACAACAGAAAATATCTCAAACTTTACAGATGCATCAACAAGCATAAGATATTTCATAAACCACACTCTTAAAACTATACCTGAGACCTACCAGCTATACCTGAACATATTAGACTATCTAAAAGATATGAATAATTATTTAAAAGCAAAAGATATATAGGCAAATCAAAGTTTATTAGAATAATCAAAGCCATCACCAAGTCCTGTGACTATTCCCTCAGGGTATTCTTTTATTTCATCCACCTTATACTTCTTCTTGACTAGTTTTCAAACATCTTCATGGTAGCCACTCCTTACTCTTTCCCTTCTTGGGGGTCCCCCTGTTGGCCAGGTCACAGGGCTTGATGATGGTTCTTCCCTGCTCCTCCCAGAGCTCCTGAATGAACCTTTTAGATCTGATGTAAGCACCAAATTTAGTCTGGAGATGCCTATGCCAAACCTCAAGGCTAGACTCATCTACTTCCCTCCATTTAGGCAGACATCATAACAGAACCAGGGAGAAGCCACCCCACTCTTTTCTTGCCTAGCAGTCATCTTTTTGCCAGCCCATTGGCGCTCAAAGCATTCAAGGTAGCCTTTGAAGAGGTTGGAGTTCTCTTTGACTTAATAAGCCTCTTGGACAGCCTTAAAGCTGAGCCCAATGTGCTCAAGCTTAACAACAGCCAAGGCAACAATCTGGGTGACAGCAAAGAGGCCCTTTCTGTTACCATCATTTAAGGGGCTTTTCAAAGAGCTTATTATAACTCTTGAGATCCTTCAGAAGGGCCTTCCTAAAGCAAAGAAAGCAGCCCTGAACTTTGCCATTAAAGGTGGCTAAAAAGGCTCTGGACTGATCAGGATCAAAGTCTATAATGATTCCCTTTGGCCCAAGTGAGCCCACACAAGCTGGCTGCTCAACAGCAAGGGCAGCCTCAACCTTCTCAGAGGATGAAGAAATTGCTTGAGTGACATATGTAGGGGGAGATTGTGGTGGGAGGAGCGCTTAGATAATCTCTGAAAACTTTGATGGCTTTGGTCTAGACTTTAGCCTTGGCACCAGGTAGGAGAAAGAAAGCAAGGGGATGCCCATGCAGGCCCAGATCTGCTTGAATAGGGAGGGTTAGATGGAAAAGGTTATCTTGTACAGTCAAGTGGTTACAGTGTTGAGCGGCTCCAGGTTTTGATTGGTGGCATAGGCTACTATTCATCCTTCACTTCCTGACCATTGCCATAGAGCAGGTAAATATCTCCATCCTCAGTCTTCTTGAGGTCATCTAAAAGGACCAGGCCTTTGAAAGTTTTGCCGCCCTTGACCAGGGGATTGAGGTTTAACACCCACCACTTACAACCTTGACTAACTGGTTGTGGTTGGTACCCTCATCACACTGGTTCTAGACAGGGGCCTAGAGGCAATTGTGGCCAGCTGGGTGGTGTTTTAGTCCTTAGAGATGGGTGAAATCTTAACCAGACACTGCTTCATAAGGCAGGGGATAGCAGTGTTTGGCATGGTGCAGGTACGCTATCCCATAATCATCTGCGCCTGATCAACGTTTTCAAGGATGAGCCAGGCTGGGCACAGTAGTCCCTGAATGTGCAGTGTCTGGGCTTGATGCCTGGGAAGGTGTTGGGGCAGCTGAAAATTGATCTAAAATCTATCATGGCTGGCCCACCCTTCACACTCCTGATGGGAAACATTTGCTGAGGGCAAGAGAATCTTAAATTTCTAATATCATTGCAAATTGTGTCAGCCAACTAGGGTACCAGGGACCAGCAAGAGCATGGCAGAAGCCAGGAAATTAATCTGGGTTCAACTAAGAATCAGTGTAAGACTTCATACTTTTTCAACAACAGCTGCAGTTGTATCAAAGCCTGTCCTCAACCATCATAAGCAAATTACTACTTCCTAAGGATACAAGAGATACAGCTAGGATTGAGACAATATTTTTATTCATGAGCCTAAACAGAGGAGATTGAATTACTTGGAATAATAGAGCTGTGGGGATTTTATGCCCAACTCTAAGAAAAACCATGATAGAGGAATTGTTTTTAAGCAAGATTAACTCATACTTTTGAATCAAAAATATATTGTCAGTAGTAAGATTCTTAAAGCTGGAGTTGAGAGATTTTGGCTGACATCACTTTGGGCTGAATTAGTTATGTATTTGCAGAAATATAGGTACCCAAAGATGATAAAGAAGAAACAAACAAACAAAAATCTTGGCATAAATATCAGCAAAATAGGAAACTGCCATGCCCTGCCCCAAAGGGAAGGCTTTTTAGATTATTTTATTCTGTTTTTTTCTTTGGTTAATCTTTTGCTTATTTTTAAATATTTCAAATTTTAATTTAAAGAGTTTACAATTAAGTAGTTTAAGTTAGTTAACTTGTTTTACGATTATTTGCGTTTAAATTGTTGTTGTTGTCCTAATATTCTTTTGCTATTCAACAGCTTTATATTCTACTACTTTAAGTTAGAGAATCACCCAAATTTATTTTTACCTTCTCAAACTCCCAAATACATTGTTGCCACTCTCCCCAGTTTCCCCATCGCTGATATGTAACTTCTGCTGGGTTTTGTTGTCTCCTTTTTACTCCAGGTCCATACCCAACTTTCCCCAGTTGCTCCTGTCCTTGGCTTTTCTCCACAGCTATCATCTTTCAACTGATGAATTCTTTTCTATAAATAAAGAGCTTATGAAGATTAGGCTTTAAGCCAAAATTCTAAGTGATTTCTACCCTTCAAATCTTTATCAATCTTTAACTTGATATCTTAATTTTTAGAAATTTATACAATTTTATTAATTAATTCTAAAGTTTTGTCTTTTCTTTTCTTGAATAAATGGAAGTTGTAAAACAACAAGCCTTAGGCTTGTTGTATCCATTATTTTCCCTTAAGGAATCTTTTAATAGTTGTATGTATCATTTTTCTGATGGAGAGTATCCCAATATTGACATTCCCTTAGTTACTAATTGTTCACTATTAAATACCTTGTTTTATCTTCTTTGTTTAGGGTTCTTAAACTCTATCACTCCTTTTTAACCCAGTATAGGTTCTTAGAAGGATTCTGTAAAATCATATTACAGACAGTTCCTACCTTTTTATACCTTCTGAATCTTAATCCTAATGCTATACATGCTTTAGTTTATAGCCTTGCACCACTATGGGCAAGACCTTACATTATTTTGGCTTCCCATGGGATTGACCCAGGAAATACTTTTTCCATCTCTTCCATCATCTTTTAGCCTTTTTTCTCTCTATTATTATTGTAAAATTATTATCTCTAGTAGTTCTTTACTTGGTTGGTTATATGATAAAGTTTTTTATAATAAAGAAGGACATACTCCTACTTCCTACACCAACCAAACAATTAGTTCTCAATACCTTAGATCATAGTTTGCCACCCCCTAGTATTTTTAACACTTTAGCTTATGCACAGGCCCACTTTACTGCTTATGGATCTGAGTTCTCTACTGACTCCCAGAAGGTCTTCTATCTTGCAGAGAAGCTCACCAGTCACTACAGAGATTGATTTAGCTCTCACTCAATACGTAACCCAGGTATCCTCCAGAACTATGATATCTTTGTCAAATCCCTCCTATCCTTCTCTGGAGAAGACAAAGAGTCATCTACTCCCTCTGCTTCCCAGTTTGCAGGTCTCACACAAGAATTTCTTCCACTTGACAAATACAACCAGAATTTTTGCTCTCTTTAGTCAAGGCTACAAGCATCTGACGCTGAGGCTTGCAGCTTCTACAAGATAGGCCTCAACAAGTTGCTCCAGGAATTTTTGATCCACCACAAACTCACTGATGAGTTAGAGCCTCTTATCAGAGAGGTGGTTAAGTGGAACCAAATATACCCTTCCTCAAAAACACATCCTCCTTCCAACCTATCCCCTGCAGCTTAGTTGTTCTTACCAGACAAGGTACCGCTTTCTTCAACCCCTCCACCTGGCACCAAGCCAAAGGCTGGGGGAGGTTTTTGCCTTACTTCCAAGGAAGTCCTTAGAAGAAGGAACAATAAACTCTGCTCCTACTGTGGATCAAAGGACCATCTTCTACTAGCCTGCCCTCTCTCCAAGTGTTCCCCCCTTATCAACAAGACCTCCACTCTCACCTTGCTTTCCCTTAGCGACACCTCCAAGTCACCTACTGTCTTAGTAACTATTCATGAACCCTTGGGGAAAATCAAGGTCCTTGCTCTTCTTGATACTGGTGCCAATGCCAACTTCATTGAAGAGAAACTTGCTAACCTAATAGAACTCCTTTCTTTTGGATCCCTTGATGTTAAAGTGGAAAATAGCACCCTCACTGGCGCCACACCTATCCTCCAACCTGTCACCATTGACTTGGAGGGCTCCCCCTTCCGTGTCATGTGTAACTCCTCTCCCAACTTATCCTTCCCTTTCATCCTTGGATTCCCTTGCCTAGAGAGTCTTTGCTTAAATTTGATCACCCAAACAACAAGATTTTTTTTACTTGCAATGACATTGTCAAATCACTACCTCTTGTATCTGGAACTCTTTGCCCAATTTTCTCCAAACTCAACCTGACTACCATATCTAGTACAATCCCAATTTCTCTTTCTGCTAAAGACAAGGATATATTACCTTATTGTTACTCCAACTTCAAGGATTGCTTTAGTGAAGAAGAATGTAACTTGCTACCTCCTCATAGGCCCTACAATATTCAGATAAACCTTAAACCAGGCACCACTCCTCCCTGGGGGGATTATCCCCCTCTCCAACTCAGACAACGCTCTACTAAAGAACTACATCAATGAGGAACTCTCCAAAGGTTTATCTCACAATCCACATCTCCATGTTATTCCCCATCTTCTTTGTCAGTAAATCAGATGGCTCTAAGCGCCCTTGTGTTGACTATAGAGCACTCAATGAGATCACAATCAAGGATAGATGCCCTATTCCTTCTGCTGAGGCTTTGACCAATTACCTCTCTGGTAGTTCTGTATACACTAAGATTGACCTCCAAAGCACTTTCAACATTTTCAGAGTCTCTCCTGACCACAAATGGAAGACTGTGTTCCATACCCCATTTGGGTTGTATGAGTAAAATATAATGCCCTTTGGATTATGTAACACTCTGTCAACCTTTCAGGCCTTAATAAATGATGCACTTCTTCCCTTCCTTAATGAGTTTTTTGTCGTTTATCTTGACAATATTCTCATATACTCCTCTTCCTTCAATAATTATGTTGCCCACGTCACCAGGTACTCCAGAGATTTTGAGAATACAACCTATTTGCAAAATCTTCAAAGTGCTCATTCTTCTGCACCAAGGTCAATTTACTTGGCTACGTTGTCACTCAAAACGGTTTCACTGTCTCTCCTAGCAAGGTGGATACTATCCAAAACTGGCCTGTTCCCAAGACTTTATCACAACTTTGTGGTTTCCTTGGATTGTAAAACTATTGCCGTAAGTTTGTAGAAATTTTTCTTTTCTAGTTTTGCCTCTCACCACCCTTACTTCTCCTGTCATTCCTTTTGTCTGGACACCTGAGGCCCAGCTTGCATTTGAGGCTACAAAGGCCGTCTTTGTCTCCACTTCTGTCCTCCTGATGCCTGATCCTTCTAAACCCTTCTTGGTTGAGACTGATGCCAGCAACTATGCTGTTAGCTGTGTTCTCCTTCAGCTTGGGGGGATGGGATACAACACCCTGTTGCATACTTCTCTCAAAAACACCTTCCAGCTTAACAAAACTACCCTGTACACAACAAGGAACTTCTTGCCATCATAAAACACTCAAGCATTGGTGTTACTACCTCAAGGGACTTGACAAGCCTTTCCTCATTTATACGGACCATAAGAACTTGCTTTACTTTACTGAGTTGCGCCACATCTCCCAGAGACACGCTAGATGGGTACTGGAGCTGTCAAATTTCTGCTTCAAGCTTGTGTACAAGAAAAGTATACTCAATACCCTACCTGACGTACTTAGTCATCATCCTTTATTATCTGATGTTGACAAAGACTAAAAACTCCTTAACACCAAGATGGTCCTCCCACCTGAGAGCTTCCTTGAACTCAATGTTATCAGTACTACAACCCCCAATATACGGAAGCAAATCCACAAATCCCAGCTTTCCAACAAAGCCTTGTCTCAGATCATTGACGCTCTTACAAACAATAAGACAGTCACAAATCCTTCCTTCTCTCTGATAGATGGTGTGTTATACTTCAACAATCTTTTTGTAGTCCCTTATCTGGACTTTCAACAGCTTCTAATCATCATGTTCCATGATTCCCTTTTTTTGCAAGCCACTCTGGATATAAGAAAACCCTTTCTAAACTCCGCAATCACTTCTGATGGCCAAAGATGTCCACCTTTGTCAAGTCATATGTCAGTAGTTGCCTAGTTTGCCAGAGAAGCAAACACTCCACCCAGAAACCCATGGGTCTTCTATGCTCCTCCCAGTCCCCAAAGGTCCTTGGTAGTCTGTCTCTTTGGATTATATTGTCCAGCTTCCTCAGTCTGAAGGTTTTGACGCCATACTGATCATTGTAGACAGATTCTCAAAGCAGGCTATTTTTTCTCCCTGTAATTCTAACATTACTGCAAAGCAGACTGCTTCCCTCTTTGTTAAAAACGTCTTCAATCCCCATGGTACTCCAAGAGATATTGTCTCCAACCGTGGACCACAATTCCTTTCCCTGTTCTGGAAGGAGTTTATGACTCAGCTAGGCATCCACCTTTCTCTTAGCATGTCCTATCATCCCCAGTCTGATGTGCAAACCAAACGTATAAACCAGACACTAGAATATTCATTTGTTGCTTCTCCTACAAACAACAAGACAATTGGGATTCCTACCTACCTTTGGCCCAGTATTTCTACAATGCTACCCCCCATTCCTTTACCAATATAGCCCTATTCATGGCAAATTTAGGCTATACTCCTGCCTTTGTCCCCTCTGTCATCTCCTCTGTCCGTTCCCTGTTAGCCAAGGAGTTTCTTGTCCAGCTAAAAATCAACCGGAATTCCTTAAAAGAGAATCTCTCTAAGGCTATTGAGGTTTACAAGGTCCAGGATGACTGTCACTGTCAGGAAGGAACAAGCATTCAAGTCAACAACCTTGTATATCTTAATACAAAGAATCTTCCTATCAAATGGCCCTCTTGTAAGCTTGGTCCCCAATTCATAGGGCCTTTTCTCTTAACAGAAAAGGAGGAAAGGTTACATACCATATTCAACTTCCTCCAGGGTATCCCATCCACAACGTCTTCCATGTTTCCCTCCTCAAGCTCCAGACTGTCACCCCTTGTTCTCATCAGAACAATGAAACACCTCCTCCTCACATGGTTGAAGGAACTCCTGAATAAGAGGTTGAATCCATTATCAATCATTGTTATCACTACAGTAAACTCCAATACCTGGTTCTTTGGAAAGGGTATTCTGTCAAAGAGAGTTCTTGTGAGCCTTTGTCCAACCTTGCCAACTGTCCTGAGGCCCTCATTCCTTATATCCAAGCACATCCTGAGCTTGGATCTGGAGGGGGTAATGTCATGCCCTGCCCCAAAGGGCAGGCTCTTTAGTTTGTTTCTTTATTTTTGCTCTGAATTAATCTTTCTTATCTTTAAAATATTGAAACCTTAAGTTAAAGGTTAATAATTAAGTATTTTAAAGTAATTTACCATGTTTTACGCTTATTTGTGTTCAAATTGTTGTTGTCGTTGTCTAAATCTTCTTTTGCTATTCAATAGCTTTTTATTCTACTACTTTAAGTTAGAAAACCATCTGACTTTATTTTTACCTTCTCAAACTCCCAATTATGTTGTTGCTGCTCTCCCCAGTTTCCACTTTGCTGATCTGAAACTTCTGCTGGGGTTTGTTGTCTCCTTTTACTCCATGTCCATACCCAACTTTCCCCAATTACTCCTGTCCTTGGCTTTTCTCCACAACTATCATCTTCCAACTGATAAATTCTTTTCTATAGATAAAGAGCTTATAAAGATTAGGCTTTAAGCCAAAATTCTAATTAATTTATACCCTTCAAATCTTTATCAATTTTGTTGTGTTTGGCTCCTGGGGACAACATCCAGGAGGACATGGCAGGAAATCTTTATAACAAAAGATTTGAGGTTCAAAGCTAGCCTTGGGTTAGCCTTAAGGGCAAAATTAAGGGCACATATCTTAATTTCCTGGAATACAAGATGTGAACGTCCTTTTGGCAAAAAGGACAGGAAAAAGCTTGAAGATTACTAAAGCCAACGCAAATGTGGATAAACTTGTCTTTATTAGGAGAAATGATTCTACTTAAATAGTAGACAAGGGACGGTGATCACTCATTAGATAGAAAGAGTGGCCAAGGGGGTCACATTGGGATGAGGTCATACCAGAATCAGACAAGGGAAAGTATGGTATTCCAGAATGGGTGGATATTGGCACAGGCCCATTTACAGAAAGCGAGGAATTCCTGAACTCAAAAGCAAAACCAGTCAAATCTTTGCATTTATCATTATTTGAATGCCATATTGAAATATCATTTTGGTGCAATTTCTGACATCTCCCCCCTCAATATTGGACACAGGGAGTTGATATTTGCAAAGGAATTTGGAATTGACCTGGGCAAAAAGACGTCCAGAGGAAATCAATTTCACAGTATACTTGACACCCTTTTTAAATGTGACTTCACAGGGCCCAACCCAGAGGGAATCTAGCTTATGAGCTCTACCACCTGTACAATTCTGGTAATAGAGAACCAGGTTGCCTATTTGATACTCAGGGAGGGGGGCTCTAGCAGCATTGGACAGGGAGAGCTCCAGAGCCTTGACCTTGTAAGCAGTGGAATAAGCCGTTGCTTGGATGTTGATGATACAATTAGTTAAGTTCTTAACATGGGCCTCAGGATTTTCAGACTCATCAACTTTGATCAAGGGGGTTCCAAGATTGAGGAGGTGGCAGCTTCATGTCTATACAGCATGGCAAAAGAGGACTGACCAGTTACTTGGTGTCTATTGAATCAATAAGCAAAGAGGGTAGCAGGGAGGAACATATCTCAATTGGCAGCTTCAGAGAGCGTGAGTTTCCTCATTATAGACACCAGGGAGGAATCAGCTCATTTGACAGTTCCATTAGTTGAAGGGTTATATGGTGCGGAGAAAGATTGGTGGGTGCCCATAGCTTTGACAAAAGACGTGATGAGGTGAGCATTAAAATTGGTGCCATTGTCAGAAAGCAGGACTTGAGGGCAGCCATGTTGGTAGAAGATATCTTGCAGCAAGAAATTAGCAGTGGTCTTAGCAGTTATATCTTTTGTAGCTCTGGCCTCAACCCATTTGCTAAAATTGGTCTATGGCAACTAAGATAAATTGACACCCAGATCTAGACCGGGGGAAAGTCCCAACAGCATCAATACTCACAGTGTGGAAAGCATGTTTAGGGGGGATGAGCTTGAATTGGTGCTGGGAAGAGCGAGGGCATTGGAGTTGACACAAATGACAGGAGGCAAGAACATCAGGGATCAGAAGGCACATGTTCTCCCAGTAGAAGTTCTTGCATAGCTAGTCATGGGTTTTGGCTATATCCCCATGCCCAGTGTCAATGTGAGGTTAGAGGATAATGGATATCCTCACGCTAGGGCAAACATAGGGTAGATAGTGATTGTTGACTTTTTTGAAGAGCTGCCTATCTTGAATTACAGTGTTCTTGGATAGGGCTTGTAGCACCAGTCAAATGTCTTCTGGCTTGGTGGTCCAAGAGTCAGGGTACCCTGTTAATTTGTATAGGCAATCAGCGTCAGCGGGTTGGATAGCTAGTATTGGAACCCTTGACAAGCCATCAGTGTTCTGATGTTGGGCCCCAGGACAATGTATCACAGTGAAATTGTACCCTTTCAGACACAGAGCTCAATGTGCTAGCCGACCTTCAGGTTCCTTTAGTTGTTGCAGCCATTTGAGGGAGGAGTGATCTGTGACCACCGTGAAGTGGGTCCCATAGATGTAGTGCATGAATTGTTTTACAGCATGCAACACCTCCAGACATTCCTTTTCAGTGACACTGTATTTCTTCTCATGTTTGATGAGGACCCGTGAAGAGTAGACTACAGGTCAATCCACACCTTTTTTGTCAAGCTGGGCTAAGATGGCACCCACAGCTACTCCACTAGCGTCAGTATAAAATATTAAATCTTTATCATAATCAGGATAGACCAATATAGGAGCCTCTTTGAGCTTGGCCCTCAACACTTTGAATGCTTGTTGCTGGCTGTCAGTCCACTCAAAGGGAACCTTGCAAAGCAGTTAGACAAGGGGTTCACTCAGTTCAGCAAAATCAGGTATAAACTGTTGATAGTAGCCCATCATACCAAGGAATACTTAGACCTATTGAAGATTTGTGGGAGGTAGCATCTTGTTGATGGCTTCCACCTTATTATTCATGGGGCAGATTCCTGTTTGAGTGACCTCATGACCTAAGAACTTGAGTTGCTCTTTAAAGAAGGAGCACTTGGAGGGTTTGAGCTTCAAGCCAGCTTTGCAGATATTGATGAAGACAGCCTTGAGGTGTTCCAAATGGTTGGTAAAGATAGCACTGAATGCAGTGATGTCATCAAGGTACACGAGGACACAAGAGAGCTTTAGATCTCGTAGGATAGAGTCCATAGCCCGTTGGAATGTAGCAGGGGCATTGCAGAGTCCTTGGGGCATACAAGTGGGTTCAAAAAGGCCTTCTGAGGTAATAAGCGCAGCTGTTTCTCTATCTTCAGGAGATAAGTCAACTTGCCAGTATCCAGAGGCTAGATCCATGGCTGACAAAAACTTGGAACCACCCAGCCGTCTGAGAGCATTGTCAATTCTTGGCAAGGGGTATGAGTCTTTCTTAGTGAGAGAGTTCAGGCAATAATAGTCCATTACAATGTGATGTCCTCCATCTTTCTTCTTGAGGATCAGTAACAGGGAGGCCCAAGGGCTCTGAGAGGGAGCTAGTAGCCCAGCGTCTAAGAGCTGCTTAAGCTCCTTAGATACCTGAGCATCCTCTACCCTACTACAGTGGTATGGTTTGGCAAAAAAAGGGGGTGCATCACCAGTATCAATCTGATGGATGACCCCTTTAGCCAGGCCATAGTCTGTAGGTCCAAAGGCAAAGATGTTGTTAAACTGATTGAGCAGGTCCAACATGTCTTTTTGTTGGATGGGTGACAATTGGGGGAAGTTGGCAGCGGGGAATAAGGAGAGAATTTGGGGATTGTCTTCAGGTAGATTGAAATCACTAAAAGTTCCAAAAGGGTAGAGGGATTCCACTTGTTCTGCCCCCAGTATATAACCATGCCCTATAACCTGACCTTGGGTCACCTGCATGGGCAGGGCCATCAGGTTGGTAAGCAATAATTGTACAGGCTCTTTGTGGGGGTCAATCTAGAATCCCTGGACACAGGTGGGGTTCTTTACGGCTTAGGGATTCAGGAGAGTAGAGTTCCAAGAACAACTTTTCAGGTAGTTTGTAATAAACCTGATAATCAATCACCACCTGGGAGCCCGGAGGAATGGTAATAGCTGCTGGGGCAAGAAGAGGTATCCCTTCTTTGGCAGGGCAGGAAGGAGGAGGGGTGCACATGTTGAAGGGGTGAGTCCTATACTTGAGAGAGAAGATACCCGTAGGGTACTCAAGCACACAAGTTTTAAGACGTTTTCCTGGGAGGCGCAGAGGTTCCTCAAAAATCAAAGGGACCTCATATCCTAAGAGCAAAAGGTATCCATCTCAAAGTTCACAATCCTGTTATACTCTTGGAGGGATTGTGTACCAACCAAGAGGTCATAGCTTTTGTTCTCAAGGACTACAGCGGGGGAAGCAATGAGGAAAATCCCAAACCTCATGGGTAGAGCGGAGTAGGCACCAATGGCCCAAGTTTATGTCATACCAGCTGTGCCATACAACTGAGTGTAGTTGAGGTCAGGGGCCAGCTTAAGTTTCTTCATTAGTTTTGAAGATACTACGTTGACTGGAGAACCTGTGTCCAGGATGGCTTTGATTTCAACCTTTTGGATGGATACTTCTGTGGGTTGTATCTTTCCCAAAGGGGGGCAAGATGGCCAACACATCCTGTGCAGCCTCTGGCTCCTTCTCTCATTTAGCTAACATGCATTTTAAGCCAGGAATTTCCTTATACACAGTCTGCAAGGGGAGAGATACAGTTATGTTTTGGAAGAGAGCTTTGGCTAGCTTGGCTGCTTCCTCAGAAGAATCAACCAAGGCAGGAGGTTGATGAGCCTGGGCTAGGTAAGGGCAAGCCACCATGGCTTTGGCTTCACTTGAAGGTGCTTGAGAAGTGGTGGTGGTCTTCCCAGAGCAAAGCTTGTACGGGAAAGAGACAGTTTCCGGAAGAGCCAGAACAGAATAGCCATAAATATCAGAATTTTCAGGGTCTGAATCACTGGAGAGATCTTGTAATAGGTGAAGAATAGCTGGGCCAGAGGAAGACAGAGCTTCCTCATCAGAAGAAGGATCAGGGGGAGATTGATCAGCAGAGAGCGTCTCTGTCTCTAAGCTGACCTCTCTTTTCCCGCCTGTTCCTTGGGCTCACAACCTTCCACTTGGGGATTAGTGCAAGTAATCAAGTGGTGCCCTATTTGGCCACAGTTATGACAACCTTGCCTCTTAGTCTGTCCACCTGCACCCAGCGTCATAATGTGCGGCGTACAAGAGGTAGTCCCAGAATTACTGGCTTTATTTTCACATACCACCGTACCCCCATGGGTCAAATGCATGTCTTGCAAGAGTGTCTTAATACTCTTCATTGAAGTGAGTGAGGCCTTGTGTGCCTTAAAGTGTAGACATAGAAGCTGGTTCACTTTCAAAGCATTTGAACAAGCCGTGTAAGCTTCCTGGGGGTTAACTGTTGACTGGTGATTAACTGTTGGCCTTCAATGTAGAAGAAATCCATGAACTCAGCCAGGGTTTTCTTGGGCTTAAAGGCAATGTGTATAAATGCATCCTTCTTGACCTCTAAGCTGAGATCTCCTCCAAACTCCTCAATAAGGAGGCGCTTCATGTCCTCCCAAGTGACAATGGAGGGGAGTTTGGGGACCACCACTTCTTGGCATGTAAGATGGAGACAGGTGAGGATGTGTTCCTTTTTGAGTTCATCAGTAGCCCTATGAATTACAGTCTTGTAAATTGTTAGAAAGGCAGCAATGGTAGAGGTTTTAGGGTCAAATATCTGTTTAAAGGTTGGCTTGTAATTCAGGTCAATGGACGAGGAAGAGGATGACTGTTGTCACCTGGTTTGAGGACGTTAATGGGAGGATTTCTCTCAAACTTGGATTCAGCAGCAGGTTTTCTAGCCCAGAGGAGTCAAAGGCTTTCCTCTAGGGTATCCAAGGTAGATCTTTTCTGTCCACTAATATCTCTAGCGGTGGTGGCAGTAACTCCAAATTTGTCAATCTTAATTTGTTGCACCAATAAGGTGCCAGCAATCCCGTTGAGGCGAGTGGTCAGGGAAGTGGTCTGAGTAACCAAGGTGATGAACTGTCCATTCATTGCCTCAGTAAAGTGAGAAAGGTTTTATACCTCTCTTTCCAATGGGTCCTGTCTATCAGCAACATCATTTGTTACTTCTGCAAGCTGATCCAGTGCATGTGCACAGTTGACCCAGGTTGACCTTCCAAGCCAGGGCAGCAACCATGATTGTCCTGAGCAGGAGTATTAACAACTTCAGTTTACTCTGCAACTTCAGACTCAGAGGACAAGTCCTCAGAATTAGAGAGGCATTGCCTTAAATACTCAATTTTTCCTTGCAAAAGTAGCTACTTGATCAGTGAGCAAAGCAATGTGAGGGTCAGGCATAGGTTCAACTGGAGGGGGGTTCTGAACAGAAGATTGACGCCAAGTGGTAGCCTTGAGCTCAGCTATTGCTTCCCATACCTTGGCTTCAAAGTCAGATGGGACCTCAACAGGAGGAGCAGGAGGAGTCACCTCAATAGATGCTACTCTATCATCCACATAACTTTGCACTTGGTATAGAGTATTGCCTAGTGCAGTCTTATCCAGACCATATTGATGCTGCAGATGGCGGCCCCAAGTATCAAAATGAGCTCCAACCAATTCAAGTTGAGAATTAATATGTTCTCAGAATTGGTTAAGTTCGCTAACCAGAGTCTCAAAATCCTGCCAATGCTTTAGCAGAGAGGCCTTAAATTGTCCACACCACGCTGCTTGATGATCATCCAATTTGCATAGTTGATCCTTGATGTATCCAGGGTTTGAGGAACAAAGGGAATTTAGTGAGGCAGTCAAGTACTTCTGGGAGGCCAGCAAATCATGCTGGTTGTCAGAAATACACGCAAAGAGACTGTGGGACCATTCTTGATATGCCATATTCTGAGCATGATTGTTTGAGACAGCGGTGGCTACAGCATATATAAGTTGGTTCTGGGATCCAAATGCAAGTTGGTGGTGAACCAGGTTGGGTTGGGTGAACTAGTTGACTAACACGCCAATTGTATCCATGGACTCCATCAGTGCGGGGGGAGACCAAAGTCCAAGAGGAAGGAATACAGGTCTTCAGAAGCGTACCCGGGACAGAGACCAGGGATAGTATGCATTGCCACAGTGCCAGAGTGGAGCAGGGAGCAGGCGGCAGCACAAGCTTGCTTGTAGTCAAGAGAGAAAGCTGGAAGGGGGCCCACACGGGCCCAGGGGACAGCACCAGTACCATGGGAGTTGAGGGGGGCATCAGTGATGTCTTCTTCTAGAGGAGGACTAGAAACTTTAGGCTGCTTGGGTACTTCAGAAACAAAGGGAGAAGGACCAGAGAACGCGCATGGGAACAGGGTAACCAAGGGGCTTGCAGCCCTTGTAGTGAGCACCATTTTGTTGTGTTTGGCTCCTGGGGATGACATCCAGGAGGACACAGCAGGAAATCTTTATAACAAAAGATTTGAGGTTCAAAGCTAGCCTTGGGTTAGCCTTCAGGGCAAAATTAAGGGCATGTACCTTAATTTCCTGGAATACAAGATGTGAAAGTCCTTTTTGCAAAAAGAACAGGAACAAGCTTGAAGATTACTAAAGCCAACGCAAATGTGGATAAACTTGTCTTTATTAGGAGAAATGATTCTACTTAAATAGTAGACAAGGGACAGTGATCACTCATTATATAGACAGAGTGGCCAAGGGGGTCACGTTGGGATGAGGTCATACCAGGATCAGACAAGGTAAGGTATGGTATTCCGGAATGGGTGGATATTGGCACAGACCCATTTACGAAAAGCGAGGAATTCCCAAACTTGAAAGCAAAACCAGTCAAATCTTTGCATTTGTCATTATTCAAAGGCCATATCAAAATACCATTAATAGCGCAATTTCTGACAAATTTTCAACTTGATATCTTATTTTTTAGAAATTTATACATTTTTATTAATTAATTCTAAAGTTTTGTCTTTTCCTTTCTTGAATAAATGGAAGTTGTAAAACAACAAGCCTTAGGATTATTGTATCCATTATTTTACCTTAAGGAATCTTTTAATAGTTATATGTACCAGTTTGCTGATAGAGAGTATCCCAATATTGACATTCCCTTAGTTACTCATTGTTCACTATTAAATACCTTGTTTTATCTTCTTTGTTTAGGGCTCTTAAACTCTATCACTCCTTTTGTAACCCAGTATAGGTTCTTAGCAGGATTCTGTAAAATCATATTACAGACAGTTCCTACCTTTTTATACCTTCTGAATCTTAATCCTAATGCTCTACACGCTTTAGTTTATAACCTTGCACCACTATGGGCAAGCCCTTACAGAAACATCTGTTGAGACTTAAATTCACAGTCCTGATAATCAGCCTCAGAGGAGCTTTAATTAGGGAGATGGGCAGAGGAGGAGGGGACTTGTCCTAGTGCTCCTCATGTGTGGGGAAATTATCCTTGGGGGATTTCTTGTTAGAGCACCGCTTCTTGGTGAGCTCTTCATCTGATGTCAATTTATAAAAGCTATTATCTGTAACCAAACCATTCAATTCCTCACCCCCAGTGAAGTAAGCTGAGCTCTGCTCAGGGATGAGCCTGGGGGAAGGAGTCTTTCAGGGAGTAATCTTTAGGTAAGCCTTCTACTTTGGGGCATTGAGGGACACTTTGTGTCCTTCTGCTGTTTGGAGATATTTTATCCTATAAATAATGAGTAAATAGTTCTAAAAATAAATCAATATAGCTACAAAAAATTGTAAGACTGTTGAATATGAACTTTTGAGAAGTATATACAACAAAAAGGGGGAAATTTGAGAAGAGAATGCTACTTTATTTACATGAATTTAGCAGATTATTTACTATCATGATGAGCCACATGCTGTCCATGTACGCCATGCTAGTCATGGGGCTTATCCAAGTAATGTTTCATTTAGGACTCAAAAGATTGATCTCCATATAAGATGGGTAGGTGATAAGAGTATCACCAACTCAGTGATTAATTGGGGAATTGCTTCCCCAAGAGAGAGTAATTGTAGATGTTGTGACATTAAATTTATTTGATATGCAGTATTAAGTTATTCCAAACATGATTATATTTTGTTAATTTTTTTGAAAAAACTCATTTAAATTTTTCACAACATAATTTAAAATGAGGATATGACACATCCATGGCCCCAACATTCAGCCATTTGCGAGGGTTCTGAAACCTAATGAAGGATTTAGAAGATAAGAGTTCTGATGAAAATAGATTTTAAAGATATATGAATAACTTTAGCAAAAAATATATGTATTATTTTTGGATAACTCATATACTTTCAAGTCATATATAGGGTTGATTGCTATAAATATCTGAAGAGTAGTCTTTGTAACTACTAAGATCCGGTTACTTTGCTTGTATTAATTAGCCAGGGGTATGTAAGTTAAAATCCTTGTGGGTTAATTGAATACACAGTATAGAATAAGGTGTTTATACTATAGATAAATGTCAGTCAATGTACTAGTTAAAGATTATTAAAAGGACAGTCAATATTTGCCAATGATGGGGAGGTCGCTGAACCCGAGAGCATCCAAGTAGCGTGTTCTGCCAGTATTGGGAGTCTCACGGCCAAAGCGGGCCCCCATTTCTTTGTCAGCATCCTCGTTGTATTCATTAAGGACTTGAAATGGATTTTCGCCAGTGGCAATGCGGCGGAACTGGTCCAGGAATTTCGCTGGAGATGGGTTGCGAGGACCAGGAAGATGACCATGCTCTTCATGGGTTGTGTAGAAGTCCTTGCGGCGTTCAAGGGGAAGGGCGGTAGAAGTAACTATGGAGACGATAAAGCTGATTTTGGCTAAATGATTCATTTCTAGCTTGTATCTTACATCCTAGCAACATTTGTTTTTATACTTTGTAGATATGATGGTACCAGCCTGTGATGTCGTGCCTTGAACCAAGGCTTCCATTTAATTAATATCTTTTCTATTGTGAATAGTTAAAAAGTTAATAAAGTCTATTATTAAACTATAGTACGGAATAAGACCCTTTTGTTTGCTGTCAGCCATGCAGAAAACTTGTTCGGCGGCTCCTGGGTGCATCTGGGGTGTAAGTTGGCTCGAGAAAAATCACGGGATATGCATTTCAAGTTCCGCACAATTGAAGGCCCGTGATGTGAAGCATATCAACCTGCACGCCAAGAGATGGACCCTTACAATTTTAGATCCATTTATCTTTCACTTAAAACATTATATTTTGTGCTAGTAATCGTCTGGTGTTTTAGAAATGACATCTGTTCTGGCATCGCTGGCTGGAATGGTGCTGAAGTGATCCAATCAATTGCTAGCTAAGCTCATTTAGCATCACATGATATTTAACTTGCTGGCAAAAATATCAAAATCTGAAGCCCAAGCTAAATAAAAACCTTTTTTCTAATGCGCCTTCAAACCTACCTCATAAACTTTAAACTAAAATAAATTCATTAAATCAATGCGATTCAATTCCTAACTGACTACCCTGCTTTTTTATCCAACCAATGCTCATCTATTATTAAGGTTGAGCATAATCCAGTATCAATATATTTATAGAACCCAGCTCCAGATCCACGTAGCACCCAATCATTAAAAAACTTAGATTCAGTTCATGTTTCTCCTGCTACCCTAGGTTGTGGTGGTGCTAGCATGACTTAATATATCTCATTTAAGAATCTATTCCAACTGCATCGCTGAAATATCCTATAAGCAGCAGCACAGTTGAAGATCTCCATTAGATAATATATATAAAAATCACCCAAAAAAGCATTAACAGAAAGATTATAGTATTTGGGTAATGATTTATTGCTCAGGAAACCAAGATATTGATAATGTAAGAATTAGATTCTTTGAACCCCTTCAAGAATAGAGGGAAATGCCAATATCAGTAGGAATGAAATAAAGTAGGCAAACAAACAAAACTCTGGAATACGATTCAGCTAAGCGGAGTTGGGAATAGGATAGTAGAAATCTACTATAGTCACAACAGTTTAGTTTTTCTGCTGGCTGCTTTATCATAAAGAAGCCACCTGGAGAAAATAATGACATTACTTTGCCACTTGTGGGTAAGCTTCTTTGGTTCTGATCCTACCTATAAATGGGTAGGATCAGACCCTTTTAACAAATTTTTTGAAATAAAACAAAAGGCTTTAAAGAAAAGGAGATTTCAAAACTTTTTATTTCAAATCACTAAGTATATATTTAGTTGTTTTACTATTTTTTGATCCACACCCTAGGTTTCAGCCCTGTTTTTCTGCTTGATGGTAAGCAGATAGAGCTAAATTCCAAAAATGCAAGTACATTCCTGTCAGTATTTTTGTAAGAAACCAGATCCTTTAAGGGTAGTGAATCCCAATAATTGGATTAAATCTGATTGATATCCAAAAAAAGGTAGAAGTCAGATTCTGCTAAGATATCATCTGCTGCAACCTTGAAAATTGGGATAAGGGAACCTGCAGTCAATGAAGGTTTTTGTTCAGAGAACATATAATACATATTCTGTACTGCATAAAATAAAGCTTTGATGCTTTGTTATAAAAAACTAGCCACCTGTTAATCTTCAAGTAGCTACAGTAAGACTTTGTTCAAAAATCAAATAAAATACCAATTATTTTAGATAAATTAACAATTATATATGAACTAAAAAGCATATCAATCTTTATAACTCAATCAGGCTAAAACATCATAATCTTTTACCTATCTTTACTTCTCACTTACTTATTTAAAAGCAATTAAATACAAATGAATATTGATAATTATGTTATTAGTTCACAACTTCTTTGATTACTCCCTCTCTGAAAATCAGTTCTCCAATAAATGGCTCAACTTTCAATTAGAAGGCGCTACTAAGACTCAATTAAAATATTATAATGTGATCAAACCACTTATTTACTAAGAAATTTAACTTTTCCCAAACCTCATAGCCTAAAGGATCTGAATGGATGCTATGTGGTATATCAACAAGATATATAAAGCACTCCCTTTAATTTTACAAATATATTTTCTACTCATGATATTCCCCTTTATTATATTTAATCCACTCCACATAGATATATAATTGATAGTGGCAGCACAGATAGGTTATGAATGCCTACCTTACTTGAGGAGTAATACTTCAATAAGAAAGATTCAGGAAATGCCACTCACTGATGGCTGGGGAACCTATGAAGAGAACAAGACGTCCCTACAGGGTAAACCATATTTAGTTATGCCCTTGTGCCCCTAACTTTTTCAACTGCTGCTGTAACCAATATTTTACCCAATATGATAAGTGTTTTGGATCCAGGACATTCCAGCTCCACTTATCATCACTGTTACTATGTGGAATCTTATTGCTAGATGATGCTTGATTCAAAACTTCATAAATTTTTATCTTCAGATTGAATATACTTTGACTGAGTTCCTTTTTGCTCCTTCTATTACACTAAAATTTCAACACTTTTGACTTTCTTTCTTGAATCCTTCTATTTCTATACCAGTGGTATATTTAATTGGAGTGAAATTTTTTCATCAGAACTAAGAAGTAAATTTAGCAAGTCCCAAGCAAAAACTTTCCCCAATGATGGAGTCTCCCCCTTGGCAAAAAATGTAATTCTGATCAAAAGAAGTTTTCACCTCTGCTGTTGATTCACTTGATAATACCTTAACTACCTAAAGATCTCCCCGGGAGTCTCCTATGTAACCTTCAGTGATTTCTTTCTTTAGGGCAGCAATCCCAACTCTAGAAATAGCAATCTTAGCTTTATTGAAGCTAAACAAATTATCATAATGAAACTTAAAGATAAATGAGAGGAAATCAATCAATACAAATACTACTATTTTGTTCATTTTTACTTTTTATCTATACACCATTCATGGCATATCTGTTTGGAAAAATGCCTCCCATTTTGAGACTCTACCTTGACCTCCCTAAAACCATTGCCAATAACATTATCAACCAATCCCAGTCCAACTTCAATGAAAGTATTTATTCTCAATCCCCTAAGAACATTAATGTCCTTTGACCTAAATCATCTTGGAACAATCTGACATTATTATTATAGCTTGAAGTATTCCCTACTTCCCCCAATATAAAAAATATACTTATTTGATAATCTAAGCATCCTAACGTTTTCATCAGGAACAAAATGATCAAATATTGAGATAAAGTTACCCTTATTCACCAATCTTGATTTTTTAACCTATATGACAAAAATCTTTTTCTCTAAATAAATAGTTTTATACTTGAACCTTGTTTCATATCTTGAAGCTTTCAAGGCATCCAATCCCTGAAATTAACTGTAAGTTAATCCCATCCCTGATTTTTTCATCAAACTTCCTGGTTGATTAACTGCTTTATGAAACACTGAGTCTCAAGACTGTTTTTATTGAGCCTGCCTTAATCACATTGATTAGTTTTGATTGAATTAATTCTGAGAATTTTTTCTCTGACTATACAGATACCTGGTTCTCCTTTGAACTCTTAATTGAAGAATTTCAAAGCTTATCTATATATATCAAAACCACCCATCAATTTTAAAAAATTTAAGTGATTTATTAAACTAATCACCCAAGGTTACAATTGTACTATCAAAACAATCTCTCTCAAAAGAACAAAAGGTTTAATGAGCTGCCCTAGGCTTTATCTAACAACATTGAGCATCTTGCCCCAAATGTCAAAGAGCAGGAAAATACTTCCCAATATAGAGAAAACCTGATTCCTGCTAAGCACAATTAACAGGTCATTCAACCCGCAAACCTTATTTGATCACCATTTTTCTCCTCTTTATGGACCTTTTTCTTTTCAAAGTATAATAAATTTTTATCCTTAGTAAAGACCCTATTACTCCAAATGTTTAACTTTTTATGGACTGTTGTCCTTCCTATTTAAATAATGAACTACATTTATTCAGCTGTAACATAATGTTAGCCAGGGGTGAACTTTTTTAGGAATGGTGGCATATGTACGCAAGTTCATCCCCAACTGTGGAGACTAATTCTCCCCTTACCAAATTGTTCAATGCAAAACAGCAATTCCAATGAGCCCCAGTGCATGGCCAAGCCTTTAAGAAGCTCAAGCAGTACCTCACAATGACATTGTTCCTCCAATTTCCTAACAGAACCCATCAGTATGAAATCAAAACTGATACCTCAGACCAGGCTATAAGAGGAATACTGCAGGTAAAATCCAACAATGGTGACTTTCAATAGGCTACTAATCTTGGAAGCTCACTAATACATAACAATGCTACCCCATCCACAATAAGGAGTTAGCTGAAATTTTCCATTGTGTTGAGAAGTGGTGTTTCTACCTAGAAGGTGCTACCTTGCCACCCTGGACCCTAATAGACTATAAGTACCTACAATACTTCAACACATAGTCATATATGACCTAAAATCAAGAAGGATGGATTGAGCTCCTGTCCCCCTATCAACTCTGCATCAATTATAAGTCTAGGAAGGAGCTTTTCACAGCTGACACTCTCTCCAGAATATATGTGGCATCAATCACAGAGACAACAGGCTAGATCATGACTAGCTCATGCTGTACTTGATTTCTGAGGGTATTCAATATGAGGACCTCAACTTAGCAACTATCTCAAAGCTGCCAGTCAATGAGGGCCAGTTCACATCCAATGCTGGAAACATCTGCTGTCGGGCAGAGAAAGGACAAAAGGTGTTGTATATCCTCACCATACAGTGGGAAGATACCATCCTGCTCTACCATACACTCTAGGGCACATCCAGTGATGTAACTTGTTTAATTTTATGAAACATAAGGTCTGGTAGCTGTGTATGCGGCAGGATATTCTGGAACTTCTGGAAACATTTGTGCTGTATGGGAAAAATATTTCCAACCCTGCCAAAGTTGATTCTACCCATCAAGGCCATGGAACCCTTAGAGCAATGAGACCTTGAAATTGTAGGGCCCTTACCTGAAGATAATTTAGGGAAGAAGAACATTATTACTGCTGTTGACTACTTCACACACTGGCCTGTAGCTGAGTCAACCACTAACAATACAGCCATCACCATCACCTAATTTATTATTGAGGGGATTGTGGCATACTTTAGCTGCCCTAGGCGGCTTAACACCGATGGAAGCCTGAACTTGTGGGTAATGTCATGAAATTATAATGTGTGAAGAATGCTCTAGAACAATTAGTCACCACACAGTTTATTGTAGACACTGAGTAACATGAGCTGATCTTGATAAATGACCAACCCTTCAAGGAAAGGAAGGGATTGTTCTCTAGGAGGGTCAACCTTACAGCTCTTACTCTATCCATTCTTGGAGGTAGGTCGTTTGTTAATGCTACTGTGCTACCACTGTTGCAACTGAACTATGTATATTCAGTACTTGAAGTTAGGGAAGACAACAGTCCAAAAAACAGGGAAATATATATGTGATAAGATCATCTTTATTGAGATGAGTACTGATTGTTATACCATGGACAAGGCCATTGGGCCACAAATGAGGTGGTGTATAGACAATGATACAGATAAGCATTGGTAATGTTCTGGATACAGTCTTTGTTGGGGCCTTCATAGTAATTGGTCTTGTTCCTGGTAAGGAAGTAAAAGTTTCTGCTACATTGAGGGAACCAAAATAGTGCATGACGCTAGATCCACAATGTGTGACTCAATGAGCACCATTATTGTTGTGAGATACGTTGGCGACTGAGGTGTCCATTTCAGCTGCAACACATCAGAAAATATAGTCCATGTGGGATAGCACCCCAGAAGCTTACGCCACATGAATACTTATCGGCAGTGTTTGTCGGGTTGGGTTTAAGCTTGGTGCTACATTGGTTTTGAATTCAAGTAAGGATTTTCAAGCAAGCTTTATATATCAAAGCTGCATCCGTTTGGCTTCCTGAGTGATGCTCCTTTTCGAATCTAGCGGTTCTGATTCTAGAGGTAGCGTAGTGCGAAGTAGGGCTCGATTCGAATGATGCACGGGATTAAAGGTTTGAGCGGTTATGAGACCTATTGTACCGCCCATAATCGCAGCCGCCGCCGTCCCTTAGTAGTGATCGCATCCGAAATTTCGAGCACCGCCACCGGCAAGCTTTACTCTACGGTTTAATGCTAACTCGTCTATTCTGGAATCTTACGAGTTTATAAAGTAAAATAAATTTATATTGTTATGCACCATTCTTCTTAACAGCCTCTGGTTTTATTTTTATCTAAAAATAAGTATGATGACTCTATATTTTATGACAAAAGCTATATTCACACTTATTATGATATTTAATTACACATAATTCCTCGCCACCGAGCCTAAAATTGACATCTCCGGCTTTTAGGTGGGGATCGCACCCAAAGCTTTCGAGTCTTTTATAGCGAATCCTATCAGACTCGATCGGACAGCGATTTCAACTGAAGCATCTACATTGTACAGATGTAGCGCCACCTAACCGCTCAAAGGTAGCGTTTGATCCGGATTGCTGCACGTGGCATATTTGAGTATAGACCCCGCTGTTTAGTTTTGAAACCATTCCACAATACCAACACAAGCAGCGGATATCTCACATGCATAGCTTATGTTGGCTATAAAGATCTCGCCCTCGCAAATTTCAGTCGTAAGATGCAGTTCTCACTCACCCAAATTTGCATTCTCTTTACTGTTGCTCTTTCGCTTCCTCTAGAGAGACGCAAGGACTTCTATACAACCCACGAAGAGCATGGGCATCTTCCTGGCCTCCGCAACCCCTCCCCGATGCAAATGTTTGACCAAGTCAAACGCATTGCTACCGGCGAGAATCCGTTCAAGGTGCTTAACGATTTCAACGAGAAAGCCGATGAAACCAAGGGGGCCCGCTTTGGGCGCGAGACAGCCAAGACTGGTAGAACACGCTACCTAGACGCTCTCGGGTTGAGCGACATTCCCATTATTGGCAAATATTGACCCACCCATCCCTACTCGGTTTTTCAAAGCAGATAAACTATGTCCTAATTTAACCAGGCTCTTTGAATCTATACTAATTATTATATTCTTTTTCTGTAGCTAAAGCACTCTTTGATTGTTTTCATTTAATTCCAAACCCAGTTTCGTCGGATAATCAATTTGGTTTTCCAAATTTGCCTTGGAGAGTTTTCATGGTTCAAAAAGGTACTCCCCTTATTTCCTTCATCATTCTTCAGTTGAGCCAAAACATAATGTTATGAGAATATTTCTTGACAAAATTTCTATAGAAACACTAATTATGATGTAATAGCGTTAGATTTTGGTTCCTTAGAAGAATGGCGTTGGAGAAAAAATATGTAGCTTTAAAAACGTGGGAGTTGGTTTGGGGTATAATCCGCGGAGAGATTTTTAGGCAGGATCTAGAATCCTGAGATTTTATCAAAAACCAAATTGTATTGGGTCTGTATAAGCAAGCTATGCGACAATAACCTTAAATTCTCAAATCAAACCCACACATGAAGTTTTTAACTGAACCCCCTTACAAGAACAATTGATACAAGCCACCTCTTGACAATTCATCTTCAAAGCACTTGACTCAGTTCTATACAATGGTAGGGCTGAAAGAATAGATTGGGGTAGTTAAGTAAACATCAAGCGATTAGGGCTGCAGTGGATCTGAAACAATGGCTGCTTTTTTATAAAGCTGCTATCCATCTCAGATCCAGAAACAATTCCGGAAAATCGTACTGGCTACAATTTTTCCAGAATCATAGCTGTATGCATCCTCCTGTGGATGATTTTTTGGATTTCTTTTTAAAAATAAAATGTGTTTTTTCTGTTTAAAAATTCAAATATAAAAATTCAAATGTGTTTTAATGGCAAAAAAGTTTATATTAAAGAAATATATAAATTTGGGCTCATCCAGAAAAAGAAAGCCATCTTCAAACAGTTTTTTTAATTTAAATTTTGGATTCCCCTAGGTAAGGGGAATCCAAAATCCGGAAACATGATGGATGAGACGTGCTGATTACGGTAAATATCGTAATTGGTCGTTTTTAATCTGGTGCAGCCCTACAAGTGATGAGCAAATAAATACCAGGTTTGAGAGATGATAAACTTTACAAAAAGATGAGAACCAGCGACCTTTCTAATTTATGGTCATTGATAATATTATATACAAAAAATTTCTAACCTGTTGAGATAAACAAAATCCTCCCAACCTAAAAAAAATCTTGGTTGAGAATGAAAAATAAAAAAAATCAAGGAATTTATGTTAAACTACAATAGATTTGGGCTCCTTTCTACTTCATTTTAACCTGCGTCAATTTCATTCTCAGCTGAGATTATTTCAATGTAAGTTGACTTGATTCTATATATCCCAACAGTTTATAAAACTACTGTAAATCTTATTGGAGAACTAATCAATTGAGAGAATATGAAGTTTTTATCAAGAATAAATGTATTCAACATCAATTTGGCCAGAAGTATATACTCAACACCAGTCTTCTATATCCAAAAATAAGTATAGTCAAACATAATTGCTGTGAATACCATATCCACACTGTTTCAATTTTCCTATGGTGGATCAAGTTGAAACAGTGAATACAGGATCCTTCCATTTCCTGCCAACTTAAATTAAAATTGAGTAGCTTTCAAAGCTACAGTGCTAGGCAAAAATAGCTCAGATTTAAACAAACCGGACTCAGATTTAAGCAACCTCCAAGTATCGGAGCAAAGTATGTAACAAATCCAACCCACAAAGTTGGATTCCTGAAACCCTCTGTCAGATAACCAATCTCCTCACTTTATTGCCTCCCTCAAATTCATTATGGGCTTTCTGAATCTCCACTCCATATAGCCTACCATGATAGCTGCTATGGAGCTATTGCGTTTTTCCAAAAGCTCAAATAAAGGGAACTTGGTAAAGACCACATTCCTATTAAATTTTCTCAAAAAATACTTTCCATCATTCAAATCATTTAAAATTTTACGGATCAAATCTTCATTGTAGGGATTATCTCCCTTTGGCTTTCAAAGGCATGCTGGGATCAAATATTTTCAACTTTTGGTCCTCCCATTCACAACTGTACTGAGCATTTTCAATAGTTTCTTGGGCTCGCGTTCCACTTTGAGCCAAGGGCTTTTAGGGTTGGTGTTCATTCCGTGGTATGAGGATCTGCCTGGTCTCTCTTTCTGAACACATTTGCCGGTAGATGGTCCCAGGAATATGTTTATTGCATTAAACCAAGATCCTTAAATTTTGTGAGGTTGGTTTTTGGCCATGAGAAGATGTAAAGTATTCTGCTGCCTAGATGGGTCTCTCACTCACCGACATCAGCACTGGTAATATTTTTGGGGCTATTTGGGTTGGGAGAGCTGAGGTTCTTGATGGAGCATTATGTACATCCTGCCATCTTCAGGAACAAAATAAATCACACTGCTTTTAAAAAATATCACAACTAATGATGAAGATGATGGAAGTGAAATCAATTCATTTCTTCTCTGTCTAGACCCTGACCAAACTGACAATCTTTCCTGTGCCCTCAATAAGTTCCGCCTTGAACATTATCTTGCCCAAGCCATGGCTTCCTCCCCACCAGAGCTAGTGTCACAAATTGAAGCTCTGCTTTATTTGCTTTTATTCAATAGGATTTACTTATTGATATGATTTGAAATTAGGCTCTCAAAGTCAATTTACACTATCCTATTTCTATGACATAATTGAGCTGTATTATTCAGGCTTACTATCAACCCATAAAGTTTAATAAACTCAGCTTTTAACCTTACACTTAACACTTATACTTTGTATTGCATCTATTTAGCAGTTAAAGTTGGTATTTGTTAAGCTATATATAGCCTTGGAATTATTATTAAATTTTATCTATCCTTTATTTTAGATAAACTTTAACTTGAAGATTTAGCTAGTTTAGATAGCCCAAATTTATGGCAGCCAGTTAATCACAAGTATGGTATCTGGTCTTGACTCTGCCATCATGGACTGGGTTATGGAACTGATAGGTCCCGTATCTTTCTGGGCACCGTTTTGGATCTGTGTGGGCTCATCAAGCAGCACCTCCACCCAGAGGAATTTTGGGGCACTTCCTGGTCTTTGCTTGTTGCCTTGAAATAAGGCATTGGAATGGTCATCAAATATACCGCTCCATTTAAAAACCTCAGCTGAGCTACCTGTGCCCCCACCAAGAACCTTCTTTATCTATTCCATAATGATCTTAACCAACATCTCTTGCAAGGCCTACAGGCCACCTGAGGACTACAACCTGGGAAGAGGAGCGCTGCATTGCTTGCTACACAGAGCATCAGAATTTAGACCATATGGCCTGCTGCAACAAGTACTAAAGGGCACCTCTCACTGTGACCAGGACCAGTGCACTCTAAGCTCCCCAGTTACTTGCTGGCCAGAATATATTAATCCAAATAATAGCCACAATGCTCAGGGCCTCCAGGGCCCATCACTCCTGTAGCAGAGGGCGCTGCATCACAAGACCTGGCAGCCTTCCCTCCTACTTCTGGTCTATTTGGCGCTATAAATAAAGATGCCACTCAGGACTCTTATCTGCTGGTACCTTCCCCTATGTTTATCCACATTGTGGCAAGCATAGAAGATTGAACATCCTGCCTTGGTGGATTCTAGGGCTCATGGTAGTTTAATGGGCATAAACTTAGCCCCCCTCTTGAAGCTCCCGTATTCTGAAGGCCAGCCAGAAAACTAGGGTATACTTAGACTATGTCCCTGCTTGTGTTACTACCAAACAGGCACCCCTTTATCCCGGATAGCTTAGAATGAAAAATTCAGGTCACTATCAGCCAGAACCTTCCTTCCCCTGGCATACTTGGTAATGTAAAATATGCTGCCTGGGTGCTGATTTCTAAGGATAGTTAGCCTACTACTTATTTATCTTAATACTATACCTGTTGTGGTATAGTGATAGCCTGGGCAAGGACAGAAGAATATAAGGATAAAAGAAGACAAAACAGGTTTGTTACTTGACATGTTAGAAGGCTCTATAGTGGGGGAAGGGGAATTATTGCCAAGGAAAAGAGGTCCCAAAAGAAGCACTTGCCATATGAAGGCAGGGGAGAAATGGCATTGGAAAGTGTCTGGGCGAGAAAACAACCCGTCTCGCCCGCCTTGCCAAATGGAGGAGAGTGGCTCTTAAATGCTATATCTCTAGTATTAGCCGCGGAAGTAAAGACCAAGCTCTATGTGCAATAAACCCTTGATTCAAATTGCGCTTCTTAGGTGCTATTGAGCGGGTTTACAGGCATAGAATAGCAAACACGGCAAAACAGGTGGGAGTTGGGGCAATTGTTTGATTGCCCTTAACGTAAATGGACTATGTTTTGGCTGATCTATTCAATATTGCGACACTTGGCATACAATGGTGGAACACCTACAACCTTGTTTTAAACAGGACAGGTGTGGTTAAGTTGAACCCTTGCCGTGCTTCCAGCATTGCAGCAACTCATAAATTTAGTAATTCAGGGCACCTAGAACCTTCTTAAATACTTTCATGTGTGAGGATATGATCAGCGCCATATCTGAGAAGCTAGGAGGATGGAAGCATAAATTGCTTTTGAAGTGTGACCTCTGATCATGCAGAAGCATTTGCAGATTAAGAGATGATTTCAGTGTAAGCATGTGGTTCTTCTTATACCTTCTCAAGGATGGCTCCTTGGGCTGCTAGCAATGTCTTCTAGAACATTCTAGCACGCCCCTACTTTGGTTAATGGGTAACCCTGGTTTGGTGCTTAGCGCTTGTCAGCCAATGGGGTGTAATCTTCTTCCCCCAGCGCAGGTGGACCTTGCTGGTGTGAGGTTTGGTAGCTTTTGTATACATTCTTTCTATCCTGGAAATGCTTTGAATTTTTGCTCAGAAAACTAAATAATTGGTGGGATCTGCAACTTCAGGATTCAAACCCGGTGCTGCTGTGACGCTTGATGTAAAGTTGTAGCGGTGCATGGGGCTTTTCTTAAGTGGTGTGGGGCGCTTTATGTATTATATAAGTGGTGTGATGGCTTTATCATTATGTGGTTTTGTTTTAATAATCATAAATCTATTGCTGTTACCATGGTTATACCTTTTACATTACTATTCCATGATTTTTGGTTGTTATAGTTATAACCTGCCAGCTCCGTCATAATTATCATCATTTCTTGGTGAAAAAATACCAACAATCCTCAAGATAAAAATTCATTTTGTCTGAAGCTTTTCTCCAATGCCTTAATTTCAGGAATACTCCTGACACTTATAGTTGTGCAACCAACAAACTGTCACCCGCTGCCACCAAGCAGACATCTGTTGCCATCAAGCAGATACACACTGCCACCATGCGGAAGCCTGCCACAACCAAGATGTCACCTGCTATCAAAAACACAGTCACCCACTGCCACCAAGCAGATACATGCCACCACCATGTGGAAGCCTGCCACAACCAAGCTGTTACCCGCCGTCAACATACAGGCACCCGCCCAACCAAGAAGATACATGCTGCCATCATGAGGAAGCCCGCCACCACTGTGCAGACCCCCTTTGCCACCAAGCAGATACACGCCACCACCACGTGGAAGCCCACCACCACCAAGCTGTTGCCCGCTGCCAACACACAGATGCTTGCCGCCATTGAGCAGATGCCCACCGCCACTACACAGGCTCCCACCACTCTTGCCAGCTCCACCTACAAGCCATCCTCAAACCAGGCACCCATGAGCCAGCCTGCCACCTTCCAGCCTTTGCCCTCCCATGCCAGCAGGCCAGTCCCCATCCACTCCTTTGGGAAATAGCCAAATTGGGAAACCAGGAAAGACAATTTCCCCAAAGCCAACCTTGGGAGGAACTGCTGCCCAATTTGGGAGCTTACCAAATGAGGAATGGACTGACAGGCTCTCTGACAGTAAAAATCATGCACTAAATTCAGCAAATGAATTTGGATGCAAAAAGAAGGCCTAACTTGCACTATGCCAATGCAAACTGGGATCCAGCCAACCCTTCTCAATTGCCAGTCACCCAAGCCAATCCAGAAAAGGAAATAACAGATGCAACTCAGACTCTTGGTTCCCCAATGCTATATCTTCCAATAATCATGCCTTGCAGGTCCACTGGTATAAATAAAGACAAAAACCTCAATGATAGTTTGTGCTATCATTGAGTAAGTATACTTCTCAATATTATCACATTAATTAATCCTTTACCTAGGCTAAGCAAGTAACTTAACTAAACCCATTACCCCTCCCCAAGTCATAAGATGAACTATGTTATCTCCACAGCTGTCTTGACAGCTTACATTGGGATAGGGGGCAACCAGCCAACCTATGCTCAGTTTGGTCCTGAACCACAGGGACTGTGACGGATCCAGGTCCAACCAGTCAAACTTACCATTATCTTGCCCTTGACTCTTATTACTGTTACCTTCCTGTGAAAAAGCTTCAAGGAGCTTTGTCTCCAGGGAGGCAATTTTATGATACAACACTTTATTGTCAACCTGCCATTGAGCCATAATTTTGACACTCTTCTCCTCCCTACTTCTTAGAGTCTCACTTTTACAATTGGCTCTGTCCTTCACCTGCTGTAAAATTTCATTGAACCCTAACAGAAAGTTCCATGAATCCTATGCATAAATTCTATTTCCTTGTGAAGGGGTTCCCTCTTTGGCTAAATAATCAGAATACTGTCAAAACCGCAGGCTTGACCCGCCAGCAAGGTTCCAATCAAGCAGGTTTGTGACCCGCAATCCAATTATCTGGTCACTTGAAGCCAGACTAGAAGTCAACTCAAATTACCAAATCCAATTACATGAACAGATGATGATCCTTTATGGTGGATACCTCATTTTGGCGCTTGACTCATTATCAGGATCAAGCCACCCCCTTCTTTCATCCAGCTGTGTGATCACCAATCATGATCCTGTTATCTTTGATTAACAGGAACTATATAATCACTATCTCACAATAAATATTATTATCTATCTTCTAAATATTTTTCCCTGTGTAACTGCTAAAACAGCACAGTTATGACAATATAATTCTTCAAATGTAGCTTTCACTTCTATCAAAGACTCTTTGGTCACAGTCTTTGTTACTTTCAGACTTTCCCAAGCTTCCTCAAGAAAACAGGTGGGAACTTCTTTCCTAGCAGCAGTGGTTTATACACAAAGTACTCCAAATTTTGCTCTTTCAAATGATAGCAAAGAAGACATGATAATTAAAAAGTAGCTGAGGGGAAAGCGTCAAAGTTGACAATATCTTTATTTAAAATTAGCTGTTTTTGTTTATATACCATTTGGGGCATATTCAGCTGAAACCCCCTCCAGTTCCTGAATCAACCTATGATTCATATCATGTGGTCTATGACGTTTAAGTCATCCAAACCTAGATCTTTACCTAAAAGATCTCCTGTAATTCTCAGCCTATGATAATTAACCTACAATGAGAAGAAGTCACCTGACACCATTCATCTCAATGTATCAATTTGGCATGGAGCTTCCTCAGCTCCTGGGGCCAAACCCCTGTGGAATATACCCATTCCAAAACTCAGCTATCAATGTTCCAACTGGGAACCAGATGATCAAACCCGAATCCCTAGACATCATTGCCTTTATTTAGTTATCTTTGCATTTAATGGGTTTTTGCCTTAAAACCCATTAAAATGCTTCAAAACTCAAACCAGGCACCACCGCAGCGCCCCAGCAACTCAGCACCTAAAACATTCACTGGGCGGCACCTCAGTGCTTTACAAATCAATTAGGCTGCGCGGTGGTGCTTCTAACCTAATTAATTTGCCAAAACAGCGCTTTTAACCCAAATATTTGGGGTTTACTTTTGATTAACCTTAATCAAACTTCTTGGCACAGTCAAGGCAATTAACCAATATAATTAAATCCTCATTAATTATATTCCCATGTATTTATTAATTAATCTTCCCGGTTAATTAAATTGTTTTTGAGACGCCTAGTCTCCAAGATTGATTCAGCCAATCTTGCCTTATGTTCTTTTATTGGATATAGATACTAATTTTTCAGGAATCTTTATCTGAATAATTCCAGCCAAACCTATCTACATAAAACAAACAGCAAAAACAGAGAAATTTTATATTTTGGAGTATTTATTTGGCTAAATACTTAACAGTGACTGTTGTACAGTCACAAGGACCAAAAGAGATATCATACAATGAGCCAACTTGCCTCAACTCAATGGATTTGAACATGTGGACACCTCTGGCGTCATCTCAACCACTCCAAACTTGGCTAAATATGTGTTCCCCGCAGTTACGCTACTGTACCTTGATGGCAGCCTTGGACAATTCAACATCTTTGCCAAAGCCTTCTGTCAGGAATAAACCTATATCCAACTGTCTATACCTTGAACAGCTGTGAGCTGCCTAGCCTGCCATCTTATGTTACTAAAGTTTTACCCTCAATACTTAGGTATTACACCTACCTGTCAAGCCTCTTGCCTCTTTGTCTTTCCAGGATAAGCTCATGTATCAGTTTATGGATTATTCTCACTTTTTGAGAAGGTTACCTCACTGGCCCCTTTTGACCCAAACTTAAACTTCTTCTCTTTCAGGTTTAAGTAAGCTCTGTACTGCCCAAGGGCTTGCCCTTATATGCGCTTAACCAGGTTGCCCAGAAAACCTGGGTGACTATTCAAAGAAATTATCAGGTGTGGATTAATTGTTTTCAGCTGTTCTCCTATAGTTTTCCCTGTTATCTTGGTTCCTTTTCTGATGATAAACTCTGGTATTGTAAGGATTTTACCCTTTTAAACACCATGACTGATCCAGATTCATATCCCATGCCTCTCATGACCAACATTGCATCTATGATTGCAGGAGCTAAAATATTTTCAAAATTTGAACCTAGGGATGCCTATAGCCAAATCTCAGCTCACCCTGACATCAAAATTTCACTGCCCTCAAGTGCCACTTTAGGGTCTTTGAATATAAGTTTATGCCCTTGTCAAGTTTATACTTCTGGGAAGTATAATAAAAAAGATAAAGGGGAAGATTAAGAAGAGAATGATACTTTATTGGATATGAATATAGGATAATATATAGTATTATGAAAGGCCATATGCCGTCTATGTATGTCATAATGGTCATGGGGCTTATCTGAGTAATGTTCCTCTTAAGTCACAAGGCTTACTCAAGTTGTGTTCCACTTAGGAGCTGGATTGGGTGATCCCCATAATAGATGGTCAAATGATAGTGGTGCCACCAACTTAATGATTAGTTGGTGAGCCATTAGATGACTCATTCATTGCACTACTTGGGGCATCAATTCCCTGAGAGGGACTAATTGAAGATGTTACAACACCCTTTGGCCTCCATAATTCTTCTTCAGTTTTCTAGTGCATTTTTGATGCATTTTTGGGAAGCCTCAGAGGTCAATGTTATGTTCATACATGGATAAAATTCTGGTATTTTTCCAAGGATTATAACTCCCACCAAGAGGACATTGGAAGAGTTTTAGATGTGTTGTCCAGAGCCAACCTTAAACTTAAACTGGAAAAATATGAGTTTTCTAAAGAGGAAATAGCCTTCCTTAGCAACATTATTGTTGGAGATGGTCATACCATCTTCCCTGAAAAGCTGGCTGCTATCAAATTCTGACCCTGCCCTATCTCTGGCACTGAAGTGTGCTTATTTATGGAAACTGTACATTTTCTCTGCTGCTTCACCAAGAACCTCCCCAATATAGCTTCTCCTCTTAATAAGCTAACATGTGATGTCCTCTTTAAACAGGATGAACTGGAAGAAAATACATCCATAGCAATAGAGAGGATTCTTACTCTGGTACCTGTCTTTGAGCACCCTGATAACTGGAAACCCTTTATCCTTGGAACATATGCTTCTAACCATGACATTGATGAAGTTTTTCTAAAAAAATGGACATGATGACAGTGACCACCAGATTGATTTTCCTCTAGTAAAATTCTCCTCCCAGAGACCAACCACCTGATCTATGAAAAAGAACTTTTGGCTATTCTAGCAGCCCTCAATTGCTACAATATATTTTCTTGTGCTCATCACCTAATCAACATTTTTACTGATCATTTTTCTCTTAAATACCATAAGAAGCTTCAATTCATGAGCCAGAGACAGGCTTGCTGGCACCTTGGACTATCTCAATCTCTATTTTCAAATAAGTACAGTAGTTTTATAGCCTGTTGAGATACAAAAATCAACTCAGTCTAAAAAAATGAAGTGGTTCAAAATCTATTGCAATTTAATATAAATTCCTTGATTTTAGATTTCATTTTTAGACTGAATTGATTTTTTTTCTCAACAAGTTATAAAAATACTGTACAAACAAGGAGTGTTAAACAACATTCATGAAATGGTAAGCTGAGACCTGGCTCTGGTCATCCCCAAGAAAACATTCAACTCTTACAATATTTCTAAAAGACCTCTTTTCAGCCATGTTATCAAACCCCTTGTGGGTTAGAGTTAAGACATCCCAGGCTCACACTAAGTTTAAGAAAGAACTCCTATCAACCTTAAGAAACAGAACCCCAAGCAAATAACCCAACTTTAACTATCTAACATTATCATCTATCATATAAAAAACATCTGGATACCCCCAGAAAATCTCAGCACTAAACTTTTGTCCAATTACATGATCATTCAACCATGGGTCATCCTGGTATTGCAAATACTGTAGAACTTATCTGAAATCAATTATCCTGGCCTAATTGTTAAATTAAGTGGCAGGCAGCACTATTAAAGAATAATCAAGGATAATACAACATATTTTTTTCTTGAGGAGAAACAAGCCAAATTGGGAGCTGGGTACAAGCATTTGAGACCCTTGAGTAGTATAAAAAACAGAGTGATCAAAATTGTATCAAGGAAAATTATTCTAAAGGTAAAATCAGAATAGAATTGAGAACTTGAAAAAATATAGAAGGCTAGTCAGGAGGCGGCCAAAGAGTCTGTGGCTAGTTGTGCCAAAGCATTAGCTAAATTATTAAACACTGAGTCCAAGTGTACCAAATATTTAAGCATTTTTTTGGAAATTTCTTTATTTCTCAGGATGAAAACTTTAAATTCAGAGCCTAATGGTAGAAGTGTGTGATTTTCAAATCATTGGTACAAATTTTGAAACACATTTTTGGGTTGGCCTTTTTTTAATTAAATTGAATTATTTGTGTTTTTATTTGAATATTTCAAATTTTGGGATCTCATAGACACTTTACAAATTTCAAGTTGAGCTGCATGTTTAAAGTAGAAAAATGAATCAACTGGAATCAAATTTGAATTGTTCAAATCCAACAACCATTTTCATTAAGTTTAAAATGTTTTGGAATTGGGGGACTGTCAAATCCAAGAACCATATTTCAAATCATAAATGAATGCAACTAGTAAACTCAAATACTAATTGTGGAATTTAGAATTGAATGTACAGTGAGAAACTAGGAAAAATCAATCCAAATCAAGAAGCTCCACTCTGGATAAAAACAAACAAAAAATTCAATTTTGATTGCCTTGTTTAGACATGAAGATTAAGTGAAATGTAAAATTGTCTAAACCTGGAAACAATACAATAGTATACACTTCAAATCACTCATATATAAATATTTATACTATTCAAGGCTAAACATTTAATAAATAGCAACCCAAAACTAAACTGAAAATCTAAATAAATCACATATTTAATCAAAAATATATTTTTTATTTTATTTTTATGAACAGACTATCCCATTCTCAACCAGCTCCTGCAACAGGCTGCATAGAAGAACAGCCAAGAAAGCGTCCCATAAGGTCCAATAATAGACCCAGAACACAACATGGGGATGACAATGCCAATACACAGGCCTCTCAAGGCATCAGTGCCAGCCAACCACCTACTGTGTCACAAGTCAGAAATAGAAGCTTGAATCCTAGAAAGAAGCCACTCTCAAGGCTTTTCATCAAAGTCTCCCATACCAAGGTCATCAGGAACAATGAGGTTACATACACCTCCACTGTGTACCCAGTTATAAAATGTTCCCACACTCTGGATCCCAGAGTTGCCACTTCATGTCCCTGAGTTTTTGATACTTCCTATGAGCTATTGGCCACAACTGATGAGCCATCTGCGCCTGTGGTGTATTTCACAATTGATGGTTACATTGCAAGCAATAATGATTTTGTGTTCTATAAAAAGGTACCCATTACATGGGTTTACCTAGATAGCTTATATGCTACAGTATCCACCAAGGGCAGGTGTGATTTTTTGGATAGTGAGTGTGAAGCTGTCCTTAATTGCTTAACTGGTGGAATGTCTGTTCAGGATATTGTGTCCCAATTTGGTGCCACAAACAGATATTTTAATAGATTCTACACCAAATATGGTGACACTGGCTGAATTTCAAAATACAAATACCAAAAAACAGCCAAAACTCCTGAAGCCTGTACATATTAACGCAATTAAACAGTGGATGGCCAAGGATTACAACCTAGATTCTCTCATTTTCCAATCAATGCTGGTTATGGAGGTTGGATTTTGTTTTATTATAACACATTTATAAAAAACTATTCTTGATTTGGTCTTCTAATGAAAACTTTTTGGTGTTTCTCTGTAAAGAAGAAAAAGCAAGAAGACAATTGAGGATTAGCACATCTACACTGAAACCTATCTGGCCCTAAATTATACTAGGAATATAAACTTATTTTATTATAGATTAATATTTGTTTTTATCATCACTCAGAGCTAGACATGGGTGGATCAAGAAGGGGTTCAAGTTTGGTGTAGTGCATTGTGTGACTATTTGGTCCCAAACATATTCAATAACAGCGCTTCTTGGTCCCTGTGGTCTAGATTAGTATCAGTTGATTAAGGGTTCCCACACTAACAGTACATTCCTTTATTTTTCTCTAAGTGTAAAGGAATACTTGATCAATTATTTTAACATAACCAACATTGTTGTGTTTGATAATGTTGGTCTCCACAAAGTAGATTTGGTTATACCTGAGCTCCCACTAATCAACAAAAACAGACACATCTCCAGCCACTGTCTCTCTGACTTTTCAATAAGACTTTTCTTCCTCTCATCATATTCTCCATTTCTAAATCCAATCAAGGAGGTGTTTGGATGGATTAAAAATAAGGTGAAAAAATGCCTCCCTCAGAACACCAAAGATCTCTTCAATATTAGTTGAGGCCAGCCAATTCTTGATGCCACCTGATGTGGTGGCAGCTTTCTCCCTCACTCTTAGTACTTCCTCCCAAAGCCCTTTCTTCCAAGCCAATCAAATAAAGAGGGCTGTCCAGTTTATTTGAATGTTTATTTTACATTTTTGCTTAATAATTACAACTAAATACCATTTCCTAGCTTTATAATATAATATTTTTTTACTTTCAGCATGTATTTCAACTATAGAAAACTTCCAATGTTGATCAAAACATATTTTATTCTAAAAGGTAGATACAATAATCATACTGTAGTAAAGTAAGTATAAGTGTCAAATTCAGTGATACACAATAAAGAAAAATATATCTAAAGATAAAACAATATCCATTTTATTTCATTTTAAAGAAACCCCTTTATTGTTGTGATGCATAGTATTTTTCAAAGCCACAAATTTAAACATATGCGTTATCACAAGATCCATCTTGATTTAGTGCCACCTAATATGAGATCCAATGATTTTCACATGTGTAAATAATATTACCTAAGACGTAAGTAAAATCAGCTCTAGCTAATTTTCAAATCATATTAAGAGTTTAAACATACTCAAATTCTAAAAAATTAGATGTCTAAACCATATAACTTGATAAATTTAGCTCAATAATATTAAGCTTGCTTCTTATTTTTATTAGATTTTCAAAGCTGTAGGATCAACCCCCCAGCAAGGTTCTGTACAAGAGATTATGTGACCCCCAAACTGAATCCCCATGTCTGCAGCCAAATGTGGAATTAAACTCAAATTACTAAATCCAGCAACAAGAACCAATGGTGATCCCAGCTCGGTGGACAGATCAATTTGGTGCTTCAATTATTACAAAGATCATGCCATTCCCTGCTCAATCCAACTGATTGATCATCACAATCTTGTTTCTCTTATAATGATTCACCCCAACTATATAAGTCATATCTTCAAATAAAGATAATTATATAGTTTCCCATTCTCATGTATATACTTCTGAGAAGTATGGTAAACGAGATAGAAGGGAAAATTAAGAAGAGAATGATACTTCATTTGATATGAATATAGGGTATAATATAGTATCATGAGAAGCCACATACTGTCCATGTACGTCATGGAGGTCATGGGGCTTATTTGAGAGATGTTCCTCTTAAGTCACAAGGCTTGTTCAAGTTGTGTTCTGCTTTGAATCTGGATTGTATGATTCCTGTCGTAAAAGTTGCAGAAAAGGGTTCCTAGTTTCTACAAACAGTTAGTCAGTGACCTTAATTCTTAATACTATACCTGTTGATGGTATAGTGGCAGCCTATGAAGAACAGAAGAATAATAAGGTGTATAGACAAAACTGGTATTTATTTAGATAGTATTGCACTTATATAGTGTGAGGCGGGGGAATTGCCACCAGAAGCAGGGAGGCACAGACAGAAGAACTTTCCAAATGGAGGAGAGTGGGTTGACACAGCTAAAAGTCCTGCGCAAGAGAACGACTGCTTTCTCACAGCTTTCCTTAAGGAGGTAGATATAAATAACTTTGTTGTTATATTTATAATCCCGGAAGTGAAGCCTGTGCCTTGTGCGCGTTCAAAAGGCAAATTGAACACCTGTTTTAGGGGCGTTTTAAATTATTTATCACTAGTAGAATCAGGATGCAATAGCGCGACCGCGCAATTGTTCCATCGCTTAATCCCTAGATGTACGGCTTTTTGTCTGATCCATTCAGGATCTGTAACATTTCCCTCCACTGGATTAGACAACAAGGTTAAAAATGGCTGGCGTCTCTAGGTGACGGCTATGGTGAACAATCCCTCTAGAAGAGTCACAAGAAGAGTCTTGAAGAAGGTGCAAGTGGTAATTCCAAAGAGGCACAAGCATACCAGGCCAAAGGAGATGATGAAGGCAGCAGGGAAGCAAGTAGTCCTGCACAATGTGGACGGCAGCTACCTGGACTTGGGGGTTCACTTAGATCAGCTACTGGTGCCTCAGCTGGCTTTAGAGGGGACAGACCCATTGTTTGCTGCGCTGTTCCTAGCTTTGAGTGAGCCCAAGGAGGTGACAGGAACTGGGTTGCAAAGGGGTAACAGTATCCACTGGCGGTTCTCCATGCAGGCAGCAGAAGAATACTTGGAGGCTCAGCTGAAGGAATTCCAATTTGGGGGTCAAGGCCTTTCAGTCTTCTAACAGGGGACGGTATCCAACATAGTGAAGTCAGTCCTTTGCGCTTGGGCAACACCTGGGGTTACTGACGCTCAACCAGTCAGTTGGAAAACCTCTGACAACTTTGAGCAATGTCTTTGGCAAGCCTTCCAGGAAGTGTTGAAGTCATACACAGTGGAAGGGACTGCCCATCTGGTGCCAATGATGATGGCTGGCAATCTTGTTCTTTGAGGAACCAATCACTGTGATACCAAGCGGGAGGAGAACATGGGGGTCTTCCTTGAGTGGGCCTTATTCTTATTCTATGGGGCGGGTGGTCAGGTCCCAGTAGAGTATGTCCTTTGTGAGAGTCTTCTGTGGGACTGTATCTTCTTAGGGGTCGCCTTTCCTGTAGACATTGGGGTCAATTGTGTGTCTTGCTTGGTGAGGGTTTGTTTCCCAATCCTTGGTCATTGGCTTTGTGGATCTGTAGGCAACCAGTTGTGTTTCTTGGCTGTCATTCAGGTGGTAGAACCGTTGGTGCGGTACTTTAAGAGTCTTTTAATTCTCCAATAAACACCTTGTTCTTTTATTCTTATTCCTCATACTTTGGTTCAACACTATTGCAAACAGGACAACAACCCATGGAATTTTTTAATTAGGCTTTTGTTTTTTTGGGTTATTGTCCTCATTGGGGCTTACTCTTGGTCACTAGGAGCAGCACGCATATACTGAGCGTGTACTCTAGTGATCAATTGCCCAGAATGGGGCTCCTTAAGAGTGTAGGAGTTGTGGCCGGTCTTCTGGATAACTTGAACTGGACCCTGCCAAAGGGAGGCAAGTTTGGATTTGCGGCTGTACCCTCTATTGCTGAAGAAGTAGACTAAGTCTCCTACCAGGCAAGTGGGTAAGGCAGGCGTTTGGATGCAGCTTGTTCTAGGTCTTGCAACTTATGGTTTAAGTTTACAATGTAGGCCTCTGATTGCAAGCAAATAAGGGTTTGAACCAGCTTGTTGAGGTACACCTCTGGGGACACAGCCATGCTGGGCTTTACCAAGGAAATAATAAGGGGGAAGTCCTGGTTGCCGGCTGTAGAGAAGTTGGAAGGGCGGCTTGCCAGTGACCCAATGGTACCCAATGTTGTATGCAAAGGTGGCCGCAGGAAGGAAGGTATCCCATTCAGTCTCATGTTGGTGACTGAGCTTCTGGAGTATCTGGACCAGGCTCTCATTAGTGCGCTCTACCATGTCATTTGTCTGTGGTTGATAAGGAGTGGATAGTGTCTCATGGATTCCCATCAGTTGGTTGAGGCGGGGGATGATATAACTGGTGAAGTTGGTACCATTGTCTGTCAGCAGGATCTGGGGGCAACCATGTTTTTATATGATATTCTCCAGGATGAATGTGGCTGTCACCAGTGCAGATTGATTGGGAATTGCCTTGGCTTCTACCCATTTAGTCAGATGGTCAACCGCCACAATGATGAACTTGTTGTGACTGTTGGTAGCTGGCAGGGGGCCCACTATATCAATGGCTACAGTGTGGAAGGCAAACCCAGGGTGTACCAGTCTGTGTTGGAACTTGGCAACCTTAGGCCTCTTAATTTTGCAGTCATGACAGTTGGCTAGCATATCCACTACGTCAGTGTGCATTCCTTCCCAGAAGCAGTGCTGCTGTAGCAGAGCTAACGTCTTCTGTATGCCACCATGGCCAGTAGTCTTGTGAGCGGCCACCACTGAGTCCATGCGTAGGGATGGGCGTATGTAGGGTAGCCAAGAGTCTCCACAAAGCTTCAGGAGTTGTCCCTTAGAGACCTTGGTATCAACAGCTAACTTCTTGAGAGCTCTCTGTATCTCTACTGGCTCCTCTCCCCACAAAGAAGGATCCTCCATAAGCTTGTCATAGAGAATGTCAGCCATGGGGGATACTAAGGCAACAGTGGGAAGGTGGGAGAGACAGTCAGCATTCTGGTGGGCTGCCCCAGATTGATGAATAATCTAGTAGTCATAAGCCTGAAGTTTAATGGCCCAATGCGCCAGACGTCCTTTGGGGTCCTTGAGGGTCTTCAGCCATTGCAAGGAGGCATGGTCTGTTACAACCATGAAACATACCCCATGGAGATAGACTCTGAACTGTTGGTAGGAGTATATCACAACCAGACACTCTTGTTTAGTGACAGTGTAGTTCCTCTTGTGAACATTAAGCGTGCGTGAGCAGTATCCAACAGGATGTTCAAGTCTGCTGGAGTCCAGTTGGGAGAGAACACCCCCAATTGCTGTCAGACTAGCATCTGTATGAACCACAAACGGCTTGGCAAAGTCAGGATAGGCCATCACAGGAGCTGCAGTCAGTGTTCCTTTGAGAGCATTGAAGGCCAATTGGCACGCTGGGCTCCAGAAAAATTCCTATCAGCTCAGAGAAGCTGAAAAAGGGGGTCACCCAGGGATGCAAAGTTGGGGATGAAGCAGCGGTAGTACCCAATCATCCCCAGGAAGACCTGCATGTCCTGCTTATTGGCTGGGATCTGCATTTGCTCAATGGCTTCCACCTTCAGAGGTACAGGGTGGAGTCCATCTTGGCTAATGATGAACTCAAGGAACTCAAGGTGCTCCTTGAAGAAGTTGCACTTGCGTGGCTTGAGATTAGCTGCAAGTAACCTCTGGAAGACTTCCTCTAAGTGTCGTAGGTGATCATTAAAGGTTTGGGAGAATACATTAATGTCATCCAGGTAGACCAAGACACTGGTGAGATTGAGATTGCCCATCACTGCATCCATAGCCTGTTGAAAGGTAGCAGGGGCATTGGACAGACCTTGAGGCATTCTTGTGGGTTGAAATAGCCCTTGGTCAGTGATGATTGCACATTTTTCTTGATCAGCAGGGGGTAGGTCAATCTGCCAGTACCCACTGATAAGGTCCATGGTGCTGAAAAAACTTGGCGCCACCCAGTTGGTCCAAGGTATTGTCAATACGAGAGAGGGGATATGAATCCTTCTTGGTAACAGCATTCAGTTGGCGGTAGTCAATCACCACATGGTTGCTGCCATCCTTCTTTTTGGCAATCATGAGAGGGGAAGCCCGAGGGCTTTTACTGAATACCAGTAAGCCAGATCCCAATAGTTTCTGAAGCTCTTTGTTAGCCATGGCATGATTGGCTTGACTGCACCGTATAGGTCTGGAGCAGATAGGAGAACTGCCTTGGGTGTCAGTATGATGCGCAACATCTGCAGCCTTGCCCAGATCATAATCATCCTTGGCAAACACATCTTTATACTGGGCAAAGAGATCCATAGCTTGATCCTTCTGCTCTTCAGAGAGGCCAGATAGAGAGTTGTGGCTTATGACCGATAGCACCAGTGGTTGCTCACAGGGTAGACCCAACTCAGAGTAGTCCAAAAAGGGGGCAGTCTCCTGCAGGTTGTCATGCTCTTCCAGTCGTATATAAGCCAGAAGTTGGTGTTTGGCAACAACCATAGCTTCATGACTCATGTTGGCCAAGATTATTAGTACCTCCTTCTCACTTGGCATGAGGATGTCTGGCGCAACCCATGGTTTTAGTCTGGAGGCATTAAGGATGCCAAAGATTTCTCCATGAGTGCCAGCTGGTAGAGCCAGCGAGAGGCCTATATTGTGGATCACCTGGGCGCCAGGTGGGATTGTCACATTACAAGCGTTGTAGACTGGGATACCTTGGCTTCCCCAATTGAGAGAGATAGCACCTTGACCTTCTTACTACGCAGCGTATAAGCAACTGGAAGTTCTCTGTTGGTGTACTCCAGATTGATGTAGTGCAAACATCGTAAGGGCAGGCCAGACAGGCAATCACCATGATAGAACATGGGTATGGAATGGCCCAATATTCCAAATGTATGGTCTCCATGGTTAGTCACAGTGCCATACTGAACCATGAAGCTAGTCCCAATAAGAATGTCATAGCTGTTGTTTTCCAGGACTATAGCAGGAGCAGTGACCATTAGCTTCCCAAAGCAAAGAGGGAGGGAAGAGTAGGCTCCTTTTGCTCTAGTGGTCAGTGGCCCAGCAGTACCAAACTCTTCATGGTAGGCCAAGTCCGGTGCCAGCTTAAGCTTCTTAACCAGCTGAGAGGATATAATGTTTCCAGGGGCACCAGTATCCAGTATGGCCCAGACATGAGTCTTGTTCACTACCAGGTTGATATAGGTGCAATCCTGGAGGTCCTCTCTGATCTCCACAACCTTTGAGACCTGGTGTATGCTTAGTCCTTTGAACTTCTCCAGGAAGGTAGCCATGGTAGCTCCCACAGCTGGGCTTACTTTCTTGAGGGATTCTAGCGGTGCTGAGGCATTTACTGTGCAGAGCAGCTTGGCCAGTTATTCAGCACTGTCCTCCTCATGAGTGACTTCAACGCCTGGTTGAGCCAGTTGTTCAGCATAGGGTAGGGATACTGTTCTCTGAGCTATTTGGGGGATAACCACCTCAGGGCAAGGTGTAGTCCAATGAGTTTGCGTGTTAACAGTGAGGAATCAATGGAGGAGGTCCTCTTGAACTCTGTCAGACTCCACATCCTCATGTATTGGTTGGGAGTTGAAGTCAATCAGGGAGGGTTCATCCTTAGGGTTGGTCCCAGAGAATGGCAAGGCAGCAGGCCTCTGATCTGGTTTGTCAGGGGGCAGTGGTATGGGGGGAGATGAGGGTGTTGAAATTACAAAGGCAGCCAAGGATATCTCCTTGTCCTGGCTGCTTAGTAGTTTTTTGACTTGTCCTCATTATCCTCCTCAATATCAGTGTCCTTGGAGTAGTTCTCCTCAGTGTCCTCCATGCCTAGATGATGGATCTTTTGGAGTGGCATCCTACATTCCCAAGAGAAGTGGCCAGCCATACCACATTTGAAGCAAGTATGGGGGCCATTGTTGACTGGAGCAGGCCCGACCTTGTTAGAAGGCTTGGGCATCTTGACCGCCACGCGGGGTCTATGCTCAGATTGCTGGCAAGGGCGGCCTTCAGGAAGAGGGACTTCAAACTCCTCTTTATAGGTGTGTAGGAGGCGGATCAGATCTGGTACGGTGCAAGTGTTGTAAATGCCTGACTTAAGGGCCAGAGATAGTTCCCGGTTGACCTGTACAGCATTGAGGAGTGCTGACTGCACATCAATAAACTGCACAGTGCTCATAGATGACAGGGTTTGAGCTTCAAGGTAGAATCTAGAGGTGAAGTCTTCTAGAGTCTCCCCCATCTTTAGCTTGGTGTTGGTGAGGTCCATCTTACAACCGAGGAGTGCTTCTTGGCTACTAAATTCTTCTGTCAAGGCTCTGGAGACATTGGCAAAAGTCCAGCCATTCTCAGGGAGACGTGGCAAGATAATGGTTTGAGTCTCAGCATCCAGACAGTTGATGATTTTGGAGTCCCTCATGGCACTGTCTGTGCCATACATAGAGTTCTGGTACAGACGTAAGAACATGGCCACATTGCTCTTGCGGTCAAACTTGGGTAGATTGACGGGCTTGAAGTTGTTGGAGCCATGTTGGAGGGAAGCAGGTGTGATCCTCACTGGAGAGCAGGTGAGGCTGGAACAGCTGAGGGTGGGCAGAAAACCTAGCCTCAGAGGCGCGGCAACAATTTTCCTCTTTCTGGGCTTTGCGTTCACCTTCTCTGTTTTGAGCAGCTCTAGAAGCTTCAGGGGTGGCCAGGACGTCATCCTCAGACTCCAGTACTGGCTCTAATACTTGTACAGTGTTGGGAGCCAACCAAGTGTGGTCCTCATTTCTTTTGTAGCTATGATAGAACTCAGGACTAGAGGACCTCAGTGGACTGTGGTGACTCTTGGAGTTGATGGACATAGCCTGTAAGTTGACGGCCATAATCTTACTGTCCATCCTATTCAATTGGCTCTGGAAGGCGTCCAGGAGAAGTTGTTGCTTGTCCAGCTCATCTTGGTAGACCTTGTTCTCCTGAAAAGTGATATACAATTCATCTTCCAGAGAGGTGATGCGCTTTTTGTGGGTGGCAAGCTCAGCTTGGAGCAAGGCTATTACTTCCTTGTCCTTCCTGACTTGGGTCTGGCTGTTGGCTCTGTCATGCAATTGGCGGAGTTTGAGACTATCCTGAAGTTCTGACACAGTGTGGTAGCCATCAAACAAGAAGGCAAGATTGGCACTCTGCTGGATCAATTCTGTCTGCATCTTCTTGTAGTGATCAAAGAGCTCAAGGATGTCTCAACCAAGAAGGGCGCTGGAAGGGGAGTTATTGGTGGCGGTAGAACTGGGGGTGAACAAGGGGATGGTGGCAAGGCGGTGGGCTAAGACTTCCACCTCATGAGTCAGGCTTTGAAGCATGGGGCCAGTCTCCAGCATGTGCTTAGTAACCACACTAATCCAATTGGTGTCTATACCCTGATGGGTGAGGGTCTGTACCACATGCACTGGAACTAGCTTATCTATACCTGCCTCAATGGCATTGACCCAGTGGAGCATGGTGTTCTGGGTGTTGGTGACTTTGGCAAGATACTGATTGACAGTGGTGAAAGTATTGCCAAGTTCAGAGTACAGAACCTGAAGGAACATCCGTTGATTAGATACCAGTATTCCCTGGTCATGCACTAGGCTTTGGATGCGGCCCAGGTGCATTTGGTTGTGGCATGTGGCAGGATGGGAAAATTGGTGTAGGTAGTCCTTGATATGTTCAACAGTACGGAGGTCACGGCAGAGCTGGTCAGGGTTGAACTTGGAGAGATTCTGAAAGTGACCCAAGGCGTTTTCAGCAGAAGGCTGCTAAATGGCCAGGTGTTCAGAGCAAGACCCATTGCCAGCAGCACCAGCATCCATGGCGTGTATGGCATTACGGATGGCGTCCTCAGAAGGTGAAGAGTTGGCATCCATCTTCAAGGGGGCAGGGGCTTGTAGGAGCAGTGGTTGACCAAAAACAATAGCTTGGGGGCGTTGATGTTCTGGCATGAATTGGCTTAGGTTGGGTAGGCCATAGAGAGCGCCTGCTCTTTCCCCAGCATGGGCATTAGCAGCAGTAAAGGCTGGTGCCTGATGGTAAGGAGAAGCAGTGGCAGGAGACTGGGCCAGGGGCATTCCTCCCTCCTCATTGAAAGGACCGCGGGGGTGGGGGCTGTTGGTGTTGTAAGACATGAGCGCCAATGTCGTAAAAGTTGCAGCAAAGGGTTGCTAGTTTCTACAAACAGTTAGTCAGTGACCTTAATTCTTAATACTATACCTGTTGATGGTATAGTGGCAGCCTATGAAGGACAGAATAATAATAAGGTGTATAGACAAAACTGGTATTTATTTAGATAGTATTGCACTTATATAGTGTGAGGCGGGGGAATTGCCACCAGAAGCAGGGAGGCACAGACAGAAGAACTTTCCAAATGGAGGAGAGTGGGTTGACACAGCTAAAAGTTCTGCGCAAGAGAACAACTGCTTTCTCACGGCTTTCCTTAAGGAGGTAGATATAAATAACTTTGTTGTTCTATTTATAATCCCAAAAGTGAAGCCCGTGCCTTGTGCGCGTTCAAAAGGCAAATTGAACACCTGTTTTAGGGGCGTTTTAAATGTCTTTATCACTAGTAGAATCAGGATGCAATAGCGCAACCGCGTGATTGTTCCATCGCTCAATCCCTAGATAGACGACTTTTTGTCTAATCCATTCAGGATCTGCAACAATTCCAGTAATAGATGGTCAAATGATAGAAGTGCCACCAATTTATTGATTAGTCATGAGTTGTTTGGTGACTCATTTGGTGAACTACTCAGGGTGTTAATTCTCTGAGAGGGAGTAATCAAAGATATTGTGACACCATCATTTTTCCTTTGTAACTCTGCTAATACAGCAAAGTTACAGAAAGATGTTAGTTATGATAAACCTTGAGTTGACACATACAATTAAAAATAAGCTACTTTTAAAACATATTAAATTTTGAGTGCATTTGTGTCCTTTCATATTCAATTTTTGCTTTATTGCTAGAATATTAAGTATTGGATGTATTTTTTATAACTATAATAAAAAATAGATTTAAAAGGAATAAACTTTGTTGGCTTAAAGCAAAAGTAAGATTGATAGAAAAATTCAAGGGTATTTATTTGGGTTATTGTACTGCATGATGATATCATCAGCAATAGTATGCAATTGGAACCCTGATCCCTTTAAAATATGATTAGTTATCCTTGTGCTAATCAAAATTGGGGAGGCGCTAATCACCCTTATGATGACAGCACAGCATATGAAAGGCAATATGGTTAATTCATTAATGTACAAGCTCTTTTTAGCAGGTATAAAATATTCATACAATGATTTAAGAGAAGATCAATATACTGATACATGTTTTAAAGTTTTATAGCCCCACAGTTTCAGGGCCCATAATGCCCTAGCCAATCAGCTTGCCTTCCTGGAGATAAAACCACCAACAGTGTAAAAGCCACTGCTAACTGCCTTTCTAGAAGGAAATTCCCTTTCTGACTGCAAATGGCCAGGGGTTTGCAAGGCCACTGTGCTGCAAAACCCCGGAACCAAAATTAAACACAAAATTGGGTCCCTTTTCTACCAGGAAATGATAAAAAGGAAAACAATTGTTTGATTGTTCAATCATGCACTTGATTGTTTGTGTGTTCTAAATATAGCTATGGCAGCTCAGCATTCTTCAGCCAAACCTATGATCATGAAGAAAAATCCAATGCCCTTCCCTCCCCAGGTTCCAGTGCGTAATTTCCAAGCCATTTCACAAGTATCACTTAAAATTATGCCACCAGGGCTCTGGTGGCACAAAAGTCTAAGTATTCTTAAGTAAGTATAAGTAGTGAGGAGAAGCCTTTGTCACTGTTGACATCTTGAAATAAATCACTTTATGCCCAGAGCCTTTATTTTCTTGCAGGAATTATCTATTTTTGCACCAATATGATCATTATGTTTGCATCTCTTTGTGAATCTACTACACAATACACCTGCACATATTCTTTCCCTCCTTGCTCTGCTCCTGTCCACCTGGTTACGCCACCCTTTACAATTGTCTTGAAGTTCTCCCACCCTCACCACTTATATCTTCCTCCTGATCATTCTAGAGACCCAATTCCAACTATCATGAAGAAGATCCCCTCTACTCCCCCCTTGCCCAGCGCTCCTCTTTCCCAAGACTTCAGTAAGTTAGGGGTTTGTCTATGTTACAGTATTGGGGCTGGCCAACCAGGTTGTGCCCCATACTGAAAGTTGGCGTCCCTTAGCCACTGCTGTAAATTATATAATCAGGATTGCGCCAATTGTGCACATGACCTTTCAGGCCCAAACTGCCTCCCCTGTGGGAGTCCAGTCAGACTCTGGTATGGGCCATGTCACACAGTGTCTTCATTTTCTCCAGTGCAATTCTACACATGCTGAATTGTGTTGGGACGTCTTCACTTTTTTGACCTTTGCTTTCAAAATAAAATGCATCAAAATTCCTAAAAAAACTATAAAGGTTAATAATTGGCTGGCATAAAGTTCATAAAACAAGCAAAGCTTGTTGTAGGTGGTGAACAGTCTATTTATATACCCAGTGTTTGAAAATTTATAGACAAAGCCAAAAAGCCATTTTCCCTCATCAGCTGTCCAGGCTTCTGTGTATGATATCAGGGGTGGTTTTTGTTGGCTAATGGTTCATCTCCTACTTGATTTGATATTGATCTGATAAATCCATTTAATATTTGTCAGGAAATCACTGCTTGATATTCCTAATAATAACCAAGTGATGCCAGCAAGTTTTGAGGAGGAAACCAATCTTTGTTCTTTAAAGGATCCTACAAAAGAAGAATTAATAAGCAGTATCTGTTCAAAATTATCTTATAATGACAGTCTGGAGGGTTTTCTATGCTTGAGAACGGGATTCAAACCCAGGTCTTCTTTAGAACCAGTTTCTTTGGATCTATGTGAAGTTAGCGTAAACTTAGTTACCAGCCAATTGTTACCTTTCACCTTGAATTCCAGCCAATCAACAAATACAAAATTAGATTTGGATGAGTTTATCTTAATGCTAGTGATGTTGACAACGTCTTTGATTCTTCTGGCGTAGTTTTGGGTCAGTTGCAAGCAGTTCCTTCTGGTAAAGATAGTCCTGGTCTTCAAACTCTTGTGGAGAAACTGGTAACTGTTAAAGCATCCTCTTTCAAGTAAGACCATTTAATGAGGAAATTATAATTATTTCAAATTTAAATGGGCATCATTATGAGGGTAGTAATTTAATTCTCCAGTTTTCTGTTACCAACTTCCCAATTTCTTCAGAATCATCTCAAAACCCCAAATTCCCTTTACCTTTGTTCCCTGATATTCTATTTTTTACCATGCTATATAAAGCTGGTAATCTATCTATTTGAATTCTTTCAATCAATAAAGTCTATATCCATCTAAGTGAAGTATTTGACTATTTCTAGTTCAAGGATAAAACCTTCCCTCATCCTAACTCATGATATTACCCAAGACTCCTCCTAAGGAGTCTCTTGGATATAAATGGTTCTTTTGGATGATTTTGTTGCTGGCTGCTTTTGCTAGCATTTTGATAGATTTGCAAGCTGATTCTGTAACTTCTCCCAAAACTCAGTATTTAGACAGCTCTTGGTGAAGAGTAATCTCTGGGGTGTGGTATACTGCCACACCTTTGTCTCACAACCCACTTCAGAAGGAAGAGCTTTGGAACTACCAGACTGGTCATTCAATTATCAAACCTCGGATCTTCCATCCATTGGCCTCTGCCTTCCTCCTGAGTTATCTAGAAGCTTACTTCTTCCTTGAGTGCTTCAATCTACTTTTAGGCCGCTATTGCCTGGTTGGGGAGCTCTTCCATATGGGCATGGTGTCCTTGCCACTGGGTTCCTTGGTTACTGGTCTGAATCTCTCTGCAATAATTCACCACCTTGGGAGATTACTTCCAAGTGGGTGGATCCCTGACAATATTGCTGATTTCATGTATTTGGTTGGGGCTTGAGATCCTAATACTTTTAGTTTTTTTTAATGCACATTCACATTCATAAAAGAAATCTGTTCAGAATATTTAAAAGCATATTTGTCAAGATTTTGGTTCTTGATTGAATTATCTTTATTATTTGTCATTATAGTGTTCTTGATATGAGATTGTATGGCAAAATCTATAGCTACTGATCAAGTCTTTGGGGGTACAGCGGGCTGGCAACTTCTTGTCTAACCCAGAGAAGAACTTCACAATAATGCAAGTGGAGGGCAGAGCACACTCTCACTTGGTTACTTCTGACTACTAGGTGGCAGCTAGTAGTGATCCACAGTGATAGAGTTGGCAATTCTCTATCTACAAAGAGTGAATTGTTCTTCTCATCTCATTATTAAGAGAGCTCCCTTTATAGGGCTTTTAGCCCTCTTGCCAGGGTTATTTTCTGGTGCTTCTGAATCTTATTAGTCAGTGTATATGTTCCCCAGGATGCTAATCTCAACCCCATAGTCAGGCCTCCATGTCATACCAGCATGGGATCCTAATCTATTACCAGGCTTCTTGCATTTGAGTTACTCCTGGGCCCTGACATCATGCTGTCTAGACTCTTGCAGCCTGGAAGTGCAAGCATTTTCTTGCATGATCTAAATACTGTGCATTGGCAATCATTTGACCTGCCTATTTAGGAGAGATACCCAGAATCCTCTTTTATATATTTGAGTTTGGCTGTGGTATGGTTTTGTAGAATATTTTGTCATATATCTGGGGCCACACTTCTGAGATCAGTCAGTGGGACCAATCAAGGTGCCACCTTGATCTGGATCAATTTAGAAGTGGTGGCCATCACTATCCAATTACTCTGAAGCTCTTAATATGGCATGATTTTAGCTCAATCAGAGTTGGTAGCAGAATGCCATCTATGTGTTGCTCTATGTGATGAGCAGGGAATTATGGTGCAGCCAAATCACCATACTCAGAATTCTTGGAAGTATTCATCAAATTTCATTTGAAAGGTGCTCTTATTTGATTCATTTCAGTAAAATTGATGTTCCTTGATATTTCATATAGTTTTCTCTTCTAATTCAAAAAACCCTTGAGGTGCTTGATAAAATCTTTTAAGATGCTTCCTTTGATGAGGATCCATTCATATTCATTTCAACAATTTGATTTATTTTCCCAGGTCCCCTTTAATTCACTGGGGGTATTACATACTGACACACCCCATAAATATCACCCAGGGTGCATGCTGCCACTTCAACAGCATCTTTTCTGTCATACAATGTAACTAGAAAAGGTAAGTATAACATAACTTAATAATCTTTTCCCCTGTGGTCTCTTCAGCCACAGGGGCCCATCAACATAATTCATAAAATTTGGGTGTTCTTATGTTCTCTTTCTTGGGTTGATTCCTCTTTCCTTTCTTACTACTCATGCTCCTGCTTGACCTCCTTCATTTGAAATAGCCTCACTAATTCCTGCAGCGCTTCTGTTTCTCAATCTTGATTCTTCTTGATTTTTTACTTGTCCATTTCAGTTTTAATTCCATCGCTTTACTTCTTGCACTTTTCTTTGGTTCAGATTTCTTTTATATCCATTTACTTCACTTCTGTTCATTTCATTTATGTCTCTTTAATTTCTTCCAATCATAGTTTAGCATTTATGAACTCACATTTCTCAAGTTAATTTGATCTCCCTTTGATTCATTGCATCAGCAGGTTGCCAGGGTTCTTCCTAGTTGTATGCAGGCTGGTTAGAATCCATACTTTCCAATATCCTTCTTTGAAAACCCACTAGATCTTTATTGTGCCATGATTGATTGTAACTAGTCACACCTGTCAAAGTCAGATGGCTGATTAACTAGACTTTGGAGCAGCACATCAGATGGTACTCTTGCTCAGATGTAAGACATTACAGAAGATTGGCTGGTCAATACTTTGTACAGGGTCAATGGATCCAGGTTTGGGTCTTAGAGGAAGTGAGGAGTAAGTGAAAGATGTCTTATCTTAGCCATAGTGGATTCTGGGAGAGATCCTGGCTTGGTGCAATATCCCCATTCTCTATAAAACTCTTCACTTGATAATAATATAAATAAAGCAAGTCTGATCATCTGTAATGTTGCCTCAAGTTGGTTCAAGCTGTAAGAAATTCAACTGCAGTAATATTCTACTAATAATTAGGTTTAAAGTTGATGGCCGAGCCAAAAGCTTGATTTGGCTCAATGTTGCATACAATTCCTTACATGCATCTTGGAAAGTATGAAGGTTGAATTTGGGTGAGTGTAACCTAAATTATGTATGGTGAGAATACAAGCCACTCAGACTTTAATAAACATTTATTTAATTGCTTGGTTCTCAAGCGGTGATTCAAGTATGGCAAAGTGGCTTATCTATAAAGATTACCTGGCTCCAGAATGTGTGGAATTTAATTGGAAGCGAAGCATCAGATTTTTTGAGAATAATGTTGGAATTGAGATTGATTTAGCATACTTTTATATTGTTGGATGTTTACTCTATTTGCTGGGATTGAATTGACCAAAGGAAAGGGAGCTTGGTCAAGTTAGAGAGATGATATCCAAATTATATGTACAGATGTTAGTACAAGTTAACATAGTTGAGCTGCACGTTTCATATTGAATTATTTTGAAGTGAAACAATAGAATGTTCCACTTGGATGTATTGGCTGGTCCAAGTGGCTGCAGGTTGCTTCAGAGTTAACCTTGCTTGCCACGGCTCCATCTAATTAAGAATGTTGGTGGAGTAAGTTGGCAATAATAGTACCAAGGCTCAATAAATATATTCCCATGAAATTTAGAGTGGCTAAATTATTTTTTTGGGCAATTCTAATCAGACTGGTACTAAACACGCTAGCTCTAGATGCTGCGATGGAGTAATCAAGCTCGCGCCGTAATCAAAGGCCTAAACTCAATTTGATACATATAAATTCACCCTTGATACACACTAAAAACCTAATAACAACATGTCTCTGTGAATACTAGCCGATCTTGATGCTCAATAGCTTATTTTGAGCTAAAGATTACCACTATATTTTGATAAAATTCAGAAAGTCGAATATTAACTTATTAAATCATTAATTTAGGGGCTCTAAAAATAAAATAGAAATGTTCCACTTATTTAGACTCGTATTTTGTTTTTATCCTACTTTGAACGTGTTATTTTATTTTAAATAAATAAAAATTGAATTACCATTTTAAGGAAGCCCGTTTAAATAAGATTTTTAAACGATTTGCTGTTAAATACCCCCAACATAAAAATGCAATAAAATATATTGAATTGATATATTATATTCAGTTTTAATCTGTCCTTGGACAGGGCAACCGCCTGGTAAATTCTGATTGATGTCAGCACGTTAATATTTTTGTTGTATAATATAGGCCTTAAGTTGTAGGGATACCATGAGTCAATGGGATTAATTATTGCCTAGAGCATTGTCAGTAGATAATTTTATCGAGCTTCAGTGTTACCGAAGAGTTGGAATAGAAGAAAAATGTTTAATTATAAAGGTTTAATCAATATTTCCCAATGACTGGGAGGTCACTCAGCCCAATAGCTTCCATGTAGCGTGTTCTCCCATTCTTTTCGCTTGGTCTGTTAAAGCGGACACCCTTCTTCTCATCAGCCTGCTCGTTTAACGTGTTAAAGACCTTGAAAGGGTTCTCTCCAGTCATAATACGCCCCATCTGAGTGAAGTAGTCTTTTGGTGATGGGTTACGCGGTCCAGGCAAATGCCCATGCTCTTCATGGGTGGTGTAAAAGTCCTTGCGTCTCTCCAATGGAAGTGAAGCGGCAATAGTGAAAAGACAGACCTTGGCGAGTAATTGCATTAGTGGTTAAAGTGACTCGATAAATGCGATGTCATTTATAGTCGACATGGCTTGGCATAAAGAAATATCCGCTGCATGCATCTTTGTAGAGAGACGGGTTCAAAACCAAGCAGCGGGTATATGTGGCCATGGAAATCATATGTAATCTAAGAGGCTCGCTTTATTCTCAACTTTTAGGCTAATACTTGATGGATTTCCTTTCATTAAGCTTGTATGCTGGAAATTACAATTGTAGAAAGGCATTTTATGTTGAAATGCGATTTCAACAGTTTTATCAATGTCATTTTTAAATAAGCTTAGTGATTTTTATCGCATTATTTCACAAATGAAAAATATTTATTATTTAACGTGGTGAAATCCAGGTGCCGTATTGTTAAACTTTGTGTAAAATATTTTAGATCATCACATGTCAACTTAATGCTACCAATTCAATTGGGGCCATGATTTTATTCTCTTTCTTTAAAAAGGTAATTTAAATTTGGCATTTATATCTGCCGCTCTGAAAAACTTGGGCCTTAAATCCAATTCGATCTTAGCTATGTGATATTTTTATTGGTCGACTGAGGAGCGGCTAACAGCTAACGAAATAGCGGCTACAAACCTCTTCTCTTGAAGAAACCGACCGGAACTATGGGATTCCGATCCAAAATCCCTTTAAATTCTAAAGTATGGATTTCGATTCGAATTGGAAGGGAATCAAAAGTCACTTGGCAACTCTTCAAGGCTTGGCATCATGGCAAAAGGATACTAAGCTAGATCAGATTCGTGACGGTGCCAAAGTTCAGCTCAGGCGTAGTAGGTTGCCTCATGGCGAAATCCGCAATTCTGCTTGCATATCGATCCAGCCGTAGGGAGTTCACAGCTTCCCTACATAAAATATAATGCTAAACTAAATTGAATTAACTTTAGGATCAAAATCTTAAAGCTTTGATCGATGCCTTTCTAGATCGGTGTCGGGTGTAGAAGCTCAACATAAGGTTACTCTATTTGTCTCGGTCATATAAGCATCAGTAAATATAAGTTCTCAGTTAAATATAAAATGAAGGGCATATTGTGCTCGTTGCACTGTACATTTATTTTCCTTTGCATTACTCATGACATTGCTGTGACAATATCATTATCAGTAAGCTTTAAATTGTGCCTTCATCCCGGCAACAAAATGATTTTTTTTCTTCAGCTTGTTTTTGATTTTAGCTTTGACTTCTTTAGCTGCTGTCGCTTTGAGTTCCTCCTGGCCGGCGTAAATGTCACCGATGACTTTAATGTACAGCTCTACTATGAGCTAGATATCCGATATTTATAAAATCATCACTGCAGCATAGTCACTCCTCCGTTAATGCTGCGTATATATCAATGTTATATCGAATTCAAATCAAAAATACCCACATGGCCCCATCCACAAGTTATGGATTCTGCATTATAACACATGCAGGTATTAGATAAGTCCTAAATGACCTAACCAATCAGAGTCATCATTCTTAAATTCCGTATCAGCTTTAGGCTACAGCTAGCTATGGCTGATGGGCTGTACATCCATTCAAAATACTCAAAAATATGTTACCTCTGCTTCTTAAACCTTTCCGGTTAGTCAAGAGCACTGTAAGTTCAGAACCCAATGGTAGAAATGCGGGATTGTCAAATCCCTGGTCCAAAATTTTGAATCCCATTTGCGGGCAACTCAGCTGAATGAGAAATAAAAAATTTATAAGATCAACCATTTGATTAAAAGTTTTTGATTTACTTAGATTTGCAAGATTTGAATTCCTACTTCAGATAACTCAACTAACTAAAGACAGAACACATCAATCAAATGTGGGATACATGAATCAGAAATGTGGGATTCTGATTTGCTATTGGGTATTTTCTTAAGTCTAACAAATCATAGACAATGTCAAAAATGACAAACTCTTGTTAAAAATGCTCATAGAATAACCTCAACTATGGGATTCAAACCCTGAAACCCTGTGGGCCGCCAGCCCGCGTTTTTTGGGCTCAAACCAGAGCTGAATTTAGCTTCAGTGAAACTCCTGAGACCTATCAATCTAAAGTTACCTGTGCTGATGCCTTGCCTGTGGAAGGATCTTGTTAGTCCTGCCAATGAGAGTGCAGGCCTGGCTAATAATCCCGAGATAACTGGGGCCACCATAGTTGGGGGATTGAAGAAACTTCCCGTGAAAGGTGGGCCACCCAAGGATGACCAATCCTGCAACTCAAAATGGAAATCAAGTCTTTTCATTATGACCCAGCCAATGAAAGATTCCCCATGTGGGATGCCACCAAGGGTTGCAAACCTTAGTAAATGGTACCATCCTGCCCGAGAGGGATTACAATAGTTTTTCCATGGTAGGTGGGCATACTTATACCCTGGGCCACCAGGAAGTTGCCCATCCCTATTCTTGCAATAAAGTGATATGAACCTTTGGTTCAACCAGGTCAACCCATATTTGATTTTAGTTCTATTTCATTAGCAGTCTAACCTCTGTGGCCTTGTTCCCCATGTTCATCAACCTCAAGAAACTGCAGACTGTCCACCTGAACTATATCATCCACCAGGAGCATCCTTTGGCCCAGTACATTTCATGGAATAATTGCCCAACCTGGCATATTCAGAGTTCACTCTAGAAGAAATCCTGCTTTACAACCCTGAAGCCAGAACTTGAGAGACTGAGATCATTGGCAGAGAAGGAGCCTGGATTACTGTGCCCCTGTTTTTATTCCAAGATAAGTATAACTACCTGCCAGCCTACCAAATTCCAATGACCCTGCCCCTTATCCTGCAGCCCAACCGCCCTCAGAAATCCATGGCCACCAATAAGTCCAATTCAACATAACTATTTGAAGTGATTTACATCACTCTTACTGGGCTCATTGATTCCATGGTTCTCTCTAATAGACCTGTGAAGGATCCAGGTCCAACCAATCCAACTTACCATTATCCTGCTCTTGCTGACTCTTATTGCCGGATTCTCCCTATGACAAAGATTTGAGGAGCTTTTCCTCCAGGGAGACAATTTTATGGGACAACACTTTGTTGTCATATTGCCAACAAGCCATGATCTTGATACTATTTTCCTCTCTTGCTCTTAAAGCCTCAATATCATAATTTCCCCTGGCTTTCACTTGTTTTAAAACTTTGTAAAATCCTACTCACAGGTTCCATGAATCCCATGCATAGATTTGATTTTGCTGAGCAGGAGTTCCTTCTTTTTCAAATTAATTGAAATATAATTCTTTGAATGCAGCTTTTACTTCAACCAAAGACTCCTGGAGTACAGTCTTTGTCACCTCCAGACTTACCCAAGCTTTTTTGAGAGAACTTGTAGGAACTTCTTTCCTGGCAGCAGCTGTTTTCACACGAAGCACTCCAAACTTTGCCCTTTCAAACAATAACAAAGAAGACATAATAATTGAAAAGTAATTGAGGGGAAAGCATCAAAATTGAATATATATATCTCTTTATTAAAATTTAGTTGTTTTTTCTTACATAACATTTGGGGCACATTTGGCTGAAACCCCCTCCAGTTCCTGAATCAACCTTTGATCCATGTCAAATGGTCTATGACATTCATGTTAGCCAAACCTGGATCTTTATCCAAAAGATCCCTTGCAGTTCTTAACCTATGAGAATTAACTTACAATGAGAAGAAATCACATGACACCTTTTTGTCTCAATGTGTTGATTTGGAATGGAGCTTCCTCAGCTTCCAGTGCCAAACCCCTGTGGAATATACACTCCTAAAACTCAGCTATCAATGTTCCAACTGGTAACAAGCTGAAAAAACCTGAATACCTATGCCTTTTTTTGCCTATTTAGTTTTTGTTGGTTAATTGACACCCTTGTGAGAATTGGGGAGCAGGTTAGTAGGAAATAAACCATGCTCCTAACCATAATAAAATCATAGTTACAGCAACAACCAAATGGTTGCTACTAATAATTCATGGGAGGCCAAAGGGGGATGGAATCAACTGAACACAGAGCAACAGATTAAACCAAATGGCCAGTTTTACTAACAAATTCAAACTTTATTAGATCAGAGAATGATGAAGCAAGGTCTTTCACAACTTGGTAGGACACGCCATTTCAAAAACAGCATCTTGAAAAACGCCATCTCAAATTTAATTCAAGATGGTGTTTTTTGTGTTAGTGATTTTGAATCACAAAAAAATAAAATAAACAATAAAATAGTTAAAATTTACATATACCTTTATAATGCGGCATCTCAAATTTACGCCATCTCAATTCCGTCACTTCGAGTCAGATTAATTAAATCTTATTTTGCTAACTTTATTTACATATGAAATCACTTAGTGTGGGGTGTGTTTACGCCATCTTGACTTTACGTCACTTCGGATTATGCCATTTATCTTAAACTAAAATAAGCTTATACCCAAACTAAAATAAAGCCTGTGGTATAGTGCCAGAAGATGTTTCTATAGTATTAATCTAAGACACTTATAATAAGAACAACCTAAATAGACGCCACTATGATGGTCCTTCTAGTGATTGTCATTGCTGGGTAAAAAAACCAGTTTTGTTATATATAATTTATAACTTTATTATACATGGATATGTTGATAAGGGTTTTCTTAATAAAATATTTTAATAGTGATTTTAATATGGAAGGGGGTGATTACGCCATTTTGATTTATGTCACTTCAAATTCCACCAGTTTTCATATCACCCAATTGATTCAAGGCGCACAATGGATAAGGGAAAATAAGGGGAAATTATCTATGACGCCAGGCTACGCTATATCAATTCCCCCACCGCAATTCTTGCTTTTCACTTTTCAAAAGTATAGTTTCACGTCTAAAACCACTTAAGCAAAAAATGTAAGAAAACATATGAAACATTGCGAATATGTATTTTTTGATCTTCTCTAAACAACTGGGTACTTTTTAACCCCAGTTGTATAAGCTAGTTTTTGAGAAATTCAGGTTTTACTCTTTGGCCTGGTTGAGGTAGCTCCACTGTAGATTTGTTAATTTAATATAAAAAATGGTCAAAAACACTATGTTTTTGAGCTACGGCACCTCAATTACGTCACTTCAAAAGCGCCATCTTGAGAGCAAGTTTTCAGTCAAAACTCAAAGTTTTGCCTACTTGTGTTACTAATAAAAAATTATTTTTACAAAATAAAAAACATTGAAATTTTGATAGTACATATTTTTAGATCTTTTCTCCAATTCTATGTAAAAAAATTGATACTTTTATATTAAAAACATTCTCATTTTTCTTTTTAAAAACAACCCCCAAATTGCTCATATTTTGATACTAATTCACTTTTAGATGCCTTCCAAGTCAACTGCCAAAGCTGTGCCCAAGGCCTCCAAGGCCTCAAAGTTCAAAATCACTCCGCCCAAGGCCAAAAAGGCCAAGACAACCCCAAAAAAGCAGTCTTCTAAGGCCAAAGCTCCCCCAAGACCCCAACTCTGTCACCTGAATAAGAGGGAAACAGTCCTATCCCTCCCCATTCTCCATTTGTTTACTTCACATCTGATCTTCAAGAGAAGTTGTTTAACTTCAATTGCCATTCTGACCCCACTTCAGAGCCTGAGAATGAAGAGGAGAAGGATCCTGAGCCTGGTGCTCCTGCAGATGAGCTAATTGAGCTCTGGGATCTTAACTCTATCCACAATATATGCAACCAAAATGGCACCTTTGTTATGCCAACAACATACCCTATCAGCTATCCAATTATGACAAAGAAAGGAGGAGCGGGTTTTGTCTACAAGGGCTACTGTTCAGCTGTAATGACAAGAAGAAGCTCATCTGCCAACATCACTTCAAATTTGATCATGTTGGATGCCCAGCAAGGCTCACAACTTATGGGTTCACCAGATTTAAAGCCCTTACTGTTAACCACGACTGCGCTGAGCCTTTTGACCCTCTATATCAACTTATCCGCTGGTTTCTTTGCCAGGTGATCCCAACCACAAAGGATCAAACTGCAACTGAGGTTGTCAACAATGTGCTCCTCAATTTAAATGATACCCAACTAGCAACTGTTGGTGGTGCCTCAAAACTACAGAGATATTTTACTGATCAAAGATATGCTCTGAGCACTGAAGGCGTCAGTGCAAGCTCCATTGATCAATTGATATTACTGAGGAGCAGAAGCTTTCACAGCATGAGGAGATATTCCTCCTCTATGATGATGATCAACATGCTCCAGAGCGTATCATCTGCTTTGCAACAAGCCAGGAACTGTGCAACCTCCTCAAGTGCAAGACCTGGCTTGCAGATGACACTTTCTCCACCTGTCCAAAGCTCTTTAGCCATCTTTGGAATATCCATGGGCAGGTTGGAAATCTGGTTCTTCCCCTGGTCTTCTTTTTCCTCCCAAATAAGAAGCAGGAAACCTATGTCCAGGCACTCACAATTTTAAAGGCCAAACTAGATGAAATCCTCCCAACAATTGAAGAGGAACCCAAGGAGACTAGAGGGCGTAAGAAAAAATCCATCTCCCAAGAAGAAGATGCTCCCACCCCAACCAAGAAAAAGCCTGAAAGCCTTCCCTATCACAAATATCTGGTAGTGGATTTTGAACATGCTCAGGCAAATGCCTTTATTTGTGTCTTTAAGAGCCCCCCTCAGGGATGCTACTTCCACTTCAGGCAGGCACTCTGCCGCCGCCTCCAAAAGTGCACTGATCTTCATGAGCTGGTCAACTCTGAAGGCGCTAAAGAAGCTAAGGACGTTTTTAATTGCTTTGTTGCCCTTGCCCTTTTGAGAAAGCAGGAGAAAAATGCCTTTTACAACGCCCTCCTCCACCATCCTTATATCCTTGCCAACCAGTCAGCCTTTGCTCTGTTCATTGAGTATTTTGAATCTCAATGGGTTGGCATCTTCCAAGGAGCACGTCACATTAGAAAAGTCAGTGACTCAATCACCTGGAACTGCTATAAGCAGGTCAAAGACGGGTTGATCAAGACCACCTCTTCCCTTGAAGGGTGACATAGCCAGTTTGCCACAAGAGTCAGGGTCCAGAAGCCAAAGTTCAATAAGATCATGGTCCACCTCAAAACCCAACAAGCCATCTCTGCCCGCCTCTTCAAGACTGGCATGAAGACCAAGGGTGATCCCCCGAGATGACCAAAGCGGTGAAAAAGTACACTGAAATCAGCAAGGTGGTCCTTGCCTACTATCCCAAGGATAGCAAGCTTGAGCATCTCCAAGCTATCTCAGTTACTCTTTCTACCAATGTTTGAGCTCTTTTCCAATAAACAATACTTTATCTTCTCTCTTATTTCCTTTAATTTTATCATTTTTTTAGTTTTATTTAGCATTTGGTACAATTGTATGCTTATTTTAAAGTATAGTTTGTAGTTAAAATAGATGAAAATAGTTGTTTTAGGGATTATTTTAACTTTTGGGCTTTACGCAACTATGCTGCTATTAATTGACCCCATTTTTTTATTGCAGATTTGGAATTCTGAGGCTTTTTTAAGCCTATAAATGTTTTTTGGATTTTATTTTTGGGAATTTTGTGGGTAATTTTTGGAGTTCAAAAAATATAAAATTTTAAAACCGTTTTTTCTTAGTCAAAATGCCATAAATTGAAATAGCGTTTTTACTAGTAAATTGAGATAGCAGAAATTTGAGATGGCATATTTTGAGATGCTGTTTTTTGAGATGCTGTTTTCAAAATGATGTGCCCTACCCACAAATCTTGCACTCATCTAAAGGGAGGGGATCAAATTTGGATGAGACATTGGATATCCAAACCTGATTGGCCAATGATATGAAGGAATACAGATTGTCAGAAAATTGTGGACCATGGTATTTTATCATCCGCCAGATGATATCCTAAGTCTTCTAACATTAGAAAGGTACAGAGAACCTGTGACTTTGGCGTAACCTTTGGCCTGGAATATTTGTTGCCATTAGAAGTAGCAAGTCTGACAGGGCCCAAGGCCCAAAGGATTTGGGATGGTTCTTCCTACTTCTGGATATAGGTTCATAACTAGTTATCTCTATATTTTACTATAGATAATTATACTTTATGATGACAGGTTCATCTTTTGTTCTCCACTGATAAAGCCTAAGAGAGGATCACGTTGAGGAAATAAGACTTGGATCAATCATCAAGTCGTTAAGAAATCATCAGTCTTTTATTCTAATGGACTGGCTTTAAGGCGGCCTGCCTGCTCGTGTTTTATCCGAGCTAGCTCACAACACTAAAGAGACTGAAGTAGCATTAGGTCTGCACAGCAGGAGGCCCACCCTTTTTGGGGTAGTTTTAACAGAAGGTTAACTTGACATCTTCCACAGATTGGTATCATTTCTGTCTTCCTGGGCCACTTCCAGGGCTAGCTAGCCAGCGTTTGACTACTAGTTCACAGAGATGATTGTTTCACTAAATCAGAGCTACTCTGATACAATAAGCTCAAAGCCTTTTATCTTAGAGTGATTGGCCTGATGGCCCAGTCCATGTTGGACTCTTCTAGATGTAATGCAGATGATAGTTCATATGACAGCCCTCTTTTTCTAGGATTCATTTAAAGTTTTAGAATAGTAATTATTATGGAAAGCATGTTTGAGGTGGAGGTTGAGGTGGATTAATTAATGAGCAGTAATTGGATATACCATTAATTAATTGTAATGCATGAGTATGTTGATGCCAGGATATAATTTGATCACTGATCCCACAAACCCATGGCCTGCATTATTTTGTTGAAACCCTTCCCAAGAGCGATTAACTGCTGGCCTGTGTTATTTTGTTGAAACTGTTAATTAGTCAATATCCAAAAATCCTGACATGGATGCATCTCTTGAGGCAGTAAAATCCGCAAAATTCCAAATGGACAAAATCAAAGGGAAACCTGACCCAACTAAAAATTGAGGATCCTGTCTTGAATGCAATTACCACTGCTCCCAGCCACTCTTGCACATGATATTTAACCAGAGGTGTCTCTTGGGTGGGTTAGGTGGGGCATTTTCAGACTAATCCAGCAATTAATAGTGTGAGGACCTTTCTTGGGGTTTTTTCAGTAAAGCTTTGGGAAATATCCAGGCGTAAGTTGGCAGAGATCCCCAAGCATTTGGTGAGGATTGAAGTAGAGGCCCAAGGGGGAGGTGTAACTTTACAGCCCTGTCAATTAAACCAATTAACCTACATGATTAATCAACTCAGTTTAAAGACACCTAGTCTTCACTTGACACAGTCAAGTCCATGTTGGCCCAATGATTAATTTCTTATTAATCACATCTGCAGGTATATTTAATTAACCTTCAGAGTTAATTAAAACATTTTCAAGACACCTAGTCCCCAAGATTGACATGGCCAATCTTGCCTGGATTTTAATAGTTAGCACAGCCTAACTGAAAGCCCATATTCTATTCTTTTACTAAATATAGATACCCAGTTTCCAGGAATATTTATAGGAAGAATTTCTATTAACCCTATATATTAATATATAAAAGAGTGAGTCTGTCTGTCTGTAATGTCGCCTCGAGTGGGCTCAAGCCGTAAGGGATTTGACTGAATTGATTTTTACTTAAATTTGATTTTAAAAGTTGATTGTTAAGCCACAAGCTCAATTTGGCTCATCCTTACATTCAATCCCTTACATGCATCTTTGAAAGTACAAAGATTGAATTCAGTAGTGTGTGGGCTAAATTATGTTGAACTGAAATATAAGCCACTCGAGCTTTAATAAAGTTGTATTTAATTACTTGAATTTTAAATTAATGGCTAACACCATTCAACCATATCAAAGTGGCTTATCTGTATAGATTACCCGACTCTAGAATGGGTGGATTAAAATTAGAAAAGAAGCAGCAATTGTTTGAGATCCTTTTATATGATTGGATGGTTATGCTCTATGCTGAGGATTGAATTGACAACGAAAAGAGAGCTTGGTCAATTTAAAGCAATACAGTTTGAATTATAATATAATATTAGTTTAAAGAAGGAGATGGTTGGCTTGGACATTTCGAAATTCTTATTCTTCAAGTGAGATAGTAGAGCATTCCAATTCTATGCCACCTGATCCAAGTAGCTCCATATTGTTTCAGAGTAAACCTTGCTTGCCACAGCTTCATCCCAAAAGAACATCAGTGGAGTAAAAATACTATGATAAAATTATGATTAAATATAATGATTTTCATGAAATTCAGAGGACGTAGATCAATTTTTCAGATGATTCCAATCAAAATGGTACCAAACATGATAGCTCTAACTGCTCTAGATGCTGAGATATATAGTTAAGTGCTGGAATCGGGTTCGCGTCATAATCAAAGGCTCGGACTCAATTTGAAATTATCTAAATTTACTTTTAATACACACTACAAAAACTAAAATCAATGTATCTCAGTGAATACTAAGCCGATTTTGATGTCCAATAGCTTATTTAAAAGCTGCAGATCAGCTCTACATTTTGAAGGGTAAAAAATCAAATACTTAATTTTAAAATAATTATTTTAGCTGTACTAATCTTAATAGTGATACTACACTTATTTAGATTTAGTTTTTATTTATGCTTGAAATATACAATTTTAATTTTAAATTTAAATAAATATAATTGAAGCTACATTTTAATAAAGCAATTAAATAAATTTTAATTAAACACATGATAAGTAACCCAAGCCTAAAACACAATAAAATATATTTAATTGATTTATTAAATCCAACTTTAATTCTGTCCTTGGACGGGGCAACCACCTAGTATAAAATAAACACTAAAAAAGAACCTCTTTATATTTTGGGGGATTTATTTGGCTAAATGCTCAACAGTGACTGTCTTAAAGTCACATGGCCCCTTCCTTCTCTTTTGGATAATCAGCCTCATCTTTCTGGACCTTTATTAGCTCTAATTCCCCATGAAACAGCTTAAGGAATTGTGGATGAATACGGGATCATTCTTCTCTTAGGACAGCTCTGACTCCTCAAATTAGGTAGTTTGCCCTGGACTAACTGACATAATCTTCATAGGACCCACCCATTATTGAAGACCTCTTCTGGGGTGTTTCTTTGGCGTTTTTGATCTAATCACACCATATCTCCAACCTGAAAATGATCAAGGGGAAGTACTCCAGGCATTTAGTTCCACTTGGAGGCATGTTTTTCTCAAACCTACTCTCCTTTACTCCTTGCCTTGGCAAGTAACTTTGGCATCTCAACTGTGTGTTCTTCTATGGCGTCTTCATGGGAATTCTTTTCCGCAAACTCCCATTGACCAACCTCAGTGCTTGTTGTAGTTTCTTGGCCATACAACATCTGAAATGGAAAAAATCCAGTAGTATCATGAGGCATAGTACAGTATGCCATGAAACTCATTTTCAGGTGATCCTTTCAATGGGCTGTGGCTCTATCAGTTAATTTCTCCATGATGTGCTTCAGGGTTCCAATGGTTCTTTCAGCCAAACCATTGGTCTCAGGATGACATTGGGCTGAATTTAACTTGACAATACCCCATTTCAATAATTCCTTAGTCAACGCTAGCCCTACATAGGGCAGTTCATTATCAGCAAGAACCTTCTTGGGACAACCATGCCATGCTATTTTTTCTGCAGAGAAACTTAGAAATTGCAATGCTTGTTTCTTTGGTCAGTGCTCAAACTTCTACCTATTTTGTAAAAAAATCAACAGCCACCACAAAGTATTCTTTTTGAATACTTGCTAACTTAATGTGACCAGTATCCAAAGACCAACTCAAAAGGATAATGTGATACCACTGACTTGAGCTGCACCTTGGATTTTTCTGCTGAGGATTTAGAGAAAATATCACATTATTGCAAAACCTGAAGAACTGTAGCTCTCATCTCTGACCATCAGTACCAAGCTTTCACCGCTTGTCATAACTTCTCATATTAGAGGTGACCTCCTCATTGTACATGAAGATCTCAACCACTTGTAGATACTTAGATTTTTCTACGTAAATCCTATTCCTCAATAAAGCTTCCCGTGCTTCTTGTGTCTCAATTTCTCCACAGGCCAACAGCGCTTGGGACAATAAGTCAGGAATCTGATTTTTCAACCCTGGACAGTAGATGATATCATAATCATATCCAGAGAGCTTCTCTACATACAATTGCTTTGGCCTTATAAGTCTTCATTTGTCCAAATTTCTCTTAACACTGTGTGGTCAGTGACAATAATAAAAGGCATTCCTAGGAAATACGTCCTAAAATGTTCCACTGCCCATACTATTGCCAACCCTTCACGTTCAGTAGCGGAGTATTTTCTTTGAGTTATCCCCAATGTCTTAGAACCATACAAATGGGATGTCAGGATAATTTTGACTCTCCTTCTTGGGTAAGAACAGCACCAAGACCAGTTGAACTTGCATCTGTTTCAATGTAGAACAACTTTGACCAGTTGGGAAATCTTAGTATGGGGGCTTTGGATAGCTTCTTCTTTAGATCTAAGAAACTTGACTCTTGCTCTTGTCCCCAAATAAATTGTGTATTCTTCTTTGTTAACGCAAACAAGGGCTCTCCAAGAGCAGAACAATTAAGTATGAATCTCTGGTAGAAATCCACTGATCCATAAAGCCCCAAACCTCTCAGGCTGACTGCAACAATCTTATGCCTAACAGAAAATTAACTCTCTCAGGACTTGGCTCGATCCCTTGAGAATTCACAATATGCCCTAAAACCTTGACCTATCAACAGGTAAGCTTAGTCTTAGATACATTAATCTTCAACTTTGCTTTCTCAATCTGGAAAAATACTTTATCAAGATCCTTTAGATGTTTTTCCCAGGCAGGGCTATATACAGTAATATCATCTATATACATCAAAACACATCTAGTCTGTAATTCCACCATAATCTGGTCCATTACACGCTGAAACACAGCACATGCTGCCTTCATTCCCAATGGCAAGACTTTCTATTGATACAGACCTTTATATCAGGAAACGCCCTGATACATCTTGTGTTACATAAATTCCTTGGGAAAACTCTAATGCTTTCCACAATCCTAATGCTAGTTTGATGATTCTCCTAGCTTTTCTAGACAATGATTTATGGCTTCTTAAAGTTTGGCTGCCAGCCAAACTTCCTAACCCGTACAAAATGACAAAAATATGCAACCAAGGCACAAGAATTGATGCAAATCTTAATTTGAGCATAACTCAGCAACCACTGGACGGATTTGGACGTCCAAACATGCATTTTGAAGCCAAACACCAGGAGAGTCAACCTGTGCTATTTTCAAACAAATAAAACATACAAAGCTCGATGTACGAGATTTTACAAAGAAACATGAGTCATGCTACTCAGAAGATGCCCCAAAACCCCATCCCGATGCCACCAGCAGAGTCCCTAAGACTGTCTAGAAGATTTAGGAAGATTCTAAAGAATATAATGGAATAGTATATAAAGGTGTTGCTCATAATGATCCCCTTGTGATCATTCTAAGTTTAGCCCAATAAAATAAAAAATTAGTTGATTTTTAAATGTTTATATTAAATCTGTATAAGTTGTTTCCTATGATAACCCGTCAAAACCTAATGGGCCCTGGAAAATGGGGTGTAGAGAATGCTATGACCTCTTTGGACTTCTCATCAATAAACAATTGGTGATAACCCTTAGTCAGGTCTAAAGTGTTGAACCAATAAGATCCAGCTATTGCATACAGCTGGTCTTCAATCCTATGCATTGGGTAGTCATTGTTTATAATATCCTTATTCACTATTTGGAAATCAATACAAACATGTATATTCCCATCTGGCTTTGGGAAACAAACCATCTGATTGGAGTAAGGACTGATACTTTCCTCAATTGGGTTGGCCCTTTGCATTTTCTCCACCTCTTCTCTGATTGCAGCAACTGCAGTGGGACTACAACAGGGTACATACCCTTTGTAGGGCTTTTCATTCAATGTTTTTATGATATAGAGTGGACCTGTTCTTCCCACATCATATTTATCCAAAAAGAAACAACTACTCCATTTCCACACCAGGGTATATAATGGGGTACCTGGTGCTTCATTTGAACATAGTATACAGGTTAAATTGTCTAAGGGCACACAAACATAAGAGACATTAGGTTTATTTGTTGTGACTTCTCCAACTACTGTGCTGTGAATACCGCTATTCACCATGTTTTGATTTCACCTTTGATAGGTTATTTTGAGGACAAATCCCTCTCTTTCTCTTTTGTCCTTCAAAATGAGGCTGGCTCTGAATATGGAAATTCAATTGTTTGGTTTCCTGATTATGTGCAATTCACTTGCCCCACTCATGCTTGTGGTGAGTGATCCTACTGTCCATGTACTGTTTTGTGGTAAAGCTACACTTTATATATTCCCAATCTTTATACCCAATAAAATTTAAGTTTTATTCACATTTTTGTCTTTGTGTCTCCACATAATTTGGCGCCTCTCTAGCCACGTCTAGCAGATATTATTCAATCAGGGCCACAAGATAATTGCATAGCCTTCCATGCCATTCTAACCAAGACTTAGTACAAATCCAATCCTAAGGTTAGGATTTCCTGTTGTGACTCTGTGCCGCGCCTCAGATTACGGCATACTGATATCCAAAATACAATTTGCTGACCTTGCTGTATGTCCACAAGAACTGCACAAGTGTTGAACAACTTCCAGGACTTGAGGAGTTTTCTATCTGACCCATTCTCAAATATTGCCACATTTGAGGATATATGACGGTGTAATTCAGGGATAACTTGTCCTCCTTGTGTTCCACAATTTAAAACTACTGGTTTCAACCAGGCAAATCCTTTTAGTGGAATCAAGCAATGTTCCTCAGTATAGATGACCACTGACTGAACATCTTCTGGAGCTGGAAAAAATGTCAGCTGTTGATAAGTGTACTCAACTCCATCATGGACCAAGACATTCTTGAAAACATCCTGGCTCACTTTGGCCTCAAAAATCTAAGTCATACCAAGAAGAACATTGAATCCTGCTCCCAAAAAAACTACGGCAGAAGTCTTGACCATGGTATTTTTCCATTTTATTGCCACCTCATCAAACACATCACATTCAATAGTGATAATCCCATCAGCGGAAGATAAAGTCAGTGTGATCAATATTGATGGATCCATGCCATGTTTTTGGACAAAGCTCTTTGATACTGCTACTCCAGCACATCCTGGATTGTATACTGCTTTTTCAGAGATTTTATCAAGCAAAATATCCAGGAGGATAACCCCTTGCAATTTTCACACAAAAGGTTTTGCAACCAATAATGCTGGTGTTGCAACATATTCAATTACTCCCTCTCAGGGAATTAACACCCCAAGTAGATCACTAAATGGCTCACCAACCAGCCAATAAACTGGTGGCACCATTACCAGTCAACTGTCTATTAAAAGGATCACATAATCCAGATACTAAATGGAACACAACTTGAACAAGCCTCATGACCTAAGAGAAACATTACTCAGATAAGCCCCATGATGTACATAGACGGTATGTGGCTTGTCATGATACTATATATTACTCTATATTCATACCCAATAAAGTATCATTCTCTTCTTAAATTTTCCCCTTATCTTGTTTATTATACTTCCCATAAGTATATACACAACACTGACATGCTTTGGACCATCTTTTTCTGCCATTCCACTTCTTTGAGTCAATCAATACTCAAATGGACCTACATAGGCTGCCAGGATATTTTCCTGTCTTCCTTCATACTCAAGCACACATCCAATATCCACTCATCTGGAGAGACATCTGGACTTTCCTCAGGAAAATTTGGAAGAGAGACATCAATTTCCTGTACAAGTGGCTCCACTGGTTTACTGGTGCTTTTTCTGTATTCCTTCAAGGCGTTTCCAGATCAAAGTCTCATCCTCCCATTATTATTCTTGGAATTAATGAGCTCAGGTTGGGAGACACCTAAGCCTGCCTTTCTTTTCCCAAATCCTTAAACATAAGGTCTGGGTGTTCCTTGTCAAATTCTGCACAATCAGAACATTTCCCAGCAAAATGGCCATCTTTCCCATAGATCCAGCATCCCTTTGCCATGGGAAACTTACATGCCCGCTTAAATCTAGATATATGATCCTTATCTGAGGGACTTCTAGAACGTCTGGTTCTCTCAGAAGACTCTTCCCCTGCAACCACATGAGCTCCTACTCTTGAGCAAGGAGCACTATATGGGGGACCACCAAGATTCCATTCCATTTTAATGACCTTTTGAATGAGTTTTGACCATGACAACTTCTCACAACACAGCATAGAAGCCTGAGTTCTCAACCCAGGCCACATTTCAGTGAAGAAAGCATCCTCCACCAGATCCTGATTGTGTTCTTGTCCACAAAAGCTATGAACTCTACCATTCTGGAAAGATACATTGACACAGTTTCATGTCCAGCCTGGATAACATCTCAGGATTTCTGAAGAGCATCACCAGGTCTGAGGGTTACTGTATAGCTGGCTCGGAATTCCTCCAACAATGTGGTTCAATTGTTGCATTTAAATCTTTAAAATCACTTGAAGCATGAAGGACCTGCAAGGACTTCCAACCAATGAGGTTCTCAGCATCATTCAGACCAGAGGCTTGGATAAGAAATCCCTCCAGGAAAGTGTTTCTTTCTTTAGGATTTCCAGAGAACAGTGACATTTTGGCAAGCATAGACTGGACTTCTTTCACCATGGGTTTTTCTGCCCCCGTGTTAGGCTCTGTGAAAAATACAGGTACAACCAGTCAAACTTACCATTATCCTGCTCTTGCTGAATTTTATTGCTGGAATCTTCCTGTGACAAAGCTTTGAGAAGCTTTGCCTCTAGGAGAGGCAACTTTATGGGACAACACTTTATTGTCATCCTGCCAATAAGCCATTATCTTGATCCTCTTTTCCTCTCTTTCTCTTAAAGCCTCAATCTCACAATTTTCCCTGGCTTTCACTTGTTGTAAAGCTTTGTCAAATCCTACTAACCGGTTCCATGAATCTCATGCATAGATTTGATTTTACTGAGAGGGAGTTACTTTTTTTGAAAATTAATTGAAATATAATTCTTTAAACACATCTTTTACTTCAACCAAAGACTCCTGGGGTACAGTCTTTGTCACTTCCAGACTTGCCCAAGATTCCTCAAGAGAAATTGTAGGAACTTCTTTCCTGAAAGCAGTATTTTCCACACAAATCACTCCAAACTTTGCCCTTTCAAATAATAACAAAAAAGACATAATAATTGAAAAGTAATTGAGGGGAAAGCAATAAAATTGAAAATATATATATCTTTATTAAAATCTAGTTGTTTTTTCTTACGTACCATTGGGAGCATATTTGGCTGAAAACCCCACCAGTTCCTGAATCAACCTTTGATTCATATCACATGGTCTATTGCATTCATGTTATCCAAACCTGGATCTTTATCCAAACAATCCCTGCAGTTCTCAACCTATGAGAATTATCCTATAATGAGAAGAAACCACATGACACCTTTTGTCTAAATGTATTGATTTGGCATGGAGCTTCCTCAGCTTCCAGCGCCAAACCCCTGTGGAATATACACATCCCAAAACTCAGCTATCAATGTTCCAACTGGGAACAAGCTGATCAAACTTGAATCCCTATGTACCTTTGCATGTATTTGGTTTTTCTTGGTTAATTGACGCCCTGTCAACTAAACCAATTAACCTACATGATTAATCAACTTGGTTTAAAGACACCTAGTCTTCACTTGACACAGTCAAACCTTGTTAGCCCAATGATTAAATTCTTATTAATCACATATGTGGGTATATTTAATTAACCTTCAGAGTTAATTAAAACATTTTTAAGACACCTAGTCCTCAAGATTAACATGGCTAATCTTGCCTGGATTTTACTAGTTAGCATGGCCTAACTAACAACCCATATTATATTCTTTTACATAATATATATACCCAGTTTTCAGTAATCTTTATAGAAATAATTTCTGTTGACCCTATCTCTATAAAATAAACACCAAAAACAGAATCTTTTTATATTCATATTATTTATTTGGCTAAATACTCAGAAGTGACAGTTGTACGGTCACAGGACCCTGGGCCATCCTAGGCAAATACTTATCCTATATTGTAAAGTTAGCTCCTATCCTATGGTGGGCCCTACCCTCCAGGCTGGTGGGGTGTCTTCCTGAAAGATCTCAGGAACCTCTCACAGTATGAATCCCAGACAGATACCATAAAATTCTTAATAGACATGTAATTGCATAATTAAAGAGTCCAAGAACCAAATCTCAACTTAAAAATGAGGTGAATTTGAAATTAATATAATCAATATCATTTTCTGGGTTTAAGTAGAGTGAGAGTTTGTCATAATCAATCAAATGAGTAATGTATACCCAAATGTGGATGACATTACCAATGAGGAGGAGATAATGTGTGTTTACTCAGAAATAATAACCCTTGAAGAGTGAATAAGGAAAGGTGCATCAGAAGATTATACACAGATACATCAGAAAGAACTTAATTTGGCTTAGCATCAAAAAATCAGCAGCATAGATAGGCTCACATTCAATTTTGCAGGTTTCAGGAATTGTTTCAGCAGGAGGAGGAAGATTACCAGGAAATTGCAGAGGTGAGAGAGCAGAATCTAGCAGTCTGTTTATAACAAACCTGATAGAAAAATATTGAAATAAGTGAATCATTGAGGCAAGATATTTTATTTGGAAAAAATATCATACTAATAAGGTAGTTTGATGGGGAAAATTGTTCCTTAAAGCCTTTGGGTGCATCTTATGAGGTGGCCTCCTTGTATGTAATATTTAGACAGCTTACAGATACCATCAATAATGGTTCTGTAAGCTGTTATATGACCTTTTTTGAGGTCAGGATTTTGTGACCAACAGGTCAGAGAGGGGAAAAAGGGTGTGGGACATACACACCCCACTCAGACCTAATTTCACATGCCACAACCCAATTGTGATTGATGATTAGATTTAAATCTACAATTGCCGCAAACGGTCCAGGCTTTGGGCCGGGTTTCCCTGGGTGGTGGTGCTTTGGCCGAGCCACACCCAGAAAAGCTATGGCTGTGACACTAAAGAAACTAAAACTAGAATCAAAAACAAGTTACAGACTAAAGAGATGTTTATTGATCAGAAAACAGGCACAATTTAAAGCTCACTGATAAGTGTGATCTTTTATCAGATATCAGAGCTGATAGTGAGAACACTACAACATTTCCTTTCTTAAATAAAACTGGCATCCAAAGACTTTCACAGGATAGGCATCAGCAAACCCTGGAACTGTGAGAGTTATTATGGTGATAAAGCAACCAGAATCAGGAGTAAACATCAAATTCACACAGGCAAAACAGCTAATAGTTCATATGCACACAAAAAACATCAAAAATTCATGCAAACCATTAAAGACAAGGGAAAGAGAGGAAGCAACCAAAAACTATAGGCAACAGCACAAGGAGTACAATCAGCAGAACAGGCATGTGACACAGCCAAGAGATACAGGGAAGCAAAAGAAAAACCAAGATGACAAGACAATGAGTCCTCTTTCTCCTTTCAAGATTAGGTATGACCTCCAAAAATTTGTAATGGTGATTTACAAATGTGAGATATTCAAGAATAATAAGGTAATATTTATTTCGGTAGGCTTGGGTTTAAATACTGACATTGACATAATTGCCAATAATGGATATTCAATGAATATTCAAATTCACTATCACAGCGGCTATGATTCCAGAAAATTATAGCCAAGACAAATTTCCAGAATTGTTTCTAGATCTTAAACAGCTGGCTGTGTTTTTATAAAGCAGCCACTGTTTCAGATCTGCCGCAGCCCCACTACTATATAAGTGACAGAGATTGAAACTGTTTGGAATCAATGCTGGTGTGATTAAAAACCATGTACAGTAGTTTTAAAAGCTATGGTGACAAACGAAATGAACTCAGATTTAAATGAAATGAATTCAGATTTAAGTGAAATTGAAATCAACCCAAATCTATTGTAAATCAATATAAATTCATTTATTTTCAATTTCACTTAAATCTGAGTTCATTTTTTTTGTCGCCATAGCTTTTAAAACTACTGTACTGATAATGCAGTCGCAGGCAGTACAAAGTGAACCACATCCTCTGCAACGGATTCCTGATTTACTGCTGCATTGATTCAAAAAGCGGATTTTTTTGTATAGGATTTGTTTTTAATGCAATTAATCTGGTGACTCCTGGCGTATGTGGTTTCATATATACTTTGGCTTATCGACTGATGATCGATTATCAGTACTCAAGTTTACCAGTTGTAAGCTATGTGGAACCCTGGTTACCCTAGTTGTATAAGTAAACATGATGGCTCTCGACTGGGCACTATAAATTAGTAATTGAAATGATAATTAAGCTTCATGCGTCTTAGAATAAAATTTAACGAGTGTCAGATTCAAATAAAAACCTGCATCATACGATGTGAAGAAGCATGAGTCAGCCCCACCTGTGATTTTTCATGATTGATTGATCGTGATTGGTCGCCACAAAAACCCCTAATTCCCTTAAACCTTGGCTGGGTTAGGGTTGTGGGGCAACTATATTGTTTTTTAATTAGTTTGACTGATTTGGAAGTCAGGTATTCAAAAACTAATCTAGTGCAAGCTCTTAATGCTGCTTAAGTAATGTTTTAGTCGTTGAGCTTGCAGAAGAAATATGAGAAATACTAAGTTTATTGGAATGGTAACGAATATGTATTATGTGGAGTTTTCAGAGGAGTGCAATAAATGATGTGAATAAGGCGAAAGAGCGAGGGTGGGGAATCGTTTCTTTTGGAATAATGGTGTGATACGCGGGTAAACCGATTTCCCGTGGCATTGAAAGATTAATTATATCAGGGAATGGCAATTGCATAGTATTTGTTTTGATAAAAGGATTAAAGCATTGTTTAATTGTCCTGCTAGGGTCACCATCTTTCACTGCAACAAATATAAGCGCTAAACTAAACCCCCTCTTTTAAATTGATGCGATTAAAATCAGGGGCCCTTGTCCTGCTCGAACCCAAGCAAATGAGATGATCCTGAGTCATAACAAATCATAGCTTCTTAACGACAATATTTTGACTATTTAACCATTACAAGGATCAGTCCTTTGCTTTCACTATCCTTAACATGGCTTCACTTTATTCTGTATATAGTCATGTGTCAAATATCTCTGATCAAATCTTACTTAACAAGGCATCTTCAATAGTTTATTCCACTCCTGTAAATGTGTTTATTTCTCAAGTTTTGGGCTACCTATCAATCTTCTGTTGGATATGTGTATCGATACCTCAGCTCTACGAAAACTGGAAACAGAAGTCATCGGAATCTGTTTCATTAGCCTTTGTGTTATTGTGGGCTGTTGGAGATATTTTCAACTTTGCTGGCTCCCTAATCCAGGGACTGGTATTGACTGCAATTCTTCTTGCAGGATATTATCTTCTTTCTGATTTGCTTTTGGTGACCCAAGTGTTTTACTATAAGGTGTTTTACACCCAGGCCATAGATGAAGGTTCGGCTGACACAGAGAGTACTCTACTCTATAAACCACAGCAAAACACAATTTACGGTTCAGATTCCAGTTATCTAAATGATTCTTCTCCCTCTCAAGACAATACCTCTATAATTTGTTCTATATGGATCGCCTTCAAGGCTTGCTTCATTTCTTTGCTTTTCATAATACCCTTGTGCATATATTTATCGAACATGACCCCCAGTCCTCAACTCCATCGCCCACAAGTACCGAATCGGAAGGCGTTTGGTGGGGAGCGCTTTTGGGGTGGGCCTCGACTTTCTTATTCTGTGCTGCTAAAGTCCCTCAAATTTGGTTAAACTTCACTCGAAAAATCTACCGATGGCCTTTCCATGACTATGTTTGTGTTCTGCTGCCTCGGGAACTTAACATATATTTTGGTAATCTATGTATTCTTATTTTTTCTTACATCTTCAGTCGATCGTCTTTTTCGCCCATGACTTAGCGTACTTGAACCGTAACCTACCTTGGTTGATGGGAGCAACGCTGCCTTTTATATTTGATTTCACGGTAAGTGGGTTATTCTACTTTTTCGACTGTTTCTAATGCTTTTTTAGATATTGGGTCAGTCATATATTTATTGCAAGACTCCCCCAAGCCCCCTTTATGTATAAGCAGCATTTTGCTTCGCTGCTTCTTCGCTTAGTATCTACATTCTTTTCTCGCCTCCCCTATAGCTTACAGTTAATAAGCTTTCTACTATCCACATAACAGAAGATAATTTTTCGTCTGTATATTAATTTAACCTGCTTGTTGTAAAAAGACACTGCCACTCATCAAACAATTGTGCTTAGACATACATAATTAAAAAGCAGATCATCGACTTCTTCCTGAAAAAATTCAGGTAAAAATTTGAAAGGGTTCTTTTGATCAAGGCTACTTTTCCATATATTTTCAACAAAAGACAAGTTCAACTATCTTGCTTCACATGACTTAATAGAATTGATTGTGATAAGCATCTAAAGAATTGAGTTTTCACATTTCCTATCCAAACTAGCGATATGCTTAGTAAAAATTGCATTTAAAATAATACCAAACCTTTCAAAGTTGAATAGTTTTCTAGTTCAGTAGCTGATAACTATTTGAGACACCTTATCAGAAAAGCTGCAAAGTTAACCCAAGTTTCCATGGCCTGTGTTTAGAGTGCATATATTTAAAAGGTTGGGCAGGATAAGGCTCTATCAGGTATTTCTCTGCTATCTGATTTTCCATTATACAAAAATAAACAGACTGTTATTGCACCATGCAGTAGTTTTCAAAGCTGTGAGGATAAGTGAAAAAAATCAGGATTGGATTCAAATTTCTCAGCCAAAAAACCAAATTATAAAAGTACCAAACCTATTGTTAATCGATATAGATCCAACACTGTTCAATTTTGGTTCAGTGTGATTTTTTATTTCTCACAGCTTTGAAAGATACTGTACATAATGCAAGTCCAAACATGTCAATTTTCCATCATCAAACTTGATTGCAACTTATACCAAGTGCACTAAATATAAAAAGTAGGTTTTGGATGATAAGATAAAACAGAAGCCAATCTCTACTATAAACCAATAAAACTATTAATGGTTACCAAACTTGTTAAATCAACATTAAAATAGTAATGGGTAGTAGTGAAACTAATGAAAAGTTTAAGTATACCAATGAGTTTAAAAAATAAGTGTACAAGTAAATGTCAAAACATTGAGGTGACCCCCTGAAAAGACTTTGACCCAGCCTAAGATATTTTTAACCTGAAAGACCTACCAAAGAGCCAAAGTCAATATGTATCAAGCTAAATTTGCCAGCTGAACTCAAGCCACCGGATAGCAAACAAGGAACATAACAATTTTGTCTCAGGAATAGTGCCTCTCTTAAGAGAACACTTCTCTCCCTGAAAGGCACATACCAAACTATATAGCTGATTTATTCTTAATAAAGCCATTACTTTAATTTTCACAGCTGTTGAGATAGAAAAATTAAATCCTGTCTAGAGCAAGCCTAAGTCTCCCACTAAGCAAAGCAATAAAACAAGAGGATTCTGGCAATATCTAGCTTCAAATTTACGTTCCAACAACTTAATTTCCACAGGCACATTATCTATCAGTATATTTTACACATTCTTATTTTATGTCAACTTAACACAGCCCCAGTTTTCAAAGGCAGCTTTTCTTTTAAGTAAAAATCAAATAAACTGGAATATTTACCAACACTTATTGAAAACCTTTTGGTAAAAAGCCAAGCCTTTATTTTACCAGGTAGTGCTAAACACACCCAAGTTACATCTAGAACAAAATATCATGCTTTCTGACATCTGGCCCTTGTTTTCCATATGAAAATAAGTTAACAGTAGCTATTTAAGTATTGTTTAGATAAACCATCACAATAAAAAATTGATCACATTTGTTTTAAATGATAAACCACGCTGTAGATGCATCAGTGTAAGTTATATAGTCAATATACTCTTTGGTGCTTAAAAATAATTATTTGAGCTGTATAAGAAGTATTTATCAATTTAATAAAAATAGGATGCTTGAAAACTTGATGCATTTTTAATCTGTCTGAACTTCAATAAAGCCAGGTAAGATAGTCTATTAAAATTGGGGGCTTATAAAAGCTATTGTAATATCTGAGGGTCGCTTTTTACAGCTTGGGAATATCGAGTCTAGCAATTTATACCCAGAACATTTCTTATAAAAAAAGTTATACAGAAAAGCTTCTGAAACTTCTGACTATTTTTATTAAAAAAATTCAAAGAAAGTTGACAAATTTTTATGGGACAATGATAAAGTTTGCTGGAGAATTATTGTGCTGGACTTTTCAGAGTTGTTAAGGTGGATTTACCAAAGTTGGTCCAGAGCAAATAGAAGCTGTGCCTTGAATCAAACATGAGTAAGCAAATTTTTAGCAATGTTAAGAGATAAAGAGACATTTATTATTTTGCTGTGGTGCACCAAGCACATTGATTGTCATTAAAAATATGGTCACATTTGAAGCCACTGATACACAAATGAACAAAAACCAAATAAAAAAATTTCAATGGTATTTCAGATTCCAAGCTGCACTTGAATGTATATCATTCATTTTAAAAAAGTTTACTAAGCATATCATCACACTTTGGTTATTAAAAACCTCATTCCTTTAGTAGTGTAGGGCACATAGCACTTGCTTGAATACTGTCATATGTGGGGATAAGATTAGTACTGTATCAGAAGATATAGGAGGAATGAAAGACATAATTATTTCCAAAGTGTGGCTTTTAATCACACAGAAACACTAGAAAAAAGCCAATTTATTGTAATTAAGTGATTATACTTATACTCTCTCAAGTTTCTCTTTCTGGGCTGCTAGCAATGTCTTCTAGGACATTCTAGAACACCCCTACTTTGGGTAATCAGTAATCCAGGTTAGGCTCTTAACGCTTGTCAACAAGTAGGATGTAATCTTTTTCATCTAGCACAGCTGGCCCTTGCTGACACAGGGTTTGATGGTTTTGGGATCTTTTCTTATCCTTGCCATGCCTTAATTTTTTGCTTAGAAAGAGAACCAATTAGAGAGATTCACAATTCGGGAATTCAAACCTGGCGCCGCTGCAGGGCTTGAAGTAAAAAAAGAGTGGTGCTCTGGTGCCTAAAATATTTGCCAGGCGGGACTTTGGTGCCTGAAGCTTCTCTTGAGTGATGTGATGGTGCTCATCATTGATTGGTTTTGTTGAAATAGCCAACAATCTACTTCTAATCTCATTTATATAATTTCTATACTATTGTTGCAACATCTTTGATTACTCTCTCTCAGGAAATTAACGCCCCAAGTAAATCATCAAATGGTTCACCGGCCAGTCAATAAACTGGTGGTACCATTATCAGTCAACCACCTATGACAGGGATAACTCAATCCAGGTCCTAACTGGAACACAACTTGATTAAGCCTTGTGACTCAAGAGGAACATTACTCAGATAAGCCCCATGATCTCCATGATGTACATGGACGGCATGTGGCTTGTCATGATACTATATATTATTCTATATTCATATCCAATAAAGTATAATTCTATTCTTATATCTTCCCCTTATTTTGTTTATTATACTTCCCAGAAGTATAAACTCAACAGTGGTAGCACAGGTAGGTTATTCATATCTACCCAACTCAAAGTAAAAATTCCTCACAGGAAAAAACCCAAACAATGGTACTCCCTAACAACTGGAGAGATTACAAAGTAGGACAAGACGTTCCCACAGGCCTTGTCATCTACAATAATGTCCTTGTGCCCATTGATCAGTACAACACTCTCAAAGCCTGTAGACTGTTGCCCACCACACTGACTACAACAGCGCCTCCACAGCCTGAGATACCCAATATTGTGTTTCAATGCCTGTGCACCGTTGAAATTGGTGCCTTTGCAGGACAATGCCGCAAAAATGCCTCCCTCTGGATCAACAGTACACAAAGCAAATTCAAACAAGTGGACTACCCTCAAAGACTCTGGGTCAGTGAAATTGCCCTTCACGTCACAGGGACTGCTTCACGTTTTGTAACCAAATGGCTAGCTCAACACCCTGACCAGAAGGAGAATTGGGAGATGTTCAAAGCTGTGTTCCTTGAAAAGTTCTCCATGAAAGATTCTGATGTGGTAACCATGACTGAGCTCTGAACCTTCAAAATGACAGGAACTATTGAGGAGTACATTGCGGCATATGAAGAACTACATGACCAAGCACCCAACACCATCAACTTTGATGAACCTGGGCTGCGCCTAGACTTCTACAATGATCTTCTCACACACATTAGACGTCAGTTTGACATGACTTGCTGCAAGAACCTTGATGATATATTCTTAAAGGGAAAGCGCACAGCTCAGAAGTCTGACAATCTACACGCCACCAACAAGCGTAAGGAAAACCCTGCATCTAGAAGAGGGCCTCACCCCAATAAGCAAAACAACCAAGCCCACAGTACCCAGCCTTGAAATGGGAATCACACTGCATAAGCCAATCAGGCCAGCACTGAAGACACCAACAAGGAGGGAAAAGCTCAGGGGAGTGCTTAGGCAAGCGCCCTCTCCCACTTCACAAGACTTGTACAGAGAACAGGATGTGGATTCAATCACCATGATCCAAGTACCCTCCAGCAATCCTCTACTGTTTGCCGCCCAAACTAGAAATAAACTCCTCACTTATCCTTTCTGCTTTTGCAGATATCAGGGCACAGCACTATTTGACACTGGAGCAGATCAATCTCTCATCAACAAGAGCTTCACAGACCTCATGAAGTTGCCTACCACTCAAAGTAGCATCAAGAAAGTCATCATGGCGGACAACCAAAGCACACCAGTCACCCAAGAGGCAACCCCTTTCTGTGCCCAAATCAGAGACATACAGACTACAATTAGCAGCCCCATCATTCCAATCCCCAAATACAATATAATACTTGGATTAGATTGGATGCAAAAGACAAAGCCTCACATTGACTGGGACAGTGCCACCCTCACTATCCAGCAAGGAGAAGTCCACCATCATGTGTACCTGACACATCTTGACACCCTCATTAGGGACCACATATTTGTAAAGATCATGGAAACAGAAAAAGAAACTTACATCAGCAAAAAGACTTGGAGCACATGTATGTATGAGGTCATACACTTCAAAAACACAGAAACTCAACACAAACAGAACCCAATTAGAGAACAGCTAGTCAATAAATTTCCCTCCTTATTCCAAGAGACACTACCCAGGTTATCCCCTGATTAGGGTATACAACCCAAAATTGACCTAAAAGGTAGTGTATCTAAATCACAACTCATCTACCGCCTCACACCACAAGAAGACGACACCCTAAAAGCTTACCTTGACAAAGCACTCAAAAAGGCCTCATTGGACCCTCAAAATCACCTTTTGGTGCCGCTGTCTTCTTTGTGGCAAAGAAAGACAGAGGACTTTTTCTAGTCACAGACTACAGGGCCCTCAACAAGGTCACAATTAAGAACAGGTATCCCCTGCCCCTCATTGATGACCTTTTTGATGCCCTGGGGGGTCCCAAATCTTCACAAAAATTGATTTGACAGCAGGTTACAACCGAATTTGCATGAAACCTGAAGACATTCCAAAGACCGCATTTAGAACCAAATACAAATCCTTTGAATGTGTTGTTCTCAACTTTGGCATGATGAACACTCCCAGTACCTTTGTAACCTTCATGAAGGAAGTATTCAAGGAACATATTGGAAAAAGAGCAATCATCTACCTGGACGACATCATCATTTACAGTCCCAACCTGCAACAACACTGGGAAGACGTTCGCTCAGTTCTCTGTACCCTTAAAGAAAACCAATTCATTGCCAAGCCATCCAAATGCGAGTTCTTCTCAACTGAACTTCTATTCCTCGGCCATATCATCATCAAGGATGGTATTAAACTGGACCCAGATAAGATACATGCTATAACAGAGATGCCAACCCCAAGAAACAAGAGTGAACTCCACACTTTCCTTGGAATGGTAGCCTATGTACGCAGGTTCATCCCTGACTGGGGCGCCCTAATAGCTCCCTTGTCAGCCATCACTGGGAAAAAAAACCAAATTTGTCTGGACACCCTTACAAGATCAACATTTCCACCAACTAAAGGAACACATGGTTACTGTCCCCATCCTGCAATACCTGAACTGTGAGGGTATCTATGAGCTAGAAACCGACGCCTCTGACTATGCCATAGAAGGAGTCCTCCACATCCAAACGGCCCAAAAAAACTTACTTCCTGTGGCATATGAGTCAAGGAAGCTATCAGACGGCAAACAAAGATACCCCATACATGACAAGAAATTGGTTGCCATCATACACTGCTTCATGAAATGGCGATACTATCTGAAAGGAGCCCAGATGTTCAAAGTACTCACCAACCACAAGTTGTTGATATTCTTCAAAACACAACAACACCTGTCAAGAAGACAAGCCAAATGGATGAGTCTCATACAGAGATACCCCATGCAAATTGAATACAAGCCATGCAAGGAGATGCTTACTGCAGACGCCCTGTCAAGGCTATACAATAAACACATCCTCTGCACTGATGGTAACCCCAACTGGCCCATGTTAATCATGGGGAATCTCCAGGAAGGGTTCCCACCTGGCACACCAATGGACATCTAAGAGAAAGTCCTCAAGAACAAACACCTGTTCAAAAATGTATATGGTACTCTTCACCGAATACTTCCAAATAGTGACACTGTACCCTACGTCCCGTCAACACAAAAGCTTGACACAATTCTCCAATATCACAGAGACCTGGGACACCCCCTCAGCAGAAACTTGTATGAATACCTCAAGACACACTACTGGTGGCCCAATATGCTAGATGATATCATAAAGGTACTGGAACAATGCAAAGTCTGTGAGAAGTACGCCCAAACCAAAGCGCCACCCAAGTCAGTAGTACCTGTATCCATCACACAACCCTTCAAGGTATGGTCGTTGGATATTGTGGGACCAATTCCCGGTGAAAGCAAAGGCAAGAAGTACATCATAACAGCTATCAACTATGCAACCAGATGACCTGTAGCGCAAGCTACAAAAGAGCACAAAGGCAACAGCATGAGACAATTCATTGGTAAAGAGATCATAGCAAAGTTCGGGAAACCTGACCTCCTGATCACAGATGGAGGCACTGACCTTAAAGCTATTGACACCAATATCTACCTTGCCAAGAACAGAATAAAACACGTCACAGCCAACCCATATCACCCACAAGCAAATGGACATGTAGAACAACTAAACAGCTCTCTAGTGGAAGCCCTCAGTAAGTTATCTGCCAACAATCCAAAAGCCTGGGTTGATATGCTACCAACCGCCCTTATAGTCTGCAGAACACAAGTCAACTGCAATACAAGCAAAAACCCTTATGAACTTGTCTATGGTCAGAAACCCTCACTTGTCAGTACAGCCATGGGACCACAACTGCCACTCCCAAAGGAGATACCAGACAGTAATGATCCTAAGGTACTACATGCCAGAAAATACCAAGAGAGGATGGAACACCAAAGGGTCCAGTGGGAAGCAATCCCATTACAACAAGAAAGGTTCCAAGTCGGGGACAAGATATGAGTCCTCAATCACAATCAACACAAACTAGACCCAGGACTACGTGGACCAGGAATTGTCATGGAAGTTAAACCCAACAATACCTACATGATCAAAGAAATTAGAGCTCAAACTGAACTGAAACATATGCACTACAACCAACTCTGCTTGTGTAAGGCAAGAACAGCCCAGCAAAATTCAAGGCTCCCTGTACCCAATACCAAACTGGATCAATACCAAGCCCGCATACCAGATACTCTCAAGAAAATTCCCAAGGCTCTGCCTTCCAGCACCCCAGGGGGAGATGTCGCAACATCTTTGATTACTCCCTCTCAGGGAATTAACGTCCCGAGTAAATCACCAAATGATTCACCAAATGGTTCACCGGCCAGTCAATAAACTGGTGGCATCATTATCAGTCAACCATCTATGACGGGAATCACTCAATCCAGGTCCTAAATGGAACACAACTTGATTAAGCCTCATGACTCAAGAGGAATATTACTCAGATAAGCCCCATGACCTCCATGACGCACATGGACGGCATGTGGCTTGTCATGATACTATATATTATTCTATATTTATATCCAATAAAGTATCATTCTCTTCTTAAATCTTCCCCTTATTTTGTTTATTATACTTCCCAGAAGTATAAACTTGACACTATTATTTAAGAAGTTTGGTTGTTGTAATTCTAATACACAAGCTCTGTAATAATTGCCATCATAGCTTGGTCAAAAATCCCAACATATATAGTAATTGGATAGAACACACACATAAGTCGCACATAGTGAAAATAAACTCAGGCAGACAACATTATTTTGCTGGTTTATTTGGATCAAAAGCAAAATATAAGTTAAATGAAAAGGGAAATAACCACAGTTAATCCAGGGAATTTTACTTGAGAAACAAGGATCTCAGATTTTAAATCAAGATTCATAACTAGTTCAATTGGATAGGAGATTAATTTTTAGCAAAGATCAACACATACTAAAACTTTGGACAAAGCATTTCCCCCCTGATTTTATCATTAATCTGTTGAAATATTAAGATGAGGGTTTTGAGAGATAGTGATTTCCCCTTATTTACACTAAATATAAAGGGCATATGACAGTCAATTGTTGCAACCAATATTCTCTAATAAAATATTTATTATTCCTATTATTGTTTTTTCTATTTGGATAATTGTCTTACCCAATCTAAATAATTAACTATTATTAATTCAGTTGTAACAGTGGTAGCAGCAGTAGGTTCAATTAACAACCTACCTATAAGAAAATTCCCCTGAGAAAGGACAGAGTGCTGGCTGTATGGCTACACCTCACCAAGAAACCTTCCTTCTCATCCTTGATGGGAACATACCCAAGGGTTACCTTGTATACCAGGATCAGTTAGTTCTTACCAGTGTCTACAACCAACTCCGCCTGGGACAACATGACATTAGAGTCACCCCTCTCCAGACAGATCTGTCACATCACATGCTGAATCTACAACTGGAATCCTTCACAGGTGATGTGGAGGGGGCCAACATAGTCAGTTGGCTACATTACACCAAAACCCACCTTCACATCTATCAAGTACCTGAGCCCATGTGGGTTGCCACTGCATCAGAACTTCTCACTGCACCTGTCATCAAGAAAACAAAAAGCGTCCCCAAGTTCTTTATCACTTGACAACAAGCACTCACTGCTGCCCCAAAAGCCATTACCAATGGAAACATCATGCTCATCACTCTTATCATCAATGGGTTAAAACCTCATATATGCAAATAAGTGCTCATAGGGTGCTGTAATTTATTTGATGATTGCTACAAGGACATTGTAGAATCAAACAACCAAGCCACACTGGGCTTGTGCAGATCTAATAATGAACCCTATCAATCTTTTTTCACGTCTGGAAGTGCCCACAATCAAGTAGGCTGTTACCAGTCCCATCAGGAGGAAAATGGCAACAAGCGTCCTCACAAGGGAAAGCTGCACCTGGTGCTTATTTGAAGACTCAAGAAAAGCCTGGTGGTTGTAGACGCAAGAGGTCTGCAACCCTGCTTGATTCACACTCCCAATCACTTCTTGCTAAAAATCCCTGTAACTACAATGTGCATGAGGTGAAAACCCTAGATGTGTTCTAAGTATACAGTGACAACCTCACCCTCCAAGCCATTCATTCATCAAATAAAATCACTTGCTTGGCCAATACCTTTTGCCTCTGTGAGAACACTCATAGACTTCTGGTAGATACCAGGGCTGACCATACCATGGTCAACCAAGAATTTATGGACTCCCAACAAAGACCAAGTCCCAAGCTGTTTCAAGGCAGTACACATGGACAACTCCTGCAGAGTAGCCATCACCCATGTGTTACGGTAGAAAACCAAATGGAAGGAATAGTGTGTCCCTGTAAGACCCAAAACCAGAAAAGAACCGCTGACAAACCCTTAAGAGAAATTGACAATTTAAATGCCGTAATTGACAAAAAAATGGGTCAAAGCTGGGGTTGCTCAAATAGCCCCGGAAAATCTGGACCTACCATATTTTTATCCAAATAATTATGACAAGAAAATAACATGTTATACATTATTTGGTGATGGAAGCCTTGACCCACTGGTCGCCAGAATTTTCTGAATTATGATGTCATTGATGTAAATTCCAATGAAGGACCCTCAACTGCTGAAAATATTTGCACCAATCAATCAGAAGCTGGGGAATCCCCTTCCCCATCCTGAACTACCTTAAGACTTTCCCCATTTTCCTCTAGAAACTTGTTTCTAGATATCTTACTCATCTTTGGAATAAAAAAGAAAGTTAATCTCATGTTTGTGTATTTGGGCCTTCTGGCCCCCGTCTTTGACAACTTTTCTGGGGCAATGGTTCAGTTGGCTTTGGACTCTTTTGCTGTCTCTTGGCCGGCCTTTTACGTCACCTCAATTTCTTGTTACTATTCTAATCTATCACTACAAATGATCTTCTTGACTTCAATTTTAACCTCTGCTTAATGCTTCACAGATTGCGGTTCCAAAATGATCAAGCCCTCCTCTCAATTTGGCTTACTGTTGCTCAAACAATTAACTCTGTGTTTATTATATTCACATAATTTTTCTTTGAACAGTGCAGCTTGTCATCTTGCTCTAACATCATGAGACTCTTTCCTTCTCAGTAAGAATGGGAAATGCCCAGGTTAGGCTCTCTGACCCTACAATGACTGGAATCAGCCACAATGTCATTGCTGGGCTTGACTGGTTACACCTCAATCATCCCTATATTGATTAGGATACTATAGTGATCACCCTTAATAGAAACAAGATAGGCTTCTAAATTTATCCAGTCAAAATTTAAACTTTTCCACAACACTGTATTTGTACACATTGCAGAGATGAGGTCTTATAAATTTAAGGGGAGAAAGCTCAATTTCAATCAGAGTTTGGTTGAAGTCATTTTCTCTGAACCTACTACATCTTTTCCTTGAAAAAACGCCGCCACCACCAGCATTATTAGCACTCCTCAAGGAATTTAATGACATCTTCAGAAAAACGTTAGACCAATTGCCTACTTCTCAGGAAATACAACATGCTATACAACTACAGGGGTTGCTGCCAAAAGCATGCTCACTTTATTGTCTGATGTCTAAGGAGGAAAAAACACTCTGACAGCATCTTGTGGACGCCTTGAAAAAAGGATTCATAACCTCTCACTCTCTTTGTACAGAGCTACAGTCTTTTGTGTAGCAAAGAGAGACAGATCACTTCATCTGGTTACCAACTACTGTTCCCCAACTAAGGTTACTATAAAGAAGAATTATCCTCTGCTGTTGATTGACAGCCTGTTTGACACACTCACAGGTGCAAAAGTCTTTAGTAAGATTGATCTTACCGTGGGATACAATAAGGTCTGCATTGCACCAGAAAACAAGGCAAAGACAGCCTTGCACACACATTATGGATTGTTTGAGTGACATGTTGTCAGGGCTGGAAGCTAGATTATTAATTAGAGAAAGGCCACCAAGAATTTCAGCCTTAAGACTATCATCAAGTAACTCAAGCTTATTTAGACAGGAAAGAACAAGACAAGTAACAAGATAGAATTTGATCAAAGAGATTTGAATAAACCAGATTTATCTGAGGAGCTAATAAAGAGAATGTTGGAATATGAGAGTGGAGAGAGAATATGATAAGTTATACACTTAGTGTTTAAAGTTTGAGAGGAAGCAGGGATAATTAAGTGAAAATTGTGTCAAAATGAAATTGTTGCATTTGTAAATGGTGCAGATTATAGCTTAGTTCAAAATCTCTTGTTTTAGGCTTTCAGAAATGTGTTCAAGCATTGAAATTAGTTTACTAGATTGTGAGTCTCAACTTTGGAAAAAGGAGATTTGGTCAGTTTGCTTTTAGAGAAGAAAGTATCAGTTCCTTGTTTGAAGACTAAGGACGTCAATGCACTGTTACTAGCTTCAAAATATCTTTTTCTTATCTAGACAGACCAAAATACAGTCTTACTATCTATAAACACAGATAAACCTTAATAAAGAGTAAAATTGATGAGAGCAAGAGTTGAATCTTTATTATTGTTAAAAAAATATTCTTTTATAGGATTTTTATCTCATGGGTAATTGACCCAAGAATCCTAGGGCCGGACCGGCCTAAGTATTGGGTTTTACTTAATAGTGCTTCCCCAAAAGGCATCTTGCCCAATGCTCTATTGTGAAGTCGTTGTTATTGCATCCTTTCTGCTTCTGACCTTATCCTAAGGCAACTGTGATGCCAGTTGTAATGCCAAGCTTCTATCATGGCTTTTTTCCTAAAAACCTGTCCATCTATCTCATGTTCTATGGGTGGGAGCTACTCCATTGCAGAGTATAATAAAATAACATATGAAAAATATATCAAGGAGTTTTTGGGATTCAACCCCAGCCAATGTAGGCAGAACTGGGTTAAACCATAGACTAATCATTATTGTGGTTATGATAATCAGGATAAGCACATAAAAGTGCATTAACAGCCAAGTTTTCAGCTTTTATAGAGCACTTGGATATTTTAGGGTTGTGCCAGCGCACTGCTGAATTGATGAAAGGTGGATACTTGATCTGGATTGGATTAAGGGCGGATCAGTCTATTGATTTTGGGTCAGGAAAGATAATTCTAAATTCTTGGAATGGTTTGGCCTTAGTGCCACCAAATATTGCTGGGGCATCAGCGTCCGAGCCAAACATTAATTTATTCTGAGTATCTTTCTAGATTTCAATCAATAAAATTGATGGCTGAATTTTCAAGTCAAAAAGCCAGGGATTTCACAGTGAGATACAAAACAAACAAGTGGAAATCTTCATGTGTATGAAAAACAGGTTTTTACATGAATTGAGGGACTCAGAATTGTATAATTAAATCAAGGTTACTTATAAAAGCTACTTTAAAGAAGTTTTAAACTCATTTCAACAGTTTAAACACATCAATTAAGTCCAGAACAAAATGCAGCTTCATGTCAGGAGAATTCTGACATATTCATTGCGCATTGACGAGGCAAATGCTGATTTGACAATATAACACAATCTGACAGTCCCCTTGGCTTGAGGGCAGCGTACACCTAAGCACATTTTTTCTAGGTCTCAATATTGATTGAGCTGTTACTGTTATAGGAAGATACTCTGAGTTTTTTTCATGAAAAGCGCAGACTCTTTACCAGATGATAGTAAAAGGAAATCAAAGCATTGTCCTCAAAAGTAGACTTGATCATCAACTATAAATTTTCTAGTTCAAGATGACAGAATCACTCAATTTGCTGTCAGATGGCTCACAGGTGTTCCTTGAGTAATAAAACTGGAACCTGCTTGGATTTCTCCAAAAGGAGAACAGCCTCTCTTTTCAGGTAGGTTTTTTGGAGCCAGTGAGCAGATTTTTCCAAGATCCTGACAATAGCTGCGGCCTTTTTGTAGTCAGTTGTCTCCTCCATGAGTCTCATGAAGGTCTCCTGGGTAATGTCAGAGATGCTGTGGTACTTGGTCTTTTTGGCAGTGGGGATTGACTCATCGGGATTGGGCACAGCACAGGGCATAGGTATCTGACTATAGAATTCAGCAACCTTTTTAAGCACCTTCTGCCCTTTAGTAGTTTGAAAATACTGGGACGGCTCGTTCTTGTCTGCCCCTTCAGAATCACTCATGTAAGGCTTGTACGTAGTGACAAGGACAAGCTTCAACTTCTTCATGATAGTAGCTGTAACACTATTGCAGTGGTATACAGGGTTGTTCAGCAAGAACACTCTCTTGGTGGTGACGTCATTTACTGTTTTGGTGGTGATAACCTTGGTGTATTTTCTGGTCAGCTTCTGGAACCCTGAAATTTATGCTCTGTGCCCTTGCACGTTGTGCTCCTCAAACCAACTGTGTCAGTGCAGTGTCACTATTGAACTCTCCTCTCCCATCTCCTTCCTGAGTAGGCACTTGCGTTGCACTAACTGTGTGACAGAAATTGAGGGATAACAAGAAGTTGACTCTATGTGATGGAGAATCACCCACCAAATCCACATAGAGTTAATGATTAACCACCAACGCAGCTTTAGATACCGTTTTGTGAAATTTCCAAATGAGATACTAGGGTTAAGTAAAATAATTAACCCTAACCAAAAGAGCTCATGATAAATGGCCTGCGAGAGAATCAGAGTGTCTTCAGCATAAAATTCAGGACATTGAGATATCACTAGAGTTTCAGCTTCAACAGGAGTAGGAACAGCTCTGATATAGACAGGCATTGAATTAACATTTGACAGAGGTGACGACGAAGTACCAATGGCAGGCCCCCGTCTTCCCGTAATAATCTGGCTAAGGATTAAATTGTAGGGATGTAGTGCAAAAGGCCAACTACATGATGCATTTTAAATAAAAATTAGACCAAGGGATATTTGGTTTTATTGAGTAAATTTTTGGGAGGACTCAACTTTGTGAGTTGAAATGGTGAAAATTATTCAATATATATCCAAATTTGACTAAACAATACCGCCTGGATCCTGGGTTCCTATTTCTTCCACATTGTCAAGTAAGTATCTGGTCCATTTTGCAAAGAACCCTTGAATGACCAACGTCTGATGACCATGCTGATAACTAAGATCAGATCAGGTGACTCTCAAATTTCGTCAATTTATCAGCGTCAGCTTGCAAGGGGATTTTGGGTTCAACTTGCAAACTGGAGCAGCTGTAACCCATTTTCAATCAACTGTTTGATTCAAGTCCATTAAATTGGTCAATTTTGTTAAAGGTTTCCTGGCTTTCTGAGCCTTCCTACTTGGCTGAATAATTTCTGGCATTATGAAACTTGCTGTGACACTCTGTTCTTTGACCCGCGGGGGCGACCGCAACTGCAGCGCACATCAGGTCCATTGTAACTCTGTTGCCGGGATGCGACCATTTTGGTATAAAAAGTAAAAGAAAATTAAATTCAGTTTATCTATATAATTTATTTATTATAATTTTTTCACTCCATATATAGTAGCATGAAAGCTAGTAGTCACTACTGTTTATTTCAAATTAGATTTTTAAATTTCTATATTAGATATTTTTGGTCATAAATGTGCACTGTTAACTGTATATTTTGATAAATTTGATAATTTTATTAACTTTAATCTTAAAACAGATACTTGGAACATTTTTTTATCTCTTGTTCTAAATTACATATCTTAATTGGATGAACTGTCAACAGTATTATAGATTCACTTATTTGCTTTGATATTTTTGTTGTCTGTTTCAGTTGCTATTGGGGTTCATTGTTGGGTCAAGTTTGTAACTTTTGTGACTGAGTTTCATGTGTTCATAAAAAATAGTAAAAATAGTAGATATGTTCTGTGACTGAACCTATGCGTTCTAAACTGACTAATATTTGTTTACCTCAGCAGATTTGAAAACTACTGTACAACATAAGATAAACGATATGTCTTAACTAAAAAATTTCATATTGTAGCACAGTTTTAAATAAGCTTAGGCATCGTTTCGATCATTCTAATTCTCTAAAATTTCCAGAAAAGTCTAATTTTGACTCATATCACTACTTTCGCTGCTCGGCTTTTGCGCTTTGGTATTATTAAAGGTCGAGTATAATTTTTCTGCAAATAAGCCTTTATCAAAATCTTCTCCAGGTCACCATTTTGGGTGGTTGGATCCATTATTTGTAACAATAATAGATAGTATTTAAGCTTTATAGGCATATCGTCTGTGAACGAATTCTTCACTTAATGGCTTAAAATTATAAAAAAAACTAAGCTGCTTTTTAAACTGTCGTCAATTTAAAAACATACCTTTTTAATTGGCCTCACCCCTCCTATATTAGCATTCTGGAAATTTTGAAGCTTGATAAGTTTTAAAATAAAGGATTTCAATTTCAAATGTTTAAAATACTGGAAGCTATTCGTCTGTTTAACAAGATGAGAATACTTTTCTGATTTTTAGCCTTTTTAGTAAACTGAGCAGCCTAAATTATATACTGTTAAAGTTTTAACTGCACCGACATAGTACTGGATTTTCAATAATACAATATTTTTGTTGATGCAATAGTAGTGAGTTTGTGTTGAGAAAGTTTGTCTGTTGTCCTACCTCGACTTGAAAAATAGGCTTTGATTCTTAGCTTGTGTTACAGTTTGATTGGTTGTAGATATTCGAAATTACGAATTTTCGCTTCATCTTATTTTGGATTGGGTGCTTCAGCCCATCATCAGCTACCATCTGGCTCATGGCATCCCGTTCAAGAAGTTATTTAAACGATTTAAATATTAAGAAATTATCGCTTTGTCTCGGCGGCCTAGAGCCGGAAGCTAGCCGGAGCCGAGAATAACACCCTAATTACAACTTGCAATATGCAAGTTGCAGTGAAGGTTGAAACATCCTTGTTTTGTGTCAATTTGCCCTTGCGAAATCATCCCCTTCCAGCTAAGCCGTTGTTCTCTCCTCCTTTGTTCTCCATATTCTAAGATTTCCAATCTGTACCTTCCTTTTTAATTTGATATGTCTTCTAAATCACCTGAAAAAGAAAGCTGCTCCGAAGAACCTAAATGTGCAGATCTTCCTGAAGCTGAAAGAGAAAATCCAAGCAAAGAAGGTGCCCCCAAAACCAGCATTGATGCTGAAAAGGTAGTTTCTGAAGGTATATTTACTTTTTTTACTTAGTTCTCAATTCTATCAAAGCCCCTAAAGATGGTGCAAATACTGCGGCATATGATTTTGTTAGTCACCCTTGGAAATCTTGCTGGGATTCTAATTATCATTGCTACTATTATTGGAACACAGAAACCAACGAAACAACATATACATTTCCTGGTTCTGAAAGCGCCAGGGGCTCTGAGGCAGGTTCTCACCAAGCCGAAAGTGGTGCTTCTGCTCAAACCTCGTCTATTGCTCAATATCCGAATAATGCTTATTATCCTCAAGATCCTTCACAATACTATTACCCCCAGCAAGCCGGCGCCCCCATTAACTATTATCCCAACTATGCTGAGCTTTATAATGCTCCTGCACCTGTTCAGCATTCAACTGAGGACCCTGAATACTCTGATTTTATTAGAAAAGAATACGGCGAGACCACTATAACAAGCGAAGGAAAGATAGGTGGAATGTTTAATGCCAAGACCGGGAACTTTCAATCTGATCATACTATAAACCCAGATAAGTTCTCACAGTATAACAAAGCTGTTCGGCAGTGCAATGCCTTTTTTGACTATGATGGGTTTGCTGAGCAAAGAGGACTTGAATACATGGCCTATTATAATGGCCTTACCCCTAACCCTAGACATCAGAAGCTTCCCAAAAAGGTTTTTGAGAAGCTCAAGACTCTTAAAAAAGAAAAGAAACTAGAATCCAAGAAGAAATGGCTCAGGGATTAAGCTTTTTCGTGTCCTGAAATACTTCCTGCCTTAGGTATATTAATAACTGTTGCCTTCATTGCTTTCCTTTTAATTATCTTTTATGCATAACCTTTCTCGTCTGCCCTATGAATCCTATGATCTCTTTGATACATACTACAACTGGTTTTACTTTATATTTTGCGTATAATCTATTAACAGTTTTATTTTTAGTGGCTTGGTAGTACTTTCCAGCCCTAGATGATCGATCGTTACCCGACTTCTCCCAAACACTTGAGTTGCAGCTTTGGTTTCATAATTTTGGCCTGTTCTATTTTCACCTCTATTTTATCTTATATAATACTATATAAATAGTATTGTATTTTGTTATTGTTATTTTCTTCATTGTGCTAATATCTTTGGAGCCTTTTGTACCAAGCTTTGCTCGTATTTTTAATGTTTTCCAACAAAATTTTATACTTTTGTTGCTATCAAAGAGTTTATTTCTACGCTTATCTGTTGCTATGATTTTTACGTCATTCGAGAAAATTACCCTAAAATCATCTTGAAGCCATAGCTCGTAAGCGAAATATATTAATCAAAGATATCTTATAAAGAATAGGAATATAAAACATCACCAGAGTTTTTTATGTAACATGTAAATAATGTATAAATCAACCTGTTTTGGATTTATTCTTCTCAACAGGTATAAAAACTACAGTAGCAGATTCAAGCTTTTTTACTTTCTTTAATTAGCTTTACTCTAATGAATTGGACAATTGTTTTTTATATGCCTAGGCGCTAGATAAAATATTTTATATCCTAATTACATTATTTAATCTTCAAATTATTCAAAATTTGACAGATATGATCTAATTTTTAAATAATCTTTAAATAAAATTAAAAATTTAAAAAAATATTATTCCACAGGGTTAAAATTGCAAACTTTGATATTACTGAGAATATCTTAAGTGAATTATACAAACTAAAAATAACTATGCCGAGTTCCATGGGAGAGTAATAGCAGCCCCAAAGCTATAAGTGCTATTACCCTATCTTTGGCTCATCATAACTATTCTTATTTTGTTTTAGAAAAAAGTTTTTTTCTTTTTGAAAGATTGAGGACTCTATTTGAAATATACCCTCCAGTAAGCTGTCCTACTTCATGAACTTGCCCTAATACACCACTAGCATCTTCTGATATTTTTGTTTCTCTGGTATCATCACGTGATTTCAAGTGATAAGTTATCTCAGAACATTCTGAGAAACCTTCAAATGGGTTTTATTTGTTAGATTAAGCCAAGGCGCCAGCTTAAGCATTTCAAGGCATTTTAACTTCTTTGGTATCATTTAAGTCATAAACTTATGTTTTTTGAATATTAATATAATGCTTAGTTTACTGAAGAAAAGTTTAAGAGTGTAAAATATACAAATAATAAAAATAATTCTTATTTTTATTAACTGTATTTTTTACTAAACCCCTTTTTCTATTTTAATAAGCCAAGAATTAAATATATGATTTGCATGGGAGAGTAATAGCAGCCCCAAAGCTATAATTGCTATTACCCTATCCTTGGCTCATATAATTAATTTCTTAGTTATTTTTAGAAAAAACAGTTGTTGTATTTAAAAGACTATTTACCCTATGTGAAATATAAGTTTTTGTTATGCGTCCAACTTCATGAACATGTCCTGCCAATCCTTTAGTAGTATCAGCTCTCTTTGTTTCTCTGTCATATGTGCAGAACTTTTCACACTAATTTTTTTTGGAGTACTCCTTAACATCCTCAAATGTCAAAGGTGAAACATACAGCTCACCATCTTTCATTAAATATGAAAGATTAACATAAAATGCTTTGACTTTAAGCCAGCTTTTTTTAGGCCTAGATTTTCTATCATAGATGTAAAAAAGGTTTTTTGGGAAACATCTGAATTATTTACAAGTGACTCATATAAACCCTTTCTTTCTTCCTCTCTCTCAAAAACCATTTTGAGATCATTTATATTTTTTATAAAAATCTCATTTTCTTTTTGTTTAAATATTTTAGATAATACATCAAAATGACCACCTACAATACTTTTGCCATGACACTCAACAAATCTATTATACTTAATTGTTCTTTTATAATTTTAGGTACCTCTTTAAAAAGATAATATAAGAATTCATAAGATCTGAAATGATTACCATTATCAGTCCAAACTTTAATATTTTTAATATTCTTAATGCCAGAACTTTTGGTTCTGCTCTCAGACCTGGCGGTCTGAGTATGATTCGCTTTATTGAGTATTTGGGATATATGGGTCATTGGGTTGATAGATGCTTGTATGGCGACAAGCGTTACTTGCGGCGTCTGGTCTTTCCTTGGCAAGGCGACAGCTAGCACTGTCCAAGGGAGGCAACTTCAAGTGGCTTTCTATACGGGCGGCTTGCTAGTTCTTTGAGTACTGACAAAGGTCTTAAAACTCAGATTTCTTCTTCTACTGTGAAAAGGTTCTACAGTAGGATATGGGTATAATTGTCTGCCTTCCATTAGTCTAATAGAAGGGCTTTTATAGAGCCAGCGTTCTATTGCCAGGATCAGATTATCTGGCGCATCTAACTCTTGCTTGGTAGTCTTTTCACCCCCAGACTGCCAGCATCAACCCCCAGAGTTAGGCATCCATGCAATGGCATGGGACCACATATCATAGTACCCTTCTCTGGGTACTAATTGCAATAGAGTGATACATAATTTATTAGCGTGCCGGCGGTGGCAGCGCTAATTTATGATTCTATTTTTAGCGCATGACACTTTGTTGCTAGGCAACCTTTCTTGCATTGATTTGCAACAGCACTGGCAGTTTGCTAGTGCGAATTGAGACATTCCTTTTGATCCTCAGAAAAACCCATAATATCTAACCCGGCGGTTTGCTAGAGTATTCCGGAATAACTCTAGCCAATCAGGATCCAGTCATAATTAGGGTCTATTGTATTCCTGGTTTTTCTTGCAATAAGTGATCCAAATCTACTTCACATAGGCTTCTAATATCTTTTAAGCCTGCTAGTAATATCAGAAGCTTCTCCAATAGATGGCTTTGCAGGCCGCCAAGGTATCCAAGGTAGAACAAAGTCAGTATAAATTCCTGACACTTAAATTTTTTTAAGAAGACTTATCAAACACTGACCTGAAAACAAAGAGTCATGAGATAAAATTTCAGATAAAAAGTCATGATACTCATATTTAATTTTCTCATTTTCTTTAAAATCAATTGCAAATCCTAATAAAGAAATAGGTATTTTCTCATAAAAACCATTATTTGTCTCTATAGGACCCCCACCTATTTTAAAGTTTTCTTTATAGTCTATTACCTTAGCACATGAATTATTATCAAGATTATTTATATCACTAATATATTTTTTTATTTTGATGCTTATAAAACTTTTCATGTAGGTCAATAGATTCCAAATTTTCTTTAATAGATTTAGGCAATGGCAACTTCTTTATACTCAAATCTTTTATCTTCATTTCTAATGATTTTTTTAAGTTGCAAATGTTACACATATAAGTTTGCTTTTTGCTTTTAATTATATTATTGGGAATAAGCTTATAGAAAGTGGAAAGTGAAATAGAAATATTGTTTTTTTTTATTTTCATATCCTCATAAATTTCTTTTTTTCAATAATGAGTATTTTATTTTAGTTGAGTATTCACTCAATTCTCTTTGTAATTCTTCATAAATCAATCCAGGGGATTTTTTTAGTGAATTGGCTGGTTGGAAATGAATTTTTTAATATATGTTTTAAAATATTTTTTATGTTTTATTTCTTTACTGAATCATTTTCTCCTTTTTTATTTTTTGAATTTAATGATACCTTTTTAGCATTTTTTATTTTTTTAGAATATGAATACTAATTTTTTGTCATTTTAAATTCACAATCCCAAAGCTCTTTCAAACTGTAGCTTGATGTAACCAATGCTCTTAGGGAAGAAAGGTGCTTGGCAGGGGATTCTGACATCAATTCTTTTAGGTTGTTAAGGAAATCATCTGTCTTGGAATTTTGTATGGCAGGTAAGAAGGTACTTTTTCCAAACTATATTTTTAATAAGAAGTGCTCAACAAAGCTGTTAAGATCATTGTCATCAGTAAAAAGGAATGCTTGTTTAAGCATAGAGATTCTTTATCTCTAAGTAAAAGCCCCCAGTGAGAAGAAGGGTGTCATCTGAGGTGCAAAATTGATAGGTTCCATAATGATAGTGGGTGGGTTCCTTGTCTTGGTTCAGGCAGTTCTTGCTTGAAAATAGATGTGCAGTTATTGTGGAGGAGTAAAGGTGTAGATTGTAAAGTAAATTTCTGTAAAGTTGAGCTGTTTAAATACCATGTTAGCTGAGCTTCCACACTACAGGCATAAATCCCCAACTGCCCCCCAACTGATCTCCTTAATTTATCAATATCACCCCTGAAGTCTGATATCATTGTTTATTTACCCCTTTTTATATTATGGTTAACTGTTGATATCTCAGCAAATAGTACTTTAATCTCGCTCAAACTAGCCTCATTAGAAAGCCCTTAATCTCAGCTTTTGGAATTGTGCTGCAACTTTATATTTCAATAACATTTTAGCATCTTGAAGTGGCTTTTAATGTAAGTTTATAAAATTATTATTTGAAATAAAATATGCTAATTAACTCTTAAATTATGATATTTTAATCAGTAAACTAAATTTAAAGTATAAATCATTATTTAGCTTACTTTTAGTAACCAACTCAAAAGCCTTTTTTTAAATAAACTTAAGTTTATTATAACCTTTAACAGTTCTTAAAAAATGAACTTTATATATTTTAAATCTATCAAAACAAAAATGTTTTTCTAATCACATATAAATATTTGCTTGTATAATTAAATTTGTATCTTATTTTTATAGATACAATGACTAAGATCATTTTCCATTTAGTTCAAATAAATTTTAACCTTTATAAAATTTAATTAAATAAAGCAAGATTTTGATACATTCTTTTTTATGTTTGAATTTTTTATACATATTATCTCTAGCATACAGTATAAAAACATAATTTTATTAAATAGTTGTATAAAGCTATTTTATTAATATTAAATACTTAAAGTTTTTAAAAGAAAAACTTTTACTCTCTTATAAGTTCTTATTATATATTTTCTATAAAATTTAACTTAAGAATAAATTACTTATGCTAAATAAAATCACTGAAATTTCAATAAAAGCTTAGTTTTAGTTTTTTAACTTTTTACTAAATTTTTTTATAAATTGCTCTAAAATTATTTAATATTTATTTATTTAATATGAAAAAAAGCTAAGATTTTAGGCAGCAATTTAATTTCCAACAAAAAGCATCATATCAGTTTTTATTGTATTTTAATGTTGATCTTTTTAGAATGATGTCATTTTGTACTAATCAGCTTTCAAGAAGTAATGTATATAATTTAAGATTGTTACTGGCTTTTAATACAGTTTAATTTAGCTGTAAGTAGAAAATGCTTAAATTAATATAGTTTTTTATATTATAAGGATTAAATAAGATTTATTTTGTTAAATTGTTGTAATTATTTAAATTTATTGATAAGAAAATTAAAACAAAATTTTAAAGTGCAAAGTAGCACAGTTAATAGGAAACAGATTAATCTTTAAAATAATGACCCACATGTTAAAGTTGAAGTATTATACTTCACATCTTTCATCAAATATGAAAGATTAATGCACAGATGTTTAACTTCAAGCTCTCTTTTTAAGCCTAACTTTTCTTTCATAAATATAAAAAATGATTTCTGAGAAACATTTAAACCAATTGAAGCTGAATTGTATAATTCTTTTCTTTTTCTCACAAATATTAAGATCATTAGTATTGTTAATATAAAGCTGATTTTCTTTCTCTTTTAATGTTTTTTATATTACACAAAAGTGACCATCAACAATGCTTTTTCCATGAAATTCTACAAATCTTTTGTATTTAATAGACCCTTTAATGTATTGTGGTGCCTCTTTAAATAGATAATATAAGAATTCATAGGATTTAAAATGGTTTCCATTATCAGTCCATATTTTGATACTGTAGATTCAGAACCTAAAGGTAAAAATGCAGTATTGTCAAATTTTTTTTGTGTGAACTCACCAAATTACTGGAATAATTTTCATCCTTTTATATAAAAAAGTAAGTTGTTCTAGGATGAAAATTACTCCATTAAGTTGATGAGTTCACGCAAAAAAATTTGACAATCTCACATTTTTACCTTTAGGTTCTGAATTTACAGTATTATTTATTTTTAAAACTTACTGATTTAAGAAAGATTATTAGACATTTGCCCCAAAAAAAGAATCATGAGACAACATTTGAGATGAAAAATCATGAGTGTTGCGCTGATTTTATTGGGGCAACTCATTTTTGTACTAGGGTGCAGGGTACTGTCTCAAATACTATTTTATGTGAGGATATGATTAGTATTGTGGCAGAAGAGCATATATGAGGAAGAATTGATAATTACTTTTAGGAAATGGCTTCTGATCATGCAGAAGCACTTCTAATAAGTCAAAAAATATTTTATTATTATCATGGGCAATGTATTTATATCCTCCTGGGGGGCACCTTCTTGAGCTGTTGGCAATATCTTCTAGGACATTCCAACACACTCTTATTTTGGGTAATTAGTGATCTGGGTTTAGTCATTTCAAACACATCAACCAATGAGATTTAATTGCTTCACCCAGCACAGGTGGCCCTTGCTGGTATGAGGGTTTGGTATATTTTAGGATCATTCATTCTACTTAGTTTTGTGTCTTCATATCAACTGCTTAGAGATACAGTCAATTTAGGAAGTCCAAGATTATGGGGAATCAAACCCTGCGCCTTGGCGCTCAATGTAAAAGATAGGCGGCGCCGCGGGGTGCCTGTATCTTTTCCAGAGTGGCATGGTGGCAAATCATGTATCAGAAAGTGCTACAGCGGCACTTACCATTGGCTAATTTATGGTTCAGGTCAGCAGACTACTGCTGATCCAATATGCATATGAGTTATACTACCAATCTATGTTGTTTAGCAGTTTCAATTCATATCCCCAAGCTATGTCATAATTAGCATCATTGGTTTTTATATCATAATTTATGGGTTTGGTTGCAAAAACCTTAATCTATGAGCTTTGTCATAATTGGCATCATTGCTTGGTCAAAATTCCCAACAATGGGATTCATATTTAATTTTATTATTTTCTTTAAAACCTAATATAAACCCTAATAAAGAGATAGTTTTTTGTTTAACAGTTATGGGTCTCAATTAGACACTTCCAAACTTTAAGTTTTTATAGCCTATAACTACAACACAAGGCTCATTGTCTAATTAATTAATATCTTTTTTAAATTTTATATTTTGATGAACATAAAGGTCTTAGTGCTGATTTATAGCTTTTAAATCATTTCTGATAGATTCTGATAAAGGTAAGTTTTTACTTTCACATTCTTCTTTGCTTTTTTTAAGAATGTTTTTAAGTTACAAATATTGCACATGTCTGTTTTTTTACTCTTTATTTTATTTTAGGGATTAATTTATAGTAAGTAGAAATTAAAAACTAAATTTTTATTTTTCATTTTCATATTTTCATACATTTCTTTTTTTGTTTTTAGTAGGGAGTATTTAATTTCAGTTGAGTAATCACTCATTTATTTTTCAATGTCTTTATATATTTTTCAGGCACTTTTTTGTAAGCTGGCTTGTTTCAAAAGAATTTTTCAGTAATTATTTTTATTGTTTATAATCATTTCTTTGATGAATAGTTATTTTTTGGCTTTTATTTAAGGCTGCATTTTTATTTTTATTTATTTTTCTTGAGTACCCAGACTCACTTTTAGTCATATTTAACTCTATAACATTTAGCTCTTTTATAGAGTAGCTAGAGGTAACCAAAGATTGTAGTGCTGAAAGATGCTTTTGAAAAGAAGCTTTTATCAGATTCTTTAAGTTGCCAATAATTTCATTGTAATTTTGGGGTTGAACAGCTGGCAAGAACTCTTATTTTCCAAATTCTGTTTTTTTTAGAAAGTGATCAATGTTGTGTTTGGCTCTTGAGGTGAACCTGTGAGAGAGGGGGCTAAACCAACTAAGTTTGGCTCCCATCCTGGTGAGATAAACCACCAGGATGCCGCCCAGTGAAGTACTGGAACAGCTGCTCTGAGGGGAGACCAGAGGGAAGACACAAGGGACAGCTGGGGAAAGTAAGCATTCAGTCCCATCAACAGGAGACCAGATAACAACCAAGGAGCCTATGAGGGAACCAGTGTTGAGGGCTCAGGTACCTGCAGAAGAACAGGGTCTTCACGCTCATTTTGAGGAGGAGGTGACACCTCCTTGATGACAGGGGTGGGCAGCATGGGGTCAGAAGAGTATAGGTCTACGTCATTGCAGGTCAAACTCTTGCCCAAAGCCTCTCTTGAAATGAGAAGACTGCCCAGGAGGTGCAGAAGACTAGAAGGATTGTCACCTACGAGGCGTGCAGAAGAGAGGAGCTATGTTGCAGATTTAAATGGATTGGACAATAAGATGCCCACTTAGGGATTGAGCAACAAAACAATCATATGATTGCTTTATCTCATCCTGGTTTTGACAGGGTTAGTTACGTTTAAAACACCTATAAAACAGGTGTTCAAAGTGCCTTTCAAATTCACATCAGGTGTGGGCCTTACTTCTAAGATTATAAATAGGACAACATAGATATTGCCACTTGCCTCCATTAGGCAAGGTACGTGAAACAGGTTGTTCTCTTGCACAGCTTTTTCTACTGTACCTATCCACTCTCCTCCTTTAGGAAGTTCCTTCTGTCTGTGCCATCATTCCCCTGATGGAAATTCCCCTGCCTCCTACTATATAACTGCAGCACTATCATAATAAATACCAGTTTTGTAATCATATTCTTATATTCTTCTGTCCTACTAAAGGCTGTCACTATACCATCTACAGGTATAGTATTAAGAGTTAGGATCCTGACTAACTGTTTGTAGAAAATAGCACCCTATACTGCTACAAATACAACATTGGCGCTCATGTCTTACCACACCACCAGCCCCACCCCCATGATTCTGTCTATGAGGAGGGAGGAATGCCCCTGGCTGAGCCTTCTGACACTTCTTCCCCCTATCACCAGGCACCAGCCTTCACTGCTGCCAATGCTAATGCTAGGGAAAGAGCAGGCACTCCCTATGGCCTGCCCACCCTCAGTCATTTAATTCCAGAACACCAATGTCCCCAAGCAATTGTTTTTGGTCAACCACTGATCTTACAAGCCCCTGCCTTCTTGGAAATGGATGCCAACTCTTCCCCCTCCAAGGACACCATCCATAGTGCCATCCATGCCATGGACTCTGGTGCTGCTAGCAATGGTGCTTACTTGGAGCATCTTGCTCTTCAGCAACCTTCTGCCAAAAACTTCTTGGTTTGTTTCCAGAACCTCTACCAGGTCAACCCTGACCAACTCCATTTTGATCTCTGTACTGTTGAACATATCAAGGACTACCTACACCAATTTTCCCATCCTGCCATATGCCACAACCAAATGCACCTGGGCTGCATCCAAAGCCTAGTGCATGACCAGGGAACACTGGTATCCAACCAACAGACGTTCCTCCAGGTCCTTTACTCTGAGCTTGGCAACACTTTTACCACTGTTAACCAGTACCTTGCTGAAGTTACCAACACCCAGAATACCATGCTTCACTGGGTGGACGCCATTGAGAGGGGAATAGCCAAGCTAGTTCCAGCACATGTGGTACAAACCCTCACCCATCAGGGTGTAGATGCCAATTGGATTAGTGTGGTTACAAATCACGTCCTTGAGACTGGCCCCATGGTTCAAAGCCTGACTCATGAGGTGGAAGTTTTGAGCTGTTGCCTTGCCACCATTCCCTCATTCAACCCCACGCCTGCCACTATGAACAACTCCCCCTCCAGCCACCTTCTTGTCTGTGACATCCTTGAACTCTTTGATCACTACAAGAAGATGCAGGCAGAACTGGTCCAACTAAGTGCTGATATTGCCTTTCTGTTTGATGGCTATCACACTGTGTCAGAGCTCCAGGATTGTCTCAAACTTTGACAATCACATGATAGAGCTGATAGCCAAACCTAAGCCAGGAAGGACAAGGAGGTGATAGTATTGCTCCAAGCTGAGCTTGCCACCCATGAGAAGTGCATTACTTCTCTGGAAGACAACTTGGATATCACCCGCCAAGAGAACAAGGTCTATCAAGATGAACTGGACAAGCAGCAAATGCTTCTGGACGCCTTCCAGAGCCAATTAAATAGAATGGACAGTAAGATTATATCTGTCAACTTACAGGCTATGTCCTTCCACTCCAAGAGTCTTCACAGTCCACAAAGGTCCTCCAGCCCCAATTTCTATCATAGCTATGAAAGCAATGATGTCCACCCTTGGTTGGCCCCCAACACTGTACAAGTATTAGAGCCAGTGTTGGAGTATGAGGATGACGTCTTGGCCATCCCTGAAGCTTCTGGGACTGCTCAGGACAGAGAAAGTGAACATGAGGTGCAACAAGAGGAAAATTATCAATGTACCTCTGAGGCTAGGTTTGCTGCCTCTATCCTCAGCCATTTCCGTCTCACCTGCTCCCCAGTGAGGATTACCCCTACTCCCCTCCAACATGGCTCCAACAACTTCAAGCCCGTAAACTTACTCAAGTTTGACCGCAAGATTAATGTGGCCATGTTCTTAAGCATATACCAGAACTCTATGTATGGTGCTGACAATGCCATGAGGGACTCCACAATCATTAACTGTCTGGATGCCAAGACTCAAACCATCATCTTGGCGCGTCTCCCTGAGAATGGCTGGACTTTTACCAACATTTCCAGGGCCCAGACAGAAGAATTTGGAAGTCAGGAGGCCCTTCTTGGTTGCAAGATGGACCTCACCAACACCAAGCTAAAGATGGGGGAGACTCTAGAAGACTTCACCTCTAGATTCTACCTTGAAGCTCAAACCCTGTCATCTATGAGCACTGTGCAGTTTATTGATGTGCAGTCAGCACTCCTCAATGCTGTACAGGTCAACCGGGAACTATCTCTGGCCCTTAAGTCAGGCATTTACAATGCTTGCACTGTACCAGACCTGATTTGCCTCCTACTTACCTACAAGGAGGAGTTTGAGGTCCCTCTCCCCAAAGGCTGCCCCCTCCAGCAAGCTGAGTATAGACCCCACATGGCTGTGAAGATGCTCAAGCCTTCTGACAAGGTTGGGCCCGCTCCAGCCAACAACGCTCCCCATACTTGCTTCAAATGCAATATGGCTGGCCACTTCTTTTGGAAATATAAGAGCCCCCACCAAAAGGTCCACCATATAGGCATGGAGGATGCTGAGGAGGACTACACCAAGGACGCTGATATTGAGGAGGAAAGTGAGGATCATTCAAAAAACTACTAAGCAGCCAGGACAAGGATAAATCCTTGGCTGCCTTTGTAATTTTGACACCCTCATATCCCCCATACTGCTGCCCCCAATAAACCTGCTCAGAGGCCTGCAGCGTTACCATCCTCTGAGGCCAACCCTAAGGATGAACCCTCTCTGATTGACTTCAACTCCCAACCAATACACGAGGATGCTGAATCTGAAGGATTTCAAGAGGACCTCCTACATTGAGTCCTCACGGTTAACACTCAAACTCATTGGACTGCACTGCGCCCTGATGTGGTTATCCATCAAATAGCTCAGAGAACAGTATCCTTACCCTATGCCAAACAACTGGATCAACCAGGTGTTGAAGTCACCCATGAGGAGGACAGTGCTGAACAACTGGCTAAGCTGCTCTGTACAGTAAACGTCTTAGTGCCGCTAGAATCCCTCAAGGAAGCAAGCCCAACTGTGGGAGCTGCCATGGCTACCTTCCTGGAGAAGTTCAAGGGACTAAGCTTACACCAGGTCTCCAAAATTGTGGATATCAGAGAGGACCGCCAGGATTGTACTTATATCAACCTGGTAGTGAACAAAACTCATATCTGGGCCATACTGGATACTGGTGCTCCAGGGAAAATTATATCCTTGCAGCTGGTTAAGAAGCTAAAGCTGGTACCAGACTTAGCCTATCATGAAGATTTTGGTATGGCTGAGCCACAAACCACTATAGCAAAAGGCTCTTACTATCTCCCTCTATGCTTTGGAAAACTAATGGTCACTGCTCCTGCTATAGTCCTGGAAAACAACAGCTACAATATTCTTATTGGGACTAGCTTCATGGTTCAGTATGGCACTGTGACCAACCATGAAGACCATACCTTTGGGATTTTGGGCCACTCTATATCCATGTTCTACCATGGAGACCGCCCTTCTGACCTGCCCCTACGCTGTCTGCACTACATCAACCTAGAGTACACAGATGGAGAACTTCCAGTTGCCTATACACTGCATAGTAATAAGGTCAAGGTACTACCTCTATTGGTTGGGGAAGCCAAAGGAATCCCAGTCTATGCCTCCTTTAATGTGACTATCCCACCTGGCTCTCAGGTGATCCACAATACAGGCCTCTTGCTGGCTCTACCAGCTGGAACTCACGGAGAATTCTTTGGAATCACTAATGCCACCAGAATAAAACTATGGGTTGCACCAGGTATCCTCATGCCAAGCAAGAAGGAAGTACTCATACTCTTGAAGAACATGAGTCTTAAAGCAATGGTTGTCTCCAAACACCAGCTTCTCGCTTATATATGACTAGAAGAGCTTGACAACCTGCAGGAGACCACCCCCTTTGCAGACTTCTCTGAGCTGGGTCTACCCTGCAAAAAACCACTGGTGCTATCAGCCATAAGTAGTGACTACCTGTCTGGCCTCTCCAAAGAGCAGAAAGATCAAGCCATGGATCTATTTGCCAGTATAAGGATGTGCTTGCCAAGGATGATTATGATCTGGGCAAGGCTGCTGACGTTGCCCACTATATTGACACCCAAGGCAGTCCACCTATCTGCTCCAGACCTATACAGAGTAGCCAAGCTAATAATGCTGTAGCCAATAAGGAACTCCAGAAACTATTGTGATCTGGGTTACTGGTCCCCAGTAAAAGCCCTTGGGCTTCCCCTCTCTTGATTGTCAAAAAGAAGGATGGCAGCAACCAAGTGGTGATTGACTACCACTGACTGAATGCTGTTACCAAGAAGGATTCATACCCCCTCCCTTGTATTGACAATACCTTAGACTGCCTGGGAGGCGCCAATCTCTTCAGTGCCAGGGATCTTATCAGTGGGTACTGGCATATTGACCTATCCCCTGCCAATCAAGAGAAATATGCAATTATTGCTGACCAAGGGCTATTCCAACCCACAAGGGTGCCCCAAGGTCTGTACAATGCCCCAGCTACCTTCCAAAAAGCTATGGATGTGGTGATGGGTGACCTCAAACTCACCAGTGTTCAGGTCTATCTAGATGACATTAATGTGTTCTCCCAGACCTTTAATGATCATCTTTGTCAGGGACCAGTAGGTCTTGACGGGTCTCCATAGGAAACAACTTACACAAAGTTAATATAACTTTTCAAAATCAACTAAATTCAACTTTATTTTATTGGGCTAAACTTAGAATGATCACAAGGGGATCATTGTGAGCAACACCTTTATATACCATTCCATTAGATTCTTTAGAATCTTCCTAAATCTGCTAGACAGTCTTAGGGACTCTGCTGGTGGCATCAGGCTGGGGTTTTGGGGGCATCTTCTGAACAGCATGACTCATGTTTCTTTGAAAAATCCTGCACATTGGGCTTTGCATCCGTATTTTGTCTTAAAATAGCACAGATTGACTCTCCTGGTGTTTGGATTCAAAATGCGTGTTTGGACATCCAAATACGTCCCTTAGTTGCTGAGTTATGCTTGAATTAAGATTTGCATCAATTCTTGTGCCTTGGTTGAATAATTTTGTCATTTCAAACGGGTTAGGAAGTTTGGCTGGCAGCCAAACTTTAAGAAGCCATAACTCATTGTCTAGAGCAGCTAGGAGAGTCATCAAACTAGCATTAAGATTGTGGAGAGCAGTAGAGTTTTTCCAACGCATTTTTGTAACAAGATGTGTCAGGGAGTTTCCTGACAATCTTCAGCACTTGGAGGAAGTCTTCCAGAGGTTACTTGCAGCTAATCTCAAGCTCAAGCCATGTAATTGCAACTTCTTCAAGGAGCATATTGAGTTCTTGGGATTCATTACTAGTCAAGATGGACTCCTTCCTGTACCTCTGAGGGTGGAAGCTATTGAAAAGATGCAGAGTCCAGCCAATAAACGTGACGTGCAAGTCCTCCTGGGGAATATTGGGTACTACCAACACTTCATTCCCTACATTGCATCCCTGGGCAACCCCCTTTTTCAGCTTCTCCAAGATGATAAGTGTAAGGTCTTATGGTTTGGGGAAGATGGTTATAAACTAAAGCTTTTAACCCAGTGATATTTATATTAGTCAAATACAAAAAGGTGGACAAGGTCTTCAATAGCAACTGAACTAAGGCTCCTAAGAGCTTATACGAGGTAAAATAAGAACTAAGACAATTTATTAACCCTAAGAAGATAAAGTAGAGAAAAGTCTTAATGACAGATGATTTGGTTAAAAAGTCAATCTCTAAGTCTGGGAAATGTTCTGCACTAGAGGGAGGGTTAAAGCTATCAACAATTAAATTGTGTGTGCTACTATAAAAACTTCCTAACTGGTGAAGAATAAAGTCAAAAGGAATCATGGGACCAAGGATTTAAACTAAGACTAAACATTAAAGAAGAACACAAGCCATAAAACCTAACAAGTATCTTTTTGGGGTGCAATTTAAACAATCTCAACTTAAGTTGAGACTGAGTAAAACTCAGGCTTTTATTCAAGTCTGGGGTTTTTGAGATGAAAGTAAAGTGTCAGGAACCCATCTTCTTGGAAACATACCACCCAAAAGGTGTGTGGCTTCAGATGTATTCAACCCTGTGATTAGAGAGCCAATTGGAACAGACATCATCCCCATATGGAACAATTCTCTAACAAGACAGTATCAACCCTAAAGGGGATTGAACCTTCCCAACATGAAGTAAGCTACAAGATAACTTAGAAGGAAAACAGAAGCCAAGGGATGAAATAAGGAAGGAGTGGGAAGACTGGCCCCCATGACCTGTGGTTCCTCTGTGATGGGGGGATTTTGTGACAATGGAGTGGCGGTGTACCATACGCCTGGTACCACTCAGAGCCACAACTTTTCCAGGTAATTGGGAGGAGACAAACCAGAATCTGCTCTGGTTCCAAAAGATATGCTTGCAGTAAGGGACTGGAAAAGGAACAACCAAACCAACCATTTATACTCAAATGGTCCCCATTGGGATGACTTGGGTAGCATCATGGTGTTTGATTTTAGGTCTGAAGAGCAGGCAAAAGAATAAATCAAGTAGGTAAGGAAATTGACTTTATTAACTGGACAATGAAATACCCTGACAAATAGAGCCTTTTTATAGACTGTCAAGTGCTGTTTTAAATGATAGTTATCAAGGGGAATTGGAGAATATTGGGGAAATTTGGGAATGAAAACTTGGCAGGGGGAGCTTTAACTTAAATTTAAAAAAAGATTATTTTTAAAATTAACTGGCCCCTGCTGAGGGTTCTGGTGTGCAGCTTCACACCAGAAGAGGATAAACACTTATTTACTTGATTGAAATCAAGTACAGAGCTTAATGATTTCTTAATGTTATTATTGTTTGAAGTGAAATCAATTTTGAAAGCTCCAGGACCCGTCAAATCATCTGATTGGCTACAGGAAGTCATCTCACATATTGGCAAAAATAAGTTTGAACTTGAAATACTAATGCTATCTAGGTGATCCATTGACAACCAAGAGGACCCAGGTTCAATCCCCATGTTGGCCCAGGGAATGGCCTCTAGGGCTTGATTCCAAGGAAATCAAAGGTAATTGAGGACAGATATTACATACTGTAATTCATTTCTAGGACCTGAAAAACAGTCCAAATTAGGAGAAAAGTTTTCAGACCCTGGATTTGCCAAGATTTCCTTGTTTTTGTCAGGGAAGGTAGCAAAGGCATTCCTGACACTACCCTCACCTAGGGAAAGCTCTCCCTGGGAATGAAACCTGGACAGCTCCTGTTCACAGCTGGCAAGGTTATCCACAGGGTCCCAGGAATTTGACTCCTCTCCATAGTTCAGCCATTTGACCAAGTATTGTGCTTTATCTTTGACTAGGCAATGTGCAATGTTGTCCTCCACCTCCCATTCAAGGGTGTTTGAGACAATCTGAGGGTTGGGGTTCTGCCCAGACAAGGCCTCAGGATTTCCCTCAAAAGGAGTAAGTAAATCCACTTAGAATACATCATGTACACAGAAACCATCTGGTAGCTCAAGTTGATAGTTCAGACTGGAGAGGCGTTCCAGGACTCTGAGTGGACCAATCTTCTTGGGACCCAGTTTTTTGCTTGAAATCTTCAACTTCAGGTTACAGGCATTGAGGTAGACGTAGGACCCCACAGGAAATTCCTTTGCTGGTGAACAGTGACAGTCAGCATATTTCTTGTATTCAGACCTGGCCTTGGTGAGGAACTCAATAAGATTGGAGTGTACTTCCTTCATCCTGTTGGCTATTTCATCAGCTTGAGGGAAGGCTGATTCTTTGAGATTGGACAGGAAAGACTCTAAATCAAACCTAAAGTTGGAAAAGAAGGGAGACATATCAATTGAGCTATGGTGTGCAGTGTTATAACATAACTGGGCTAGATGGCAATAGTAGACCCAATTTTTGTGTTGTGAATTTATGTAATGTCACAAGTATCCCTCCAGTACTTGATTCACGCACTCAGTTTGACCATCTGTTTGGGGGTGAAAAGAAGTGAATAAGTTCACTATCACCCCCATCTGGTCCATTAGAGCCTTCCAGAAACAGGAGGTGAATTGAACACCTCAATCTGAGACAATGTCCTTAGGGAGCCCATGATCATCAACCACCTTGCAGAAGAACATGCTGGTTACTTCCTTTGAGGTGCATGAAGCAAAGGGAATGAAAATGTCATATTTAGTCATGCGGTCTACCACAACCATGATGCCAGTGTTTCCTTCACTCATAGGTAAATCAACTATGAAGTCCATTGATATGGAAGACCATGGGCAAGAAGGTATGGGTAAAGGGTGGAGGAGTCCCTGGGGCTTAGTGTTGGAAGGTTTGTTTCTCCTACAACTGAGACAGTTGGAGATGCAAGTCTTGATTTCCTTCTTCATTCCAGGCCACCAGTATTGACACACAAGACGCTTCAAGGTTTTGAGCAACCCACCATTTCTGGACAAGGGACCCTCATGCATGTGTAGTATTGCCTTGGTTTGGAGTCCCCCTTTGGGGACCACCAAGGCACCTTTGACATATGTTATCCCCTGGTTGTTGCTTGTGTTGGTCTTTGGCAAACTTCTTAGCATTCCCTCTAGCTCTGTTTGAAATTGTGAGTGCATCTGTGCATCTGTGCTTTCATGATCTCCTGGTCCAAGGAAGTATGTGCCAAAATCTCAATGATGCTGGAAAGGAATTGAGAAGCCGTCAGCACTGATTGATTATTGTGGACATGGTTTTGAGTATTGTTGTCCTTCAGGTCTTTGCATCGGTTAATAGCATCTGGGACCACGTTCATTTTTCCAGGAGTGTATTCAATTGTGAAGTCAAAAGCCAGGAGGTCAATTGCCCATCTGGCAAGGCGAGGAGCTATCTTCCTTTTCTCTGTAAAGTAGAGGAGGTTCTTATGATTGGTCCTGATGATGGTAGGGAACTTACTTCCCTCAAGATAACAACACCAGTGTTTAAGTGAGTTTACTATCACGTACAACTCCTTCTCATACACATTATAGTTTTGCTCCCAATCCAAGAGCTTATAGGAGTAGAAAGCTACAGGATGGCTTTCACCATCCTCCCCAAGCTGGATCAGTATTGCTCCCAAGGCATAATCTGATGCGTCTGTTTCCAAAAAAATTGGCGTTCAGGGTTGGGGCAAAGGAGTACTGGGGCAGAGGTGAAAGACTGTTTCAAGAAATCAAAGGATTCCTGAGAAGACTTGGACCAATCAAACAGAACCTTGCTCAAGGTAAGAGCAGTGAGAGGTAGAGCAGTGGCTGAGAAATCCTTGATGAATTTCCTACATAAGTTGGCTAGACCAAGGAAACCTCTAAGTTTAGTGAAAGACATGGGCACAGGCCAGTTAAGGACAGCTTCCACCTTGGAAGGAGCAATTGCAAAGCCTCCTGGTTTGATGGAGTACCCCAAGAACTCAACTTCTGTTACAAAGAATTCACACTTAGATAGTTTGCAAAAAAAGGTTGAACCTGGTAAGAGCATCCATCACTTCCTTCAAGTGTTCAACACGAGTTTCCTTGTCAGGCAAGTAAATGAGGATGTTGTCAAGATATACCACCACACTAGTATCTAGAAAGGGGAACAGCACTTCATTCATGAGTCCTTGGAAGGCTGCTGGGGCGTTACTGAGACCAAAGGGCATGACTAGGTATCATACAGGCCAAAAAGTGTTCTAATGGCGGTTTTCCACTCATCCCCCTTGGAAATGTGGATCTGGTTATAGGCGTTTTGCAGGTTTAGTTTGGAGAATATTTGTGCCCCAGTAAGCTTGTCTGTGAGGGTTTCTGCAGCAGGAGGGGGGTTGCAATTCTGATGGTGATTGAGTTAAGTTTAGCGTAGTCAACCACAGGGCAAAGGGTACCATCAGAGTTTTTAACAAAGAAGATGGGAGAGGAGCAAGAAGAGTTTGATCTATGGATGAACCCTTTGCAAAGGTTTTTTTCAAGGTACTCCTTGAGTGCAATCCCCTGGGCCCTGTTGGTGGGGTAAAGTTTTCCCCAAGTTGGTGTGTTACCAGGGGTGAGATCAATTCTTAAGTCCAAAGATTGGTGGGCGGGGAGCTCATTGCAGCTTGCTTCACTGAAAAGACCCTTGTAATCCTTTAGACTCTCTGGAAGGGAACCCTTGGTGTGCAGGAGTGTTGTGATTCCACAGAGGTATGAGTCAGAGAAGGAAGTGTCAAGGTTGATGGGTACTGAGAAAGATTTACCATGGTTGGTAAAATCTATATGATAGGAATCCCAATTGATGTTCATACGGGCTTGCTTGCACCAAGAGTAGCCCAAAATCACTGGGCATGTCAAACCTGGAATAGACAAGAACTCCAGATGAAATTCAGTACCAACAATATTGGTTTGGAGAGGTAGCGCTAATTTTTGAACTGTTATCTGAGTTTTGTTGGCCAATAACACGGAAGACAGGGTAACTCCTGATATTCCCAGAGAATTTAGCAGGGAGTTGTCAATGAAGTTGCCCATAGCCCCAGTATCTAAAAGGGCAAGTGTTGAATGTTTCCCATGAATTGAGGTGATTATCACAGGAAAGGTGGCATAAGACTTAATGGTGGCTTTATTAGGATCAGAGGCAGCAAGGACCACATAAGGATGTTGCTGGACAAAGTTTAATATGAAGTAGCCCTTTGCTTGATGTCCTTTCTTCCCACAATAGAGGCAGCATCCTTTGTCCATGCATTGTTTACGCTTGGCCTTGGATAGCTGATATCCACCTCCCTCCTTGGGAACCAACCCTGCTGGGAGGATATTGGTCCCAAGGATCTTCTGGGAAATGGTGGGTTTGGAAGAATTGGGTTTCCAGGCTGGGAATTGTTTAACTTGGGGGGCCCAACAAAGGATTTATTGGGTAAGCTTGTTGTAGGTATTAGATAGTATGTGATGAGTGAGGAAGGCCTTCATGTCTGTAGATAGGCGTTTCTGCAGCATATAGCAGATTTCTTTGTTGTCCATGCCAATGGCTTCCTTGAGACAGGTGAACTCCTCAAGGAACTCACTTGTGGCTATCTTGCCCTGATAAAGGCTTGAGATCTGGTCACAAAGTTCTTCTTTAGACAAGGCTGGCAAAATTATAGAGAGAAGGGAATCACAGAAGGTAGGATAATTGTGAAGAAGCTTTTCTCCTTTCAGGGTAGACTTGGCATACCATTGTTGGGCCTTCCCTTGTAGCTGCTCAACTACATAATGTAACTTCTGAGCGTTGGTGCAGAATTGGCCTGGAGACGTGTCAAAGAGGGATTGGGAAAACGCCAAAAGAATTAGGATTTCATTAGACTCCATATACTCTGACTGGATAGACAAGATGTTGTTCAAGAGCACAGTCTGAACCTGGTTATGAAGCGGCTTTGGATCACCATGTTTGGACTTGGATTGGTGGTAGGATCTGGTGACAAGAACAGTGGTGACACAGACCAAGACAAGAGAAAAAAACAAGGCCAAGGTCTTAACTAACCCTAGCTGGAATTCCATTTCAACAGATTTGGTTTGTTTTGAGGTCCCAAAAAGAGCCTCAAAAATGGGTTCAGTTAAACTGTCAGGAGCCCATCTGCTTGGACACATACCACCCAAAAGGTGTATGGCCGCGGATAAATTCAATCCTGTGATTAGAGACCCAATTGGAATGGACACCATCCCCATATGAAACAATTCTCCAATAAGATGGCATTGACCCAAAAGGGGATTGAACCTTCCCAACATGAAGTAAGCTCCAAGATAACTTAGAAGGAAAACAGAAGCCAAGGGATGAAATAAGGAAGGAGTGGGAAGACTGGCCCCCATGACCTGTGGTTCCTCTGTGATGGGGGATTTTGCGACAATGGAGTGGCGGTGTACCATACACCTGGTACCACTTGGCGCCACAATTTGGACAGGTAATTGGGAGGAGACAAACCAGAATCTTCTCTGGTTCCAGAAGATATGCTTGCAGTAAGGGACTGGACAAGGAACAACCAAACCAACCATTTATACCCAAATGGTCCCCATTGGGATGACTTGGGTAGCATCATGGTGTTTGATTTCAGGTCTGGAGAGCAGGCAAAAGAATAAATCAAGTAGGTAAGAAAATTGACTTTATTAACTGAACAATCAAACATCCTGAAAAATGGAGCCTTTTTATAGACTGTCAAGTGCTGCTTTAAATGATAGTTTTCAAGGGGAATTGGAGAATATTGGGGAAATTTTGGGGGGAAAAATTGGCAGGGGGGCTTTGACTTAAATTTAAAAAAAGATTATTTTTAAAATTAACTAGCCCCTGCTGAGGATTCTCCAAACAGCTGGGTGTCATTTACCCCAGCTGTTGGAGAACCAACAGCTTGGGGAGGCTTCTGGTGTGCAGCTTCACACCAGAAGAGGATAAACACTTATTTACTTGATTGAAATCAAGTACAGAGCTTAATGATTTCTTAATGTTATTATTGTTTGAAGTGAAATCAATTTTGAAAGCTCCAGGACCCGTCAAATCATCTGATTGGCTACAGGAAGTCATCTCACGTATTGGCAAAAATAAGTTTAAACTTGAAATACTAATGTTATCTAGGTGATCCATTGACAACCGAGAGGACCCAGGTTCAATCCCCGTGTTGGCCCAGGGAATGGCCTCCAGGATTGATTCCAGGGAAATCAAAGGTAATTGAGGACAGATATTACATACTAATAATTCATTTTTAGGACCTGGAAAACAGTCCAAATTAGGAGAAGGGTTTTCAGACCCTGGATTTGCCAAGATTTCCTTGTTTTTGTCAGGGAAGGTAGCAAAGGCATTCCTGACATAAAGGATGTGTGAACTAACCAAGAGTAGTTAGTTGTTTTTAAGCATGAAAAACAAACACAAGTACATGCTTACAGTTTTCTTAACTTAAGAAGGTTAAGGCAAGGTAAAAGAGCAAACAGGGAAGCCAATGGTCATTTTTTTTGAAACCAAGAAGAGCGGAGGCAGAGGAGCAGGAAAACTAGGTCCAAGGCTGCTGGTGTAAGCAGGAAGGAAAGCAGAGCAAAAGAAAAAGGTAATTGAATTCAGACTGGATTTAAACTAACCCAGCGTATAGGTACAGGTTCAAATCCTGTTTGCAAAAAGAAGGTAAGTTTGAACTTGAATTTAATTGTTAATCTTTTAGATTAATTGGCCCAAAAGAAAAGAAAATGAAGAGGGGAAATGGGAAATAGTAAAAATGTTGAAAATCCTAGCTAGGATTATAAAATGACCAATTGAGTAAAATGAAATACTAGCAGCAAAAAAAATGAAGAAGAATCCTGACAATAAGGAATTCTTCTGGAGCCCAGCGTGCCAATCTGCATTCAACGCTCTCAAGGGAACACTGACTGCCGCCCCTGTACTAGTTTATCCTGACTTTGCCAAGCCGTTTGTGGTTGATAAAGATGCTAGTCTGACTGCAATTGGAGGTGTCCTCTCCCAACTGGACTCTGAAGGACTCAAGCATCCTGTTAGATACTGCTTCTGTATACTTGATGTTCATGAGAGGAACTACACTGTCACCAAACAAGAGTGTCTGGCTGTGATATACTCCTACCAATAGTTCATAGTCTATCTCCATGGGGTACATTTCACTGTTGTAACAGACCATGCCTCCCTGCAATGGTTGAAGACCCTCAAGGATCCTGAAGGGCATCTAGCGTGTTGGGCCATTAAACTTCAGGCCTATGACTATAAAATCATTCATTGAGCCAGAGCAGCCCACCAGAATACTGACTGTCTCTCCCGTCTTCCTAATGTTGCCTTAGTATCCCCCATGGCTGACATTCTCTATGACAAGCTTATGGGGGATCCTTCTTTGTGGGTAGAGGAGCTGGTAGAGATACAGAAGGCTCTCAAGAAGTTAGCTGTTGATACCAAGGTCTCTAGGGGAAAACTCCTGAAGCTTTTTGGAGACTCTTGGCTACCTTACATATGACCATCCCTACATGTGGACTCAGTGGTGGCCGCTCACAAGACTACTGGTCATGGTGCTATACAGAAGATGTTACCCCTGCTACAGCAGCACTGCTTCTGGAAAGGAATGCACACTGATATAGTAGATACACTAGCCACCTGTCATGACTGCAAAATTGAGAGACCTAAGGTTGCCAAGCTCCAACACAGACTTGTACGCCCTGGGTTTGCCTTCCACACAGTAGTCATTGACGTAGTGGCGCCCTTGACAGTTACCAACAGCTGCAACAAGTTCATCATTGTGGCTGTTGATCATCTGACTAAATGGGTAGGGGCCAAAGAAATTACCAATCAATCTGCACTGGTGATAGCCACATTCATCCTGGAGAATATCATATACAAACATGGTTGCCCCCAGATTCTGCTGACAGACAATGGTACCAATTTCACCAGTTATATCATCCCCTGCCTCAACCAACTGATGGGAATTTGTGAGACACTATCCACCCCTTATCACCCACAGACAAATGGCATGTTAGAGCACACTAATGGGAGCCTGGTCCAGATACTCCGGAAGCTCAGTCACCAACATGAGGCTGAATGGGATACTATTCTTCCTGCAGCCACCTTTGCATACAACATTGGATATCATTGTGCCACTGGCAGGGCACCCTTCCAACTGCTCTACAGCTGGCAACCATGTCTTCTCCCTTTACTGTATTCCTTGGTAAAGCCTAGCCTGGCTGTGTCCCCAGAGGAATACCTCAACAAGCTTGTACAAACCCTTATTTTCTTGTTTCAGAGGCCTACACTGTAAACCTAAACCATAAGTTGCAGGACATAGAACGAGCTGCATCCAAACGCCCTGCCTTACCCACTTACCTGGTAGGAGACTCAGTCTACTTCTTCAGAAATAGAGGGTACAGGCGTGAATCATAACATGCCTCCCTGTGAAAAGGCCTAGTCCAAGTTATCCAGAAGACTGGCCCTGACTCCTACATCCTTAAGAAGCCCCATTCTGGGAAATTGATCACTAGAGTACATACTCAGTATATGTGTGATGCTCCTAGTGACCAAGAGTAAGCCCCAATGAGGACAACAGCCCAAAAAAACAAAAGCAAAAAATTCCATGGGTTGTTGTCCTGTTTGAGATAGTGATGCACCAAAGTATGAGGAGTAAGAATGAAAGAACAAAGGGTTTATTGGAGACTGAAAAGACACTTCTAATACTGCACTACCTGTTCTACCACCTGAATGGCAGCCAGGAAACACAACTGGTTACCTACAGATCTTCAAAGCCAATGACCAAGGATTGGGAAACAAACCCCCACCAAACAAGAGACACTAAGACCTTTGTAACCCTGTTGTCTAATCCAGTGGAGGGAAATGTTGCAGATTTAAATGTATTGGATAATAAGATGTCCACTTAGGGATTGAGCAACAAAAAATTGCGTGATTGCTTTATCTCACCCTGGTTTTGACAGGGTTAGTTACATTTAAGACGCCTATAAAACGGGTATTCAAAGCGCCTTTTGAATGCACATCAGGTGCAGGCTTTACTTCTGAGGCTATAAATAGGACAACATAGATATTGCTACTTGCCATCATTAGGCAAGGTCTGTTAAACCAATTTTTCTCTTGCGTGGCTCTTTCTACTGTACCTCTCCACTCTCCTCCTTTAGGAAAGTCCTTCTATCTGTGCCACCATTCCCCTGGTGGAAATTCCCCTGCCTCCTACTATTTAACTCCAGCACTATCATAATAAATACAGTTTTGTCATTATATCTGTGTATTCTTCTGTCCTACCAAAGGTTGTCACTATACCATCTACAGGTATAGTATTAAGATTTAGGATCCTGACTAACTGTTTGTAGGAAATAGCACCCTATACTGCTACAAATATGACAATCCAGGTCCACAGGTCTGGTGAGGCTGACTATAAGAGCAGCAGAAATGGAGCCACAGAAAGTACTACAATTTTAACCACTGGGAGTATCATCTTTTCAAATTTCAGGAAATTTGGAGCATAACAATGAATTTTCAGAGGTCTTAATTATAGGAAATTATTTGGCAAGTGTTGCTACAAGCAGAACACAGGCAGGAGCAAGTCTGCAGGCTTGGGTGGTCTTGCACAAGGTTTCAGATATCTTTAACATCAAGGTTAATAAGACCAGGGTTGAATACAGGTTAAAACAAGGAAAATTAAATATAAAAGTATCCTTTTAAAACATAATTGAATTGCAGTTTTGGTTTCAAACTGTGAATTTAAAAGCATAAGTGTTTTAACAACAGCTTTACGCCAACAATTCTATTAGAGTTTTTGAAAGGCCCAGCGGGTTTAACAGGCCCAGTTTAAGGTAAGGATTATTAGGAAAGCAACTAACACTACTAGAAGTTTCAAGAGAACTCAAAATAGAGTTCAAAACTTAAAGATTTAAAAACAAAGTGTAGTAGCAAGATCAAAACTTTAATAAATTTGAGAATCAACAAGCAGGGGACAGAAAGTCTCCTGGCTATGTTTAAGGAATGAGTTTGCCAAACCAATTGTCACATGACTTTCCGCTCAGAATCTGATTGGGCAGGAGAGAAATTTTGCTGATCATGGTCAAGGGAACTGGAGAGTTTTACATTAATTTATAGAGAGCCATCTGATTGGCTGGAGTCAGCTTCAGGCATTTGTGAACCATTTGACTCTGAGAAAACTGATGTGACACAGTTTGATTGGGCAATTCTAATACTTGTCAGTAACAGTTGACACCAGGCTAGTAAGCAGTCTAAATCAATCAGGTTTTCTTCTATGGATGGGGCAGTGAATGCTGGAGCATCCACAGAGTATGCCAACACAAATCTTTCATCCATAGTGTGGGCTAAATCTTTGGGTGAATTAAGCGGTTTAGCTGGACTTTGAGTGGTTTTTTGTACGTTGGGGAAAGACTGCTTCATCCAAGACCAAAGGGGGCAATGGATTTACAGAATTGTTGTGCTTTGGGTTTATATTAATTCAATTTTTAATTGATTTAAATTCCTTTATACTTTATTAAGGATTTTAAATTGATTTTAAATATTAGTATTTAAATTAAAAGTCAATTACCTTAGTTTTTGCACAATTTTTACACAATTTTTGCTTTGGCTTTGAGGGTGGCTTGCTGTTACGCTAAATGGCGTAAAGTCAACTACTCTACTATTTTATGTTTTTCAAAACTTCTGCAGAAACTCTGCTACAGTTTAAAGTTGTTTTCAAGACTCTCTATCCTCATTTTATATTTCCTTGTTGTAGCTGCAACTATCCTTTCTATAAACTATAAGTAAACACCAACAAGAAAGAGTAGGCTTAAGCCAAAATTCTAAGTTTTACCCTTGCTTCAGGTCATTTATAAATTTTAATATTTTAAGAGTTTAGAACTAAAAGATTAACTTAAATTTACTTTTGTTACTTTTGAAAATTTTTAATCTTTAAAATTTACTTAAAATTTCAACTTTTGATTTCAATTTTACTCTTTATTTAACTTAAATCCTTCATCATTGTTTTCTGATTTATTAAAATCACTTGAGATTTCCTTATAAAATTAATGCAATTAGTTTTGTTAGTTTAAAGGTGAATTTCAGTTGCCATGGAGATGGTCAATCAGCAAAAAAGCTGCTTTATTATCTAATTTTTCAATTTTAAGGATATCTTCTATAAATTTATGAACTACTATTTACACTGTAAATTTCCAAATATCAATATACCACTTGTAGCTACTAGAAACTTAGTGAACACCCTTTCTTACCTTATAATTTTGAGGTTTTTATGGAATTTATCTCCCCATTTCACAAATTATAAAATCTTAGCAGTTTCACTTAAACTTTTATCCCAAACTGTGCCATCTTCATGTATCTCTTAAATTTGAACCCAGTAGCCCTTTACAATTTTGTATACACTCTTGTACTATATTGGGCAAGGCCTTACATGAACACCCAAGAGGGCACAGCAGGATAACCTTTAATACAAAATATTTGAGGCTCAAAGCTAGCTTTAGGTTAGCCTTGTTGAGCAACTGGGGTTATGATTGGTATATTCAAAGCTACAGATAGATGTTAGCCTTGCCAATGTACTTTATCTTGTCCAATGCAAGAGCACTAAAGACTACAATAGAATAGAGCTTTAAAGATAATTACATTTATTGGGACTGAAGTACAATCTAGACAGCGGCTGCAATCTATCCAGGTGTAACTAAGAACTTTTTATCATTTTTTCAGGTGACTGTATGTGGGTTTACTATCCATCAGTCCCCAAAGTGTGTCCTGGGTCATAGACAGGGACAAGCTGGAAGGGGTTGTCATTCTCTAGTAAGTAAATTGTATCTCAAAAATATATATAGGGGTCAAAATAGGCTTTTATTCACTCTCAGAAGGAAGATCTCCTTAGAAACCTTCTGGTATATGGCCCGGAGGGTTGGGGAAAAATATGAGTTTGCCAATACTTGGAGTCCTCTAACAATATCTTGGACTCCTTATACTTGATCTTAGACTCCTGAACTTTAGTCTTGGACTTCTGCTCCTTAAACTTGGACTCCTGTGCCTTAGAATTAGACTCCTGCGCTGCACTTAGGGTTCAGCTCCTTATCTCAAGCTCCAGCTCCTTAATTTTGGGCTCCTGCTTCTTTATCTTGGGCTTCAGCTCTCTGTATAGCTCTAGTGGCCTTGGTATTACACTTGTATCAGTCCAACCAAGCTCCTGCTGTCAATCAAAAGGCTTCTAAAAACCTCTCAGCAGAAACTCTAAAAGACCTGGAAAAGACCCTGTAACTTTCCAGCTAGCTTCCTTCTTATAGCGTTCTTTCCCCAACGGTTCTTCCTTCAGAATGACTTTTTTCAAAAGCTTAAACCATTGCTGCTCACTTTTCCCTATAATAACTTAAGCTTACATACTTACTTTCTCAAAAGCTTAAAGTATTAATTCACTGTTTTCTTGCTTATACTTTAAGCTTTTGGCTTTGAACCAACCATATTCATCAGGAAACCTTCCAGAACTCAACCAATGAATTCAGAGCACAAAAATAGACCATTTCTGAATTTCCACCAGGATCCAACTAGTAAATCAATTTCCACTGATCAAAATGCTCAAATTGACAACTCTTCATGCACCAAAGCGTTAACCAGTCCACTATTCCGGCATCATTCACTCAATTAGCTTCCAATAAATCTACAGTGCAAACACTGTAACTTATTTATTCTTCTCCCTTCTTTTATTCATATGATAATTAATTCCATCTTTATATAATATCTTTTGGCAGCATTAATTAATTCTTTTAATGCTTCTTTCTTATAAACATCTACACTTCCAAGAGTTCAAAAAAAGCATCCTAGCTCCTGTATCCACTTCTGCCTGTCCTTCTTAGCCAACTTCCAGTTCCTCATCTAGTCCTGCACCATGATCTTCTGGTCCTTCAGCTAGCTCTTCTCTATCTATCAGCTAGTCCATCAGCTAATCCTGTATCATGATCAGCTAATCCTGCATCATGATCAGCTACTCCTTCACTTCAATATGATCAAACAGTCCCTCAACTAGTCTTCACTGTGATCATACATTCCTTCTTACTAGTCTTCACTGCTGATCCTACACTATGAACTGCCTTGGTTCTCAATCTCAGTCCCTGTTACCAGAACCTGTAGACCCAGGCATGAGTCTACATTGAACTGGCACTTACCTGGGCCCTTGAAAGTGGTAATCCACTTAGGCCATCCAACCATAGATCATTCAAATCTATGCAGTTGTCTTCACTCACCCAGGCGATTAAGTCTGAGCTTTCAGTTGCAAAGTAATCAGGTTTACTTCTCAGAGGCCTGATCACACCAAGTTCTGCAGCTTCTTTCCCAAGCAACTGCCTTGGTGACACCCCCAAGTAAATCCATGCCCTCCAATGCTCACTTTGGGACCTCCCCAAAGCTCCCATAGGGACATAAACAAGGACACCCTAACAGTCTTCTAGGTAGAGTGCTTGATCACATACCTCCTGTAAGCGTATTAGGGTACATAGAGCTCTCAAAGCTCATCCCCTCCCTGGCAGCCTGTGTTACCTACCAGGGGTCCAAAAACTCATAGCCCTGGTAGCCACATTGCCTACCATACTGGCATAATTTCCTACCCTGGCAGCCTGTGTTACCAGCCAGGGTCTAAACAACATCCAGCCTGAGTAGCACATGCTACCCACCAGGCTGAATCACTCCCCACCTCAAGCAGTTAAAGTTCCCTGCTGAGCTATCTCATTCCTCACCCCTAGCAGCCACAGTTCCCTCCTGGATGAGGACCTCTAGCCCACAGAAGTCAATCCTCCTGCCATGTGGGGACAACATTTGCCTCTAGTAGTCCTTTGTTACCTACAAGTTAGGCCTTACCTTCCCTAGTAGCTATTATTCCCTACTAGGCCTCTACCTGCAACAAACAAACAAACAATCAACCTTTTACTTGGTCAACATTAGCCCCTCCTGCAAACCACCAAACATGTGGACTGTCACACTGTATCTATATATGCTGCAACAAACCTTTTTCTTGTCCTTTCAGACAGTTCTCAGTGGCTACCTTTTTAATAGGACTATTTTTGCTGACTATGCCTATCCTGATTGGCTGTCCTTGGCACATGTGCTGCTACTGGCCTTTACAAGGTGTACATGGCACCTCAGATACATCCTACACTCTTCTTGAGTTAGCCTACTGGTGATTATCAATTGGATGTATTTTTAAGCACCTATTATGGCACCAAGAAGCTATGCTGTATTTGGTTGACGCTTAGAAATAGTCCCAATTCTATCCTTCTACTTCAGAAGGTATAATTCTGGTATTCCTGTTTTCCCTTTTTAGTGGTTAATTGGTTATTCTTTTCTGGATAGAAAGCTTTCTTTTTATTAATATTTTGGTTCAAGTTGGTGATTATACACTGTATAATAGCTGAATCAATCCAGTATTAAACCAAAAACTATATGCTATGTAATGCCATTGCAAACTTGCTATTTCTTATTGTTTTGCACATCATTCATTTGATATACACATATGCACCTTTAAGGCTAGGGGACAGAGTTGATACAGCATCTAGTAGGAAGAAGAGAGAGGTATATGATTGATGATCTAGTGATTACATAGCGTGTAATCACTGATAATCACCATATTGGGTGAAAATTACATGCTGTATAATAGCCATATCAATTATAATAAACTAGTGATTATACAGCATATAATCACTAAATTAATAGGATGATAATCTACTGATAATACAGTGTTTAACTGATAAAGATCTGTGTGTGATGATTAGCCTGATCATTTTTGATCAATCAGCCTAATCTCACAAGTATTTAGGGAAAAATTAAGGGGATGTACCTTAATTCTGGAAAGATAATAAAGAGTTTCTTTTAGTAAAAAAGGAGCACTTAACAAAATATAAAAGCCAGCACAGATGTGAATAAACTTGTCTTTATTTATAGAGAGAATTCTACTTATATAGCAAAATATGAGCAGAAATTGTTCACTATGTAGACAAGGAGGCTGGTTGGGTTTGAGATTGTACTAGGACCATAATATCTAAGGTGATATAACCCTTAATGTGTGAACATTGCAGTCAACTCATTTAAGAAAATATGGTAACTGTTAAAGTTAAAATCAAATCTGACTAGATCTTTGCAAGCATCACAATTTGCAGGTCATATCAAAATAATGTTAATAGCGTGATTTATGACAATCAATAAAAGCATTAAGGTCATTACCAGCAACAAAAATGCTCTGTAAGCATACAGTAGTTTTAAAAGCTTTAGCAACAAGAAAAATACTTTAGATTTAAACAAAATGGACTCAGATTTAAGAAAACCGCAAGTTGGGCAAGATTCAGGAATCAAATAATCTAAGTATTTTTGGTGAACTGGCAAAATTTCAAACAATAAACAAAATATCACTAACACATAATACAAAATTATATCAAACATCAAAAGGTGTAGTTCAAAATACAAACAAAATGGACTAGCAATCAAGTGAAATGGATGGACGCTGTTCCAGAATATATTATAATCCAATCAGGATTCAATCAAGCCACCAACAGAAGAATTAAAACAAAACAAAAATAGAGCAACCTAGAAGTAAGATTTCACAAACACAAAACAAAATTAAGTCTCACAAGATGTGTAGTATGAGTATCCTAAAATAGAAAAATAACAGTTTAAGAGCCAATCAATATCTATTCAATTTGGGAACAGAGGTATTTTATTCATTATCATGGCTTCTGATTTGTGTATAATGGTTTTGAGAACTTCCCAAATATGGACTTATGATTAGAATAAAAATAAATCATAAAATTTTAAACTTCTACTTTTAGTGAATTATCCTAGGTTTTATTTTACAATGGTTTTTACTAGCAACATTTTTAACAGCATCAGAAAACAAGCCAGCAGCAGTCAAGACAGCTTCCTTGAAGCTGAGGCTCAGGGTGTGGAGGAACCTGTTTACAACCAAGCCTTTGAGGAAGGTAACAAGGAAGCCAACCTGTACCTGACCCCCAACCCCTATGGCTTTGACTTGTTCAATAGTCACTTTGCGCCCAGTTATAATTTACCCAAGCCACAATAATTTAGGGATTCAACAACCTGATAAATAAAGAGAAACCTGGTTGGGATAGCCAAGAAGGCCCCAGATCAGCAAGGCCTACCCAATTATGCTTGATCTCTTGCATCAGGACCCAAAGCTTTCCCTGACACAGGTCTGGAAGCAACTTGTGCACCATAGCATTTAGGTGTTTGAGCGCATGGTGCAGCTCTGGATGCACAGAAAGGTGGCTTCAATAAGGGTGTTGACTAATGTTGGCGGCAAACAATGTGATGGCAGTGAGAATTTACCATATGATTAATTAATCAAGTCCACCATGGTCTGATGCCTGACAAGTTTATCAGATGAAGTCATGTTCATCTTGTACTAAAAGTTATCAATTGCTTTTGACAATTTTGGTGAGCAAGGGAAAGCCACCAAGAAAAACGGAAGTAATAAGGTAAAGAAGGGGAATTTTATTGGTGTGTTTCTGGCTGTTTTGGCAAAGGGTTTTGTTTATTATTGGACAAACCCTGATTACACCAATGGCTACAAGTACATCCATATCCTAGGTGGATTGCTTGACTTCTGGGATAGTTCAAATTCCACACAACAGGTTTTCTTGAGCCACCAGATGGAGGGTAGCTCCACTTCCCCCAAGGCAATCAAGGGACACAGGCATCATGCCTCAGTCTACCCTGCTGGCCACACTGACATTCATCTGGCTGATGTTGTGTTCTTTAACATTGAAGACACACTCCAGGAGTGCTGCCCACAGGCTTTCAACAATATCTATCTTGGGGTCCTTGACAACAATTCTCTCTTTGGTCACCAAATGGTGGCTGACTTGTTTGCCCAAATGGTTTTCCATGTAAATAGGTGCAACCAATCACAGAAAGACAAGCACCTCCTATCCCGTGCCACAGCCACCTACCAGCCAATCAAGGCAATGACTGATGAGAAATACCACTAGTAATATATGGTGGCCATCACGCAAAATCCATCTGCCTCTACCCCTGCCACCTGCCAGCACCATCCACCCAATCCCAGACCCCCCAGGCCAGCATCACATCTATGCCTTCCTTGCTTCCTGCTCTATTATGCCTACTAGGCATCACTCTTCCCTGCCCCAAATAAACTCCCTGTTGCCAAACATTTTCTATTTATATTATCTTTATCTTGAATTTCAATTGTTTATTTTCTCTTTGTTTGTAGTTGGTTGTATTATTTATGTTCAGCATATTTTTATATAATCATATGTTTACTATGCCATGTATCTATATCCAGAACAGAGTTATTTTTAGCTCTTTAAACAGCCTCTTAAAAAGGAATTAACAACCAATTAGTGGTCAGCTAAAATTAAATTAGAAAATAAGTTTATTGTGTTTAGATAAAGTTGTTCTTATCCAAATTCAAAACCTTAATGATAAACTCTAAGCCAATCAGGAACTGTATGAGAAAGTAATGGTTATGACATAAAAGGTCATTCAATAATTCTTTGATGTTTGTGCACTAATTAATTGGATTTTCTGGTTGTTTTGCCATTGTGTGCCATTGCTGCTGTGGCGCACAATGGCAAAAGAACCAGCAAATCAGATTAATTAGCGCACAAACATCAAAGAATTATTGAATGACCTTTTATGTCATAACCATCACTTTATCATACAGTTCCTGATTGGCTTAGAGTTTATCATTAAGGTTTTGAATTTAGACAAGAACAACTTTATCTTAACACAATAAACTTATTTTCTAATTTAATTTTAGCTGATCACCAATTTGTCGTTAATTTCTTTTTAAGAGGCTGTTTAAAGAGCTAAAACAATTGGCAGTTAAGAAAGCAATGCAAAACACAAAGCAAACAACACATATTGAGATAAATGTAAAAACAAATACACAATGGATACAAAATGGGATATTGTAGTAAATTAGAAAACAAACAAGGATAAACAAAGAGGCAATATTATCATAATAACATTGAGTTTATTGTGGGTAAAGCAATAAAATATATATATATAAACTTATTAAAAAATCAATGAGAGAATTGGAGAAGCTTTTAAAGGACCTTGACTCTGCAATTGCATAGATCAAAGAAATTAACTGCAAGGTCAAAGCAAAGGTAAAGTCTGCCGTCCTTGAATGAGAAAAAATAGACAAGGTGTCTGCAAAGGCCCTTATGACCAAAATACCAGACACCCCTGAGAAGATCATTGAGTGCATTCTAAATGTACAGAGGACTGTGGTTGAGGGCCTACAGTTTAAGGGATATACCCTTTCTGTGCTGTCTGTCTGGGTCAATGACCCCAATATGTAAGCATATCTCAAGCCAGAAAAGCAAGCCAGAACAGAGGATACCAAATTGCTGGCACAATTGCTTGCGCTAAGAATGGCCAAGCCTGCTGAAGCTGCTGGAAAGGAAGAAGTACAAGAAGGTAGCCTAAAAATGAAAATTATTACCTGTTTTTTATAATAAATTTACGGCAAAATATGCCAGGTCCTGGTACCTTTTGTCCCTGCCATCTTTTACGCCAACTATGCTACTCACATGGCCAAACAGCTTTTTCTGTTGCCCCTGCTTTGTGAAAGCTGGAGGACCAAATACACAGGACCTTTCCAATGTTGCAGGAGGCTTTAGCTGGGCTGACTCATGGCAAGGGGCATCTGAGCAGGCAGTTACTTCCTACAAGGATGCCCAGTTGGTCTGCCTGGACCCAGTTTTCCTTGGTAGAGTTTACTGTATTAACTCCATCAAGCTTGTTTGGGATGTCCTGGAGACACTCCCATTTAAGAATATACTGTAGATGGGTCAGGCTCATGTGGGTGCTTACTTCTACTTCTTGGTGGAGCATACACTCTCTTAATTCCTGGAAACCTTGGGGGTGTGGTGTCAAAATTGGCTGTTGCAAATACAACAGCCCTCAAGAAACTAAGATCCCTCTGGTGGACTTTGGGACGGCCTGGAGTGCTGAAAAGATGGAGTTGCCTCTGGTCATGGAGACCATGTTTGGAAAAACCAAACACAAAAAGAAAATTAGTGCTGTGTTCAATAAACTGTGTGAGTTCACAGAGGCTTTTGTTGGTCAAAGGCTTCACTTGGTGATTTACCTGGGGTACCTGTTTTACTTTAGAATAAGAGCAGATATTGAGGACCTAGACAGGGTCCTCCTTGGAATTGACAAGGCCAGGTTTACACTGGATGGCAAGAAGGTCCCCTGAGATATGACTCAGTGGACCATGTTAAACAGGATTCCTGGGTCCTGACAGGAATTTACAGGTTTGCAGCCCCACCAGAAAAGCTGCTGCTACATTTCCACCTAAAAATACTTCCTTTTAAAAGATACAGAAAAACTTTTAATAGCAGTGTATCCACTGTTTACAGTGTGGTGATGGAGGGTGTGCACCATCTCCATTGCCAGGTGGTTGCATACTTCTGAACCCATTATAAGCAAACCCAACAAAACTTCTTTCTTCCTAATACATATTACAATTTTTATATTTACGCTTCTTTGAATAAATATTTTTAACTAACTTTTGTTTTTAGAAAGCTATGACTACAAAAAATCCTACAGAAGGTCTTTATAAATGCAAACTACTATCTGTTAATAAAAAACACAAATACTTTGAGAGCTTTAACTTTAATCTTTTAATTTACTCATTATCTTTATTTGACAGGAGTGACATTTTCATATAATCATTCTAATTTGGTTTCAAGTTTTTGGGATAGCCACTGCAGAATATAATATAATAATGTAATTTAAAACAAACAAATTATGAAGCTTCATCAATGGTGCCACTGTATGTGATTGTCAACTTGGAAACATCTAAATATAAAATTATTATCTATAGAGTTAAAAAGATTAAAGAAGAATAAAAATATGTGGAATAGATACACCCTCTAGTTAATTAGCTATTTGGCAAGGCATATGGGGAAAAATTAATCAGTGTGGCCATAGAATTTGACCAATGTCTTGGCTGAAAGGGTGTGGATCCCAGCCTGTAGCAAATCAAAGAGGTCCTCAGTCCCATTTGGTGTCCCCTGCTTGACAACTTGCTTTAGCCACCTAAAGACTTCCTTGATAGGGTTTAGGAATGGGGAATAGGCAGTTAGGAATAGGAGGCGCAAATTTGATGTGGCCTATTTTTGAGGGCCAACTGCAATGCCTGTATCAATTTTTAGAAATTCCTCAAGAATATCTGTCACCTTATGGAGTCTAAAATTATCCAGTACAATAACATTAGTGAAACATGGGCTTGTGCACCTAAGGTGCTCCTGAATCATTTGAAGAAATGATAGAAAGTTCATGCTGTTGTGATATCCTAATATCATTTGGTACATATCAATCCTCTTTGGACCAAGTAGAGCCACCATTGAATAGGTTGTGAAGCAGACTGCAGCACGCTAAGATACTCTGTTATTTGAAAATTTGGGGACATGGCCATATTTGTTTCACATGAAAAAGGCAAATGCCAATCTTTCAATATAGTAGAATTTGAATGTTCCCTTGTTTTTGAGCGTAGTGTACACCTCTATGTAGTTTTTTTGGGTCTCAATATTGGACAGGCTGTTGCAGTTATAGGCAGATACCCCAAGTTTTTTTTACAAGAACCACATACCCTTAACTACATGATAGTAAAATGAAATCAAAGCCTTGATCCCAAAAGTAGACTTGACCATTGGCTTTATATTTTCTAGTTGAAGATGGCATTCTTAGCCAATCCACTGAAATATTGCCTATTTGTGCTCCTTATTGAGAAGGTTCAATATGGGCAAGGATTTCTCTGCTTTCAGTACTTGCCTGGTATTGATTAACTTGTTGAATGTTTTACTTGCATATTTGGGATCCACCCCAACAATGGCCATGCCCATCTTGTATTCAATAGATTCCTGCATCAGCTTGAGAAGGATGATGTGCTTTATATCAGGGATGGCCTTCTGGGTGGCATTTTTGGCACAGATGAGCCAGGATCCTGATTGGTGACAGGTACACAAGAAATAGGCACCTTGTTGTAGAATGCAGAAACTTTCTTTAACACCTCCTGTCCCTCTGTAGTTCTATAAAACTTGGGCTCTTTGACGTCTTCCTGGTCACCTTAACTGATATAAGGCTTGTAGCTAGTGTCAAGCACAGGCTTAACCTTCTCTATCATGTCTGCTGGGACTGCTTCCTGGTGGTACATAGGGTCAAATACAAAAGAAGTAAGCTCAACTTCCTTGTTTCTAACTTTTTTTGGCTGTGACAACCTTGGTTGGAATTATGGTCAGCTTAGGGACCCTAGGGTTTAAGATCTGTGCCCTTGAGCCTTGTGCTACTTGAACTGGTTGTGTCAGTGCAACCTCACTATGATTCTCTCCTCTCCTGTCTCCTTCCTGATTTGGCACTTGTGTTGCACTAACTCATTTTTTTTACCTTTGGGGGCAACTGTAACCACAGCGCACAACAGCTGCATTGCTTCTCTGTTGTTGTGTTCCTTCCATTTTAAAATTTAATAAAATATTAAATGAATTTCAATTAAGTTACTCCCTAATTTTATTTTTTGCTTTTATCTGAATATGGATATTTAATTAGAGTTTTTCCCATCCAATATCCCAATTATAGATTTTTATTTCTTAATTAGTTGTTTTTTTTGGTTTTACAACGCCCATTTTAGAATACTCAAAAAAAATCCACCCATTTTCCTAGATTTTACTGCCAAATTCAAACACCCAACACAATATTTTTAAAATTTGTGTTTCAGATTGTGTGCCCTATTTTAGATACCTTGGTATCATTCTTGATTACAATCCATTGCACAAAACATTTGAGTAATTTTGTTTACATAGTGAGTTGTTATTGTGTTTCATTTTTGGATTTAGTTTTGACACACCACGCTTGGGTGTATTTTGTTACCAATTCACATAGTAAACATATGTACACCAAAAGTCAACTCACACCATTTTTTTGTGAATCAATGTATTTTGGATTGTATTTTGAATGGTTTTGCTTTGCGTGTGAGCAATTCTTTGCTGTGTTGACCCATTTTGTCCATTATCACCCAAAATTCCTGCTAACAGAGAGTATATGGGTCATTATTTGTTAGATTAATCTGTTTCCTATTAACTGTGCTACTTAAAACTTTAAAATTTTGTTTTGATTTTCTTATCAATAAATTTAAATAATTACAACAATTTTATCAAAATAAATCTTATTTAATCCTTATAATATAAAAACCTTTATTAAATTAATCATTTTCTACTTACAGCTAAATTAAACTGTATTAAAAGCTAGTAACAATCTTATTTCATCTACCATTATTTCTTGAAAGCTGATTAGTAAAAAATGACATCATTCTAAAAAGAGCAACATAAAAATACAATAAAAACTGATATGATGCTTTTTGTTGGAAATCAAATTGTTGCCTAAAATCTTAGCTTTTTTAAAATATTTAATTTAAAATATAATAATTTTTGAATCCCTCTTTTTAAAAAGAGGGCAGATAGCTTTTTTGCATATTTAATAAATTTTAAATAATTTTGGATTTTTTAAAAAAAAATCTAGTAAAAAGTTAAAAAAAACTAAAACTAAAATTAAAACTGAACTTTTATTGAAATTTCAGTGATCTCATTTAGCATAAGTAATTTATTCTTAAATTAGATTTTATAGAAAATATATAATAAGAACTTATAAGAGAGTAAAAGTTTTTCTTTTAAAATTTTTAAGTATTTAATATTAATAAAATAGCTTTATACAACTATTTAATAAAATTATATTTTTATACTGTATGCTAGAGATAATATGTATAAAAAATTCAAACATAAAAAAGAATGTATCAAAATCTTGCTTTATTTAATTAAATTTTATAAAGGTTAAAATTTATTTGAACTAAATGGAAAATGATCTTAGTCATTGTATCTATAAAAATAAGATACAAATTTAATTATACAAGCAAATATTTATATGTGATTAGAAAAACATTTTTGTTTTGATAGATTTAAAATATATAAAGTTCATTTTTTAAGAACTGTTAAAGGTTATAATAAACTTAAGTTTATTTAAAAAAAGGCTTTTGAGTTGGTTACTAAAAGTAAGCTAAATAATGATTTATACTTTAAATTTAGTTTACTGATTAAAATATCATACTTTAAGAGTTAATTAGCATATTTAATTTCAAATAATAATTTTATAAGCTTACATTCAAAGCCACTTCAAGATACTAAATTGGTATTGAAATATAAAGTTGCAGCACAATTCTGAAAGCTGAGATTAAGGGCTTTCTAATGATACTAGTTTGAGCAAAATTGAAGTACTATTTGCCGAGATATCAACAGTTAACCAGAATATAAAAAGGGATAAATAAACAATGATATCAGACTTCAGGGGTGATATTGATAAATTAAGGAGATCAGTTGGGGGTCAGTTGGGGATTTATGCCTGTAGTGCGAAAGCTCAGCTAACATGGTATTTAAACAGCTCAACTTTACAGAAATTTACTTTACAATCTACATCTTTACTCCTCTCTGATAACTGCACATCTATTTCCAAGCAAGAATGCCTGAACCAAGCCAAGGAACCCAACCACTATCATTATGGAACCTATCAAGTTTGCACCTCAGATGACACCCTTCTTCTCACTGGGGGCTTCTACTAAGAGAGAAAGAATCTCTATGCTTAAACAAGCATTCCTTTTACTGCTGGCAGTGATCTTAACAGCTTTGTTGAGCACTTCTTATTAAAAATAAAGTTTGGAAAAAGTACCTTCTTACCTGCCATACAAAATTCCAAGACAGATGATTTTCTTAACAACCTAAAGGAAATGATGTCAGAGTCCCCTGCTAAGCACCTTCCTTCCCTAAGAGCATTGGTTACATCAAGCTACAGTCTGAAAGAGCTTTGGGATTGTGGATTTAAAATGACAAAAAATGAGTATTCATATTCTAAAAAAATAAAAAATGCTAAAAAAGCATCATTGAATTCAAAAAATAAAAAAGGAAAAAATGATTCAGTAAAGAAAGAAAACATAAAAAATATTTTAAAACATATATTAAAAAATTCATTTCCAACTAGCCGATTCACTAAAAAATCCCCTGGATTGATTTATGAAGAATTACAAAAAGAGTTGAGTGAATACTCAACTAAAATAAAATACTCATTATTGAAAAAAAAAGAAATTTACAAAGATATGAAAATAAAAAACAATATTTCTATTTCACTTTCCACTTTTTATAAGCTTATTCCTAATGATATAATTAAAAGCAAAAAGCAAACTTATAAGTGTAACATTTGCAACTTAAAAAAGTCATTAGAAATGAAGAAAAAGGATTTGAGTATAAAGAAGTTGCCATTGCCTAAATCTATTAAAGAAAATTTGGAATCTATTGACCTACATGAAAAGTTTTATAAGCATCAAAATAAAGAATATATTAGTGATATAAATAATTTTGATAATAATTCATGTGTTATAGTAATAGACTATAAAGAAAACTTTAAAATAGGTGGGGGTCCTATAGAGACAAATAATTGTTTTTATGAGAAAATACATATTTCTTTATTAGGATTTGCAATTGCTTTTAAAGAAAATGAGAAAATTAAATATGAGTATCATGATTTTTTATCTGAAATTTTATCTCATGACTCTTTGTTTTCAGGTCAGTGTTTGATAAGTCTGCTTAAAAATAATAAATTTAAGAATATTAAAAATATTAAAGTTTGGACTGATAATGGTAATCATTTCAGATCTTATGAATTTTTATATTATCTTTTTAAAGAGGTACCTAAAATTATAAAAGGAACAATTAAGTTTAATAGATTTGTTGAGTGTCATGGCAAAAGTATTGTTGATGATCATTTTGGTGTATTATCTAAAATATTTAAACAAAAGGAAAATGAGATGTATATAAAAAATATAAATGATCTCAAAATGGTTTTTGAGAGAGAGGAAGAAAGAAAGGGTCTATATGAGACACTTGTAAATAATTCAGATGTTTCCCAAAAAATCTTTTTTCACATCTATGATAGAAAATCTAGGCCTAAAAAAGCTGGCTTGAAGTCAAAGCATTTTATGTTAATCTTTCATATTTAATGAAAGATGGTGAGCTGTATGTTTCACCTTTGACATTTGAGGATGTTAAGGAGTACTCCAAAATAAATTATTGTGCAAAGTTCTGCACAGATGACAGAGAAACAAAGAGAGCTGATACTACTAAAGGATTAGTAGGACATGTTCATGAAGTTGGACGCATAACAAAAACTTATATTTCACATAGGGTAAATAGTCTTTTAAATACAACAACTTTTTTTTCTAAAAATAACTAAGAAATTAATTATATGAGCCAAGGATAGGGTAATAGCAATTATAGCTTTGGGGCTGCTATTACTCTCCCATGCAAATCATATATTTAATTCTTGGCTTATTAAAATAGAAAAAGGGGTTTAGTAAAAAATACAGTTAATAAAAATAAGAATTATTTTTATTATTTGTATATTTTACACTCTTAAACTTTTCTTCAGTAAACTAAGCATTATACTAATGTTCAAAAAACATAAGTTTATGACTTAAATGATAACAAAGAAGTTAAAAGGCTTTGAAATGCTTAAGCTGGCGCCTTGGCTTAATCTAACAAATAATGACTCATATTTTACACTGATAGTTGGAATTTGCTTAAATCTGAGTTCATTTTGTTTAAATCTGAAGTATTTTTTGCTTGTTGCCATAGCTTCTAAAACTACTGTATCAATTCTTTCTTTTTTGTTGATGCTCCCAAGAAGAAAAAGAGCTTCATGATAGAGGTAAAGTTGATAGATTTCATAATTTTAGATTTAGGATTGTTGAAAATAGATGCTTGATAGAGATTCTATGAAAAAAGTAGCAGCATAGTATGAAATCATATCTAGATGATGTGAGATAAACACCCAAATTCACATAGAATTGATGATTGGCCACCAACGTTGTAAGAGAGGGGGGCTAAACTAACTTAGTTTGGCTCCCATCCTGGTGCAATATACCACCAGGATACCGCCCAGTGGAGAACTGGGACGGCTGCTCAAACAGGGGACCACAGGGACAACACAGGGGATAGTTGGGGGAAGTAGGTGTTCAATCCCATCAACACCAGCCCAGTGAGTAACCAGGGCATACAAGTGGGAGCAAGAGGGGGTGTTGCAGGGGCCTGGAGGGGCACCAGGTTGCACTTCTCAGGACTGGACATGGGTGACATCAACTTCTCCTTGACCACAGAAGCAGGCTGAGTGAAACTGGCAGCCTCCAGATCCAAGTTGTCACAAGTCAAACTCTTTACTACTGCCTCCCCAGAGAACAGGAGACCACTAGGGAGATCCAGGAGGCAAGATGGGTCATTGCCCACGAGACAAGCAGAAGAGGAAATATTGGACCACAACTCTGGTGAAGTTGACCACAGAAGCAGCAAAAAAAGGGCCACAGAAAACACCACAAATTTGAGAACTGGGAGTAACATGACTGTGTTCTCCACAAAATTTCAAATATGTGAGCAAGGTTTCTAGGGTAAGAAGCAATAGTTTTGGTGCAAAAAAGGGGACCCACAAACAAAAGCAGGAAAAATGGGGCCAGGAGAGCACAGGGAAGACTTGGTGGTGGTCTTGGGTGGCTTTAAAATGAATATAATTAAAGGTGGGTTCAAAATCAAGGAAATCAAAGAAAATTCAAAATAAAAATAAGTTTTTTATATTGAAAATTAATTAAAGTTTTAGGATTTGAAGTCGTCTTTTGAAAGCAAAAGCAAGAAGAGCAAAGACTATACATCCAAGCTTCTTCTAAAGAGCCCAGGGACAATGCCGGGTTTGAAGCAGGTAGGCACAAGGTAAACTTTAACAAAAATTCTAACACTTTTAATCTTCAAACTATAGGGGGTCAAAACAAAGTTTCAAGGCCTCCACAAAAATTCAAAAAAGAGTGCAGCAAGTTCCAAAGTTTAGTAAAATTGGGAATAGACAAGCAGGGGACTGAAAGTCCCCTTGCTGTGTAAAAAGGGGAGTGTGCTGCAGGGGAAAATCACATGACTTCAGGACTCAAGTCTGATTGGGTGGGGGAGAAATTTTTAGGTCAGAGTTGGGGAGACTGGAGGGTTTCATCTTAATTTCTGTAGTGCTCCATGATTAGCTGGAGGGATTTTCAAGCACTTGAAATTCACTTGAGCTTTTGGATGTCAATGTGGCAGGGCCCAATTGGCTGGATCTGATAGTTTTCAATAATGGTTGACACCAGGCCAGCAAGAAGTCTAAATTTACCAGGGTTTCTTCCAAGGAAGGAACAGTGGGGGCGGTAGAATTTGCAGGGTATGCCAATACAAATCTTTTGTCTACAGTGTGAGCTAAATCTTTTAACAAGTTGAGTGGTTTAGCTGGACTATGAGCAGATTTCTTTGTACAACGGGGGAACACATTTCTATCCAAGGCCAAAGGGGGCAGTAGATTTACAAACGTGGCTTCAGATATTGTTTATTAAAATTTCCAAAGAAGACTCTGGGGTTTAACAAAAATATTAAAGTTGGCCAGAGTAATCCAAGATAAAAACCTGCAACAAAATCAATGTGTCTTCAGAATAAAGCTTGGGACATTAGGATCTGAAGAGAGTTTTGCTTTCAATCTCCACTGTGAAAAATCTAACATTGTGAGGCATTTGAGTAACATTGAATGGACCTGGAGGAGCAGTACTCAGGACAAGACCCCATTTAACAGTTAATGTATGATTGATAATCAATTGTAGGGGATATATTGGAGGAGAACAACTAATAGATGCATTGGAATAAGTTAAAATTCAAAGATAAGTTTTTTGTTTATTTGAGAATTTAGAAGGACTCAACTCTTAGAAGTTGAACAATAAAAAATTCTAATATGTACCTAAATTATCAACTTAGCAATTACATCTGAATCTTCAACTCCTAAACCATTTCATCATTTCAGCGCATAAAAAATCCAGTATGCAAAGAACCCTTGAGCAATTATGTTCTGATGACACTTCTGATAAACTAGAAAATATCAAGTGAGCCTGAGATTAAGTCAATTTATCAGGGTTACTTTGGTACAGATATTTGGATCATGATGATTAAATGGAGCTGCAGTAACTCATTTTTGATTTTTGGTTTGGTTTAGATCTTTTAACTCCAAAATTTTCTACAATTTACTGGTTTTCTGACTAGGACAGTTTATGCCTGGCATTATAGGAAATTATATGATAGTTTTTTTGCAAAAGAGTCATGTTTGTGGGAATGATATCTTTTTTGAGTATAGTTTGAAGTAACCCCTAAGTGGTGCTTTAGCTCTTATATACCAGACCTTATGAAATCATTCTGAAATAAACAGTGTGATAGCTTTTATTAAAAATTCAACACATATTTAGAATAATTGAAATCCCCAGTTTTCAGCACAAGTGATATATGTGTTGCAGCTAAGCATCAAATTACATTATATCTGCTTTGTAATCAATGAAAAGCAATTAAAATGATGTGTTCACTTAATTTAAAACCTTCAAATACTTTTAAAAAGGTGAAACATTAATGAGTACCATTTGAAATTTGCTATATATGAGGCACAAAACTCATTTGAACCTGAAAATTAATCTAAACAGCAATTAATTAAACCCTCTAACTTTAAACTATCATAAAATCCTAAAAAATTAAGTTTTTGAATAAACCAAAATGAAAAAATAATGCTCTTGACTATATCTTCAATTTATTTAAATAAAAATTATATAAAGAATAATAAAAAGATTGATTATTATTTAGCTTTAAAGCAATCTACTTTATATCATTATCAAAATAGTATAATGAAAATCTTATATATACTCTTTTAAATTACTTTTGATTTAATATTCAATATAGTATACATATTAATATTTTGACACTAGTAGAAAGATAAGATTTTTAGCTTCATTTTGATAGCTTACAGTGTAAAAAAATATTTATTTTTCATTGAGTTATTACTGTTTAAATATAAACACTTGCAATTGTTTTTAAATTGAACTGATGTATGCCGCAACTTGGGCAGCATGTGTATTAGAAGACAGAACAATCCCAAAATAATGACCTATATTGTCAGGGAACTAACCCTGATCTGCTGGCTTGCTAGCGTTTAGGAACTGGCGGGTTGCGGGCTGGGTGGGCAGGGCCCACCAAAGGATTGGCGCTAACTTAATGAGGTAGGACATTGACTTGCCCACCCATGACCACATACTGGCGGTGGGACAATAGTATCTTTTACTCCTGTGAGAGTAATATATACAATCCCAAATAGCTTATTGGTATGGTCCAGGAGAAGCTCAGCAGCAGATACAGGCATTGGTTTGGGGTGACAGGTGGTTCCATGTCTAATTGGTATGAGGAAGGAAGTTGTATGTATCTCTGAACAGGCAGCGTTTGATAACGTACCAAGGGCCTTTACGGTTGTATCTGGTTAACTCTTTAGTTCTGGCCAAGGAATTTCAGGCTAGTATGTTGCTGGCAGTGTAGTCCTTGTATTTGGGTTTCAAGGGGTATTCTATGAAATGAACAGGACCAGATGGAGAACCTGGTGGGTGGTACGTGGCTGGCGGGCTGGCAAAAGGGTCGGATGATCTTTGAGTTAACTGGCAGATGACAAGAATAAAATACAGCAATAATTGAGGAAATCAATATCTCATAACCTTTATTTAAAAATGACAATGGGGATTGATCTTGGCCTGGCAGGTATTTATACCACACTGCCAGGCTTCATTTCCTGGTTGGGTTTCATGATCTTGGGTGGTTTGGCATCAGAGGTCTTAGATGGCATTGTGGTGCTTGGCACTGGCGGGTTGGCACTGGCTGCTTTGAGATGAGAAGACTTGAATCCTTCTGTTTGACAACTCAGGCATCAGGTGCTTCTTCAGGTTCAGTGCCACTTCCTGGGCTTTGGGGAAGTTTGGAATAACCCTCATTGGGGAACTTGTGCATTTCACCAAGCAAACTGCCGGTGTCAGGTATTTGCATCTCAGGGAAATTCCCGGCATCTTGCACTGGGGGTTTGCTTGCAGAATCCTGCATGGTGATTAAAGGTTTGGGTCCTGGCGGGTTGGCAACAACTTTATCAATTGATAGCAGGCTATCAAGTTCCCAGCCTTTGGGTCTGGTGGTCTGCAAAGGGGTTTTTCCAGGGTTCAACTCTGGTTCCGTGCTTTGGGATTCAGGAGCGTCCAAATTGTCATTCCTGACATATATGTTTTAGAGGCTTAAAACTCATGAATGGGGTTGGCAAGTCTATATCAAAAATAAAGTGGAACTTTTCATATGCAATAAGAGAATATGTTGAACACAAAAAATCAAACTCTTTATTTTGGATTTGTTACACCATCCCCAACCATAACTTGCAATGCAATTTACTTACAGGATATACATGACATTATAGGAGCTTTATATAATTAAGCCACCTGCAAAGCCAACCATATCAATGGAAGTACATACTGCAACCAAAAAGTCATGTCTTCATGAATAAAGTGTGGAGCTCAGTTCCTGGAAAAAGGTAGCTGCTGCTCAAGAAAGTGAGGGCCATCTGCAACTCCGCGAGCCAGGAAAAATTGAAAACTCACAGTAGGCTTCTAATCTATTGAGATAAACAACATCACTTCATCCTAAAGCAAGATCAACCCAACTTAGAATGAAATCAACTATGCTTAAAACAAAATTAAGAACCAAGGAATTTATATTGAATTACAATGAATTTGTCATGGTAGTGTCACTTTTGCCTGGGATAAATTGCCTGAAGAAGAAGAATGGGAACAGGAAAGTAGCAAAACCCTTGAAAGTATTGGATGACTTAAATCTAGTCCTTGACAAAAAATGGGTTAAAGCTGCACCTGTTGATGGTGGAGGAATTAATTTACATCTCCCCAAATTTTGCCCGAACAATTACACTTTGAAGATTATGAGATATCACTACCCAGTGGCGTTTGGCAGTCAACCGGCCGCCCGCCCAAAATTATCAAATTATGACGTCATTGATGCTTTGGCAGAAGTCCCCAACCAAGAGGTGAAAATATTTCCAGTTGGCCAATCAGATTCAAGTTTGTCCCTCCCAGTTGGGTTATAGTCCCTCCCATCTCACCTCTGAAAACTTGTTTTCAGATAGTTTTACTTACTCTCAATAAAGTCATTTCCCAATATATGAAAGCTACCCTGGGGTCAAAAATACCCCCTTCTCAGGCCATGGCTGCTGCCATCTTGGCATGGTTGAGAAAAGTCTATACTCAGGATCAGCAGGTTTTGTACCACTTATTGCGGAATCACTTCTTCTTAGTGGTCCATTTACATCTCCTGTTTTCTGTGTCATTAATTGTCTTCATTTTGCACTTCATTCCCTTTTTCTGTAGATTTGTAGGGTTAAAGCTTCAGTGCACATCTTTGCTATTGGTTCTAATTTTAGTCTGGGCAATTTATCCCGACAACTTTTATCTGAGCTCAGACCTTATTTACACGACTCTAACAGGATTTGGATCCCTTTCTATCTCATTTTAAGCTGAGGCAATTTTGTTCTCAGCTGAGATGGTTTTGTTTTGGGTTGACTTGATTTTTTTTATCCCAACTGTTTATAAAACTGCTGTACCAAATGAGGTTTGGCATTAATTTGTGGTTAGGATTGGTGCCCCACTAGTAGGACCTAGTCACACGCTGAGGAAACACATCATGTTATATAAATGATTTCCTGTGCCAAGGATATTATCCAGGCTTGCATTATTACCCCCTTACAACTCTGTTTTAAAAGCACAGTTGTATCATGAAATCAAGCTTTAATTGCTGTTAACAACTAATGCCATATCAGGACAGAGAATTAAAGTTTTTACTGATATTTCCTATTTTGTTGATATTTATGCCAAGACTTCTGTTTGTTTGTTTCTCCTTTACCATCTTTGGCTGCCTATATTTCTGTGGATGCTGAACCATTTCAGCCCAAACTGTTGTCAGCTGAGAGCCTGAAATCCCAGCTTTCAGATTCTTACTCCTGACAATGTGTTTCTGATTTGAAATCATGAGTTAATCTTGCTTAAACATAATTCCCCTATCATCTCCTTTTCTTAGGATTGGGTTTAAAAGTTCTCACAGCTCTATTACCTCAAGCAATCCAATCTCCTCCTGTTTAGGCTCATCAATAAAACTATTTTCTCAATCCTAGCTGTGTTGCAACCAAGTTTCCAGACTTGCCTGCTAACGTATCTTACGATACACAGGGGGCGCTTGATGAGCCGCCCCTTGACGTATCTAACGTTATGGATTAATCTGATGGCAATATCAAATGACGGATACTTCATCCTAATTAGGAGCGCTACCAATTCAACTTGCTGATCCCCACACGAGTTATTCCTTGGCTTCAAACCTTACATGGAACCTCCCACTATGCCACCCCCTTGTGGCCTTATGGCTTTCCCCGTATAGTATATTAATCACAATATTCTACAATAAACAATACCTTATTCTTATTACTCTGTCCTTTCTATTGGACTGTTGTCTTCCCCAATTCCAAATACTGAATCCTCATTGGTTCAGTTGCAACAGCTGCATCTCTTGTATCCTTGGGAAATAATAATTTCTTGGTGATGGTTGAGCACAGGCTTTGATACAGCTGCAGATGTTGTTGAAAAAGTCTGAAGTCTTACATGTCAGCAGAGGTAATGCCGTAATATATATATCTATGCAGGTGAATACTTATAGAAAGGTCCAAGCTTTATATTGTCAAGGGTCTGGATGTACAAGTATTCCAGCTGTTGCCGACACAGGTAACATACAGCCAACGCTAGTTTGGCGCCACTCCAATATTCAGTTCAACATTCCAGAATCGGCAGTCAACCAATATCCCATGGCCCGTCCAGCTATCCAGCTATCCTAGTCCGACTCACACCTGGCCTCCAATATTTGATCTGACTTGAGTCCCTACCACATCAAACACAATATATAAGCCTAAAGTATTATCCAATAAAGTTACCCTTCTCTAAACCTATCTTTTAAGCTTCCCCAAAAATTGCTACTCATCAATATTCACACATTGATTATATAAGATGGTAAGGTATTTGTAAGTTAAAACATTTTATAAAAAGCGACAGTTATGCCTGGTCTCAGAGTTGGGCATAACTTTACATTTGCATTTAACTGTATGCTGGTTTATAATCTATTGGTGTTTACAATGAAAAATTAGTGGGGCTGAAATTGTTTGTTGAACTTTGAATCAGGGAAAGAAAGTGTAAGCAGTTAGCCTATCATTGGCATTGCCGATGATGAAGGGCGGGCAGTACGGAGTTGGTAGTAGTCTGGCCTAGAAATGGTTTAGCCTTGAGTCACAAAGGGATACTTACACAATCTCTGTTAGCCATTCTGGCTCAATAGTCACCAAATGGCGGGCGAATGGCTTGGTGGTATGAAGCACTGCTTCGGTTAAGAGAGTTGGAATAAGGTTACCTTCTGTGTATAATAGCATTTTTGGGGAGCGTCGAAAAAGAACAGAGTCAGGGTGTATGTATAGCGTCTATGAAATAAGCATTGTAGTATTTAATTAGTACCTCTTTCCCCCTGAGTTGCTGCAAGGAGCCATCAAAGTCATTAAAGCTAGCTACTTGGTGAAAGTATGCTGTCAATATACACTTTCGTAGACTTTGAGTATCTCGACCACAGGAAACCGCAGCGGAACCAATATGGCTATGGAAGTAAGCTTTTAGTTGACGGCGAGTAGATTCAGCACGCTGGAGCTCTTGAAAATTGAGAAAGCGGCGTTTGCACCACTTGGCTGTCTTGGGCGAGGCCTGATATGCATTGAAAACTGGGGATGAGCTAATGGCAATGTACTTACCATTAATGTAAGTCAAAAGGTCGCCTTCTTCAACACCAAACTTGCGAATTGAATCTTCATAAGCGGATAGCTGGTCAGAAGAGGGGCGAAAGAAAACAGACTGTATGTTAGATCACGCCAATATGCTCATACCTTGATTGAGATCATAGCCGCCACTGTTAAGATTTCTTGGGTGCATTTAAACTTGACGGACTCAAATATCTGATGGTTATAGCATGAATGGGATTACTTACCATTTTGCCGAGAGAAGGGTGAGTGGGTAACTCTGCCAGGTGAGTCCCAAGAGGAACTGTCAGTTGGCCCTTGAGGTCAATGACTTGCAGGGCATATAAGAACTGAAGGTTAGGATGTGTATGTTATAGTACCTCGAGGGCTTTGAGCATAAGTTGAGAAGGGGGTGGTGATAAAAATTCGAATTTGGCTAGATTATGTATGCCTAGTGCCTTAAGAAGCAGCAGTGTTGGTGCCAAGTCGCTGCGCTGCATCTCAGGTACGGTGTGTGGTGCCATGGCAGAGAAGCTAGCCTCGGTGTATAGGCGAAAAACTTTACCGGGCCTTACTCGGCCGGCACGACCTGCTCGTTGATTGGCTGAGGCTTGAGAGATGGGCGTAACACCCAAGCGCTCCCAGCCATTATGGGGATGGTATGTCTTGAGTTTGACGAAGCCACAGTCGACCACGTATGTGATATTAGGAATTGTTAAAGAAGTTTCGGCAATGTTAGTTGCGACAATAACCCGACGTGGAGATCCAGGCTCGGCCGCAAAATTAAATATCGGGTCCAGATCGTCTGTGCCAAGGCCAGCATAGAGAGGGAGCGCTACAAGGCGTGAAGCGCTCCTTTGGGATTCGGAAAATGTGTATAACTGGGAAACCACCTTCTCAACTTCGTCGCGCCCAGTCAGAAATACAAGAATATCCCCAGGAAGTTCCTAAAGTTTAAAATAGCATTTAACAAGCTTACCTCGCGATGTATTGCCAAGACAGTACTGAGTGTTTTGGCAAGATAGTCCGGAGTCGGTGTTGTAAGATACTCAACATCTACAGGAAATAACCTTCCCCCAAGATGCAGTGCTGTGACGCTTTGGCGAGTCAGATCTTCAGGCCGCTGATCAAAGCGAGGTCTGTGGGCAGCAGGGCTTGAAATGGGCGCAGAGAAAAACTTGCGGAATGTTTCAACGTCAGCAGTTGCAGACGCTATGATGATACGCAGATCCAGCCTTTTTTGTTGAACTTTCTTAAGGACTGCTAGCAAAAGATCTGTTGCAAGGGATCTTTCGTGAGCTTCATCAACTATTATCACTGAATAGCGAGAAAGCAAAGGGTCACGATAAAGTTCACGTACTAGCAGGCCATCAGTAAGAAACTGAATACGCGTCACTGGACTGGTGACATCATCAAAACGGACAGAATAGCCCACCTTTTTTAAGTTCAATTCACGAGGCGGCTTACCTCCCGGCCTAGATCGACTCCCATCTCATTTGCTACTCGAGAAGCTACAGTGCTGGCGGCAAGTCGTCGAGGCTGTAGTGTAAGACATAATATAATCCAAGGCTAACCTGTGTAATTGCAATCCTTCTACCTTCAGCCGCCCATCCTGCTGCATCCAAGTACTGTGGAAGCTCTACCAAGGCAAGACTTAGCAAATTTAACTAAAATCAAATACGAACGAGTAGTTTTTCCTGAACCAGTCGGGGCAACAAGAATTAACGTGTTGTATCTTTCTAGACTGTACAGAATGGCATCCCGATGTTTGGCAATAGGCAGACGACTACGCTCTCCTTCGAGGCGAAGGTGATGAAAGTTATAAGAGTAATGATCTCCATCTTCTGCCTGATTGTCATTATTTTGCTCCATTGATTTCATACTTGTGCCTTTTTAGTAGCTCTAAAAGGTTGAATTTAATTCACTATTCACTTAGCAGTTCTTTAAAGAACATTTGCAATGGGTCCCAGTTGTTTATAAAAATAATAATTTTTACAGAGAAAATATTTACAAGCTATTTTTGGTCTAGGAGGTTATTCAACAAAAAGGCTAAAAGGTACGAAGGGAGGTTGGCGCAAAATTATGCACAATAAATATCAGTTTTGATGAATGTGTCCAGTGCAAAATAATTGAAACGACTACAAAAAGCCTACTAGTTTAAATAAACAAAAGCTTAGAAAGCATAAACAAACCAAAAGGTAACTTTTCAACTGACATAGAGCCACAACTTTCAAACTAAAAGTTTATGTATTACAATTTTTATGGCGAAAAAGAAAGTAGCGAATAAAGGAAGGATTCACTATAGGTTCTAAAGAAATCCAGTATCGTATCTTAACGCAAGATCTAATTCACTGGTAAAAAATCTCAAGGAAATAAACATTATACGGTATAACTATAAAAGCTCCACTGTTTGAAAATTCTTTGATGTATCAAGGGGAAAGCCTTATTAAAAAACTTGTACATTATTGCAGACATAAAATCAATAAATAAGCAAGGCTTTAACTCAGAATTTGAAAGGAAATCAAGAATGAAATATTTTACTACCTGTAAAGTTAAAAGTATCAGGGTTGGGGTTTGTATGGATAAATTTAATTAGATCAGTTTGTAAAAATTATTAAAACAAGCTTGGGCTATAATTTCAGCTTAAGGATTCTGCAATTGATCCTTGTTATTATTTGTACCTAATGAAACCCGTCTACTTGTGATTTGATCAGGAGCTTTGAATTTATACGATAAAATTAAAACACGCCTAAAAAAGTTTCGGTTTATTTGCCACGAGATGAGAATTTCTTACAGATTTCGATCAAAAGAATATCTAGAGCGACACTTCGATGTGACGCTGATAAGATTGATGGAGCTCTGAACTGAGCCAAGGCTTGAATTTCAATCAGATCCAGATTTTGAGAGTTCATTACTGGTAGATTTACAAATACATGTCGTACCCAAGTACTTTAAGCATTTGAAATTATCTTAAAATGAGTGTAGTAAGCCAGTAAAAAATAAAGCTAAATAAATTTACTAGTGAATTAAAGTAACCTATTTAAACTCAGAATAGACAATATGTTTAACACCTTGTAGGTCAGATAGATCAAGGAAAGGGTCAGACCTGATTTCTATCAATTTTTTTCATTTGTTGCAACATATTCAATCACTGCCTCTGGGAAATCATTTTTCCAAAAAAAATGCCTCTATCACCAAGTAAAAGGTGGCATCAACACTCCATCCAGATATTTTACTAGAATCAAATATTCAAGTTCCACAGGAATCAAGATCTACACAAGCCTTAGTACTGTCATAATCTACATGGACACTATATGGCTTATCAACAAGCGTGGTGTGGCGGGTGGGATGCCAAAAGAACAAAACTGAGCTACACCCGCTTTGCCCTTTTACGACATCCCGCCTAGGTACACGTCCAGGTATCCTAATTGAGTCACATTTTTTGTTTATTTAAATAAGTGGCCTTTTAAACTATTTTCTTAAACTCTAGTTGGTAAAAGGAAAGATGTGTCTTGCAGCCTGCTGGTATGTATTTCTGTGGCAGATCCAGGTCCAACCAGCCCATTCTGCCATTCTCCCGCCCTTGACTCTTATTGCCATTACCTTCCTTTGACAAAGCTTCAAAGAGCTTTGTCTCCAGAGAGGCAATTTTATGGGATAACAATTTGTTATCATCCCGCCAACAGGCCATGATCTCAACGCTCTTTTCCTCTCTTACCCTTAAAGCCTCAATTTCACGATTTGCCTTTGCTTTCACTTGCTGTAAGATTTTGTCCCATCCTACTAACAGGTTCCAGGAATCCCACGCATAGATTTGGTTTCCTTGGGTGAGAGTCCCTTCTTTTGCAAAGTAATTGGTGTATAACTCTTCAAACACAGCCTTTACTTCCACCAAGGACTCCTCAGGCACAGTCTTGGTGACCTCCAAGCTTGCCCAAGCTTCCTCCAACAAACTTGTAGGAACCTCTTTCCTGGCAGCAGCAATTTCCATGCAAAGTACTCCAAATTTAGCCCTTTCAAAATTTAACAAAGAAGACATAATAATTGAAAAGGTAGTTGAAGGGAAAGCGTTGAAATTGACAATAATCTTTATTAAAGCTTAGCTGTTTTTGCTTATATACCATTTGGGGCATATTCGGCTGAAAACCCCTCCGGTTCCTGAATCAACCTATGATTCATCTCACGTGGTCTATGACATTTGAGCCATCCAAACCTAGATCTTTACCTAAAAGATCACCAATATTTCTCAACCTATGAGAATCAACCTACAATGGGAAGAAGTCACCTGATTCCATTCATCTCATTGTACCAATTCAGCATGGAGCTTCCTCAGTTCCCGGCGCCAAAACCCTGTGGATTAAACATCCCAAAACTCAGCTATTGATGTTCCAACTGGGAACCAGCTGATTAACCCTGAATTCCTAGGCATCCTTGCCTTTATTTAGTTATCTTTGCATTTAATGGTTTTTTGCCTTAAAACCCATTAAAACACTTTGAAACTCAAACAGGCGCCACCGCGGCGCCCATGAACTTTCCCAGGCGGCGCCCCAGCGCCTGAAAAAATTTGATAGCGGCGTCTCGGCGCTTCTCAAATCCATTAGGCGGTGCAGTGGTGCTTTTAACCCAATGAATTTACCAACATGGCGCTTTTAACCCAAAATTTGGAGGTTACTTATAGTTGACCTTAACCAAACTTCTAGACACAGTCAAGGCAATTTAACCAATATAGTTAAATCCTCATTAATTACATTCCCATGTATTTATTAATTAATCTTCTCAATTAATTAAACCGTTTTTGAGACATCCTGTCTCCCAGATTGACTCGGCCAATCTTGCCTTCTTTTCTTTTATTGAACCTAGATATCCAGTTTTCAGGAATCTTAACCTTAAGACTTCCAATCCAACTTATCTACATGCAATAATCAGAAAAACAGAGATAACTTTATATTTCAGAGCATTTATTTGGCCAAATACTCAATAGTGACTGTCGTACGGTCACAATTTCTAGCCTATAGCTGGTAAAAGGAAAGATGTGCAGGAAGGCTGCCAAAAGAGAAAAGCTGTGCTACGCTCAGCTTCACTCTTTTACGGCAGCCTTCTGGTATGTGTTTCTAGTCTATAGCTGGTAAAAGAAAAGATGTGCAGACAGGCTGCCAAAAGAGCAAAGCTGTGCTATGCTCAGCTTCACTCTTTTAAAGCAGCCCGCTGGTATGTGTTTCCAGTTATAGCTGGTAAAAACTATGATCAAAGAGGTGTTTGAAGTTATATTTTTTAGAGTTCAATTTTTTTGGCTTTTTAATGATCTTTATCATAAATCTTTTTAGTGAAACCCCAGGGGTGATAGAAGCCTGCTAGTATGCGTTCCTGGTCTCATACCTAGTAAAAAGCTGTTAAAAGATGCATCCCCTTATGGTTTCTTGGTAAAAAGTATTTAGGTCTGTTAATGAAAAAAAACATCAGAAATCAATGAGTGTATAAAGCTGAGCGGTGAGCAGGCTACCAAAAGAAAAAGCTATGCTAACTCAGCTCTATTATTCACAGCTTCACACTGTTATTCCTTTCTTTTTCTCTAGCAGAAATACCTTTTTGGTAGTTCAGTATGTCTTTTTTAAATTTATTTACTATTCTGGTTGTTAAAAGATGATTTAATGATATCTAAAGCTTTTTTTAAATATAAAAATGATAGCTTTATTATGATTGCTACTTTTAATTAGAGAAGTATGGGTGCATGCTTTGTAAATCTCTATTATACTATTATCAAGGCTTTATTAGAGATCTATAACTTTTATTATGCTTATTTTTTGACATTTAAGAGAATGGATATTAATTAAAGTACTTTTAAGAGCTGTTGAGATACACAGACAAACCCAAACATATAACACCAAGTTTTCTCACATAAAAAATCAACAATTTATACATGTTAACAATAAAATTAGCCCACTTAAGATTTGTTTTGTGCATAACTTCTGTGTGTTCAGCACTTGGTTTTGGTTATCTATCTCAACAGCTCTGAAAAGTACTGAATTTTTATCCACATAATGAAACTGCAGCCCTTTTAGATTCTTTATTTTCAGTATATATTTTGAACTCCAATGGAAATTATAATTCCCTAAATTAATAAATATCAAGTACATGTTATAAAAATCTCTTTGGTTCCTGAACTTTATTTTGTAGTTTATAGGCTTAATATATTCTTTTTGCAGCACACTTTTTTACTAAGATTTAGTCTTTATTTTTGGCAACTGCATATTTTATTCATAACATATTGATCTTAATTTACTTTTTAAATATAAGTTAAATTCTATGTGATAATCTGTTTTTTGATATCATTATTTCCTATTTTTGATAAGATAGTGTCTGATTTTGTAGATTTTTTTAGTTATCTAATATGATGTTATTTCAGCTTCATAACATTTGATTTGATTGCATTTTATTTTATTTATGTGGGTTCAGTACCCTCTGGTAAGTTATATTGCTTTTGATTTTAGTAAAATCATAAAATGAAACTACTATAATATGGTCTAAACTTGATTATTTATGAATTTCCAATAGATTTTTATTATCTCAGAAAATGAATTATTTATAGTGGTCTTTTAAAAGAGGAACCCTCTAATTTTATGAGCAGAAGAAGGTTAAACGGTCTATAGTAGCTATTATAAATGACTTATTATTAGTTTATGTGATGCTGGAGTTTTTCAGATGAGATTAAGTAAAATTATTATAAATGTTCTATTTGGGTGAAAAAGACTTTAAGGAGATACAGGACTTTTTTCACAGTTAGCCAAAACTTGACTATAATCATTAAAATATGAAGATTATTTAAAAGTTTAATAAGCAAATTATAATTGCTTGGTTGAGAACTTAAAACTAAGTAACTTTAAAATATACTTACTAATATTTATTGATCATATAAAATAAGACATAACTTGATATTCAAAGATATAGATAATAAAAGTTTAAAGGAAGCTAAAAAGATTACCTTAACAGTAAAATTTTGAATTTGGGTAAAAAAGAGCTAGTTGGATCTAAAAACTAAATTGGAGAAACAGTTTTTTTGTTAAAATATCTGTCTACTCTAAAAAACTTATCCAACCCTGGATATGCTGTAGACAGAAATCTGGGGCTTGAAAATAAGGTTAGTAAAAATTAGTGAAAAATGACTTAACAACCCCAAGATCTACTGCATGGGGAAAGTTTGTAGGTTTTTTAAAAAAAGGTTAGTAATTTATCAAAAAGCTTACCTGGCCCAAGATTGGCTTTGGGATAAAAATCTGGGAGTCCCTAATCAAGTTTTGTAAATTTAGAAAAAATGGCTTACCTAAATCAAGATCTGCTTGTGGGCAAAAGTCTGGTTTTTTAATCTAGGCTGGTAATTTAGTGGAAAAAACTTACCACCCTAAGATCTACTGTAGACTAAGTCTATCTAAAAGGATTGAAGGTTAGTAGTGTATTAGGAAATTGTTAACTGATGATATGCAGCTTTAATTTAAAAAGTTTTGAGAAACAAAACAGTACTTACCAAGCCTTAATCTACTTCAGGGCAAAAATATGCTTCTAAAATCTAGGTTAGTAAAATTGATTTGCTAAAAATGAATCACCCACCCCAATATCTGCTATGGACCAAGCTCATCTAAAAGGATTTGAAGAAGGTTAGTAAATTTAATGTAAAGCCTACCTGAAATGCAGAATCAACTTGAATTTTGAATTGAATTAGTTTTTTTAGAATTATTACCTTTAAAAAGCAAAGTTAGCTTCTAAACTTTTAAAACTAAGCTTACCTTTTAATACCCTTGATCCACTATGCTTAAAACAGTTAGTATTATATGTATATTTCAAAGCTTACCTTTGATTTGAAGCAAATATATAGAAGTTAAAGTGAAAAAGTTAATATTGTGTTTAGTGAAGGCTTACTGTAAATTCAGAACCTAAACATAAAAATGCGGGATTGTCAAATCCTTGGTCCAAATTTCAAATCACTTTTGCGGGCAACTCAGCTGAGTGAGAATTAAAACATTTAATAAAATCAACCATTTAATTTGAATTTTTTTGATTTATTTAAATTGGCAAATTTTGAATCCCTTGAGCAGATAAATCAACTAACAAAAGACAAAACACAGCAAACAAATACAGGATACATGAGTCAGAAATGCAGGGTTCTAATGTACAATATGAGATTTCCTGTATTTCAAACAAATCATAGACATCATGTAAATATTAATGAATCTGAAATTGTGGGATTGTCAAATCCAAGAACCAAGTTCAAATCAAAAATGATGTGAATTCAAAATAAATATAATTTATGGGTGTCTCAAAAAGGATGTTAAAGGATCTAGAGTGGATTTGTGCTAATTCATTTAAGAATTGTAGGCATTCTCAAAAATCACCCTATTCCAGTTTAGGACGGCTAAAATTTAGATCCTAATATTCACCAACTTAACATACTTAACAATAAAATTGATTAAAATATACACTTCTCTTTTTGAGTTTAATTTTTTAATAAAAATTTATTATGTCTTCTTTCAATAACAACCAAGTCAATGAGCTGTTCCCTGGCCTTGACAAAATCATGCAGGGCTACGCAGGGTCTCTTAATAGTGAAGCCCCTGTCTATGGCCACTCCCAACCCACAGGCCCCTCTGCAAGCCCCCGCCCAGGAGTCTGTTCTTTCTCCTGCAACTTCCAGCATGGCCCTGTTTGCCCACCATGCACAGGCAGCTGCCAACCCAAATCCCTTATCAGCAACAGCATCCAGAACCAGCCATTTGAGCCATGGAGTCACCCAGAGAGCTCAGAATCCCAAAACAGCCAATCAGATGGCATTGGCAAGTTTCCAAGATGAACACATCCCTTTCCCAGCCAATCAGCCTGCAAGACGCAGAAGGAAATTGATCACTCCAGAGATTGTTCTCAAAATAATTGAAAAGCGAGGGATGCTTATACCCCTTGGAAAATTGCGGCTGTGATGGGTTTTGCAAAGTCCACTGTGGCTGCAACCCTGCAAGCCCACGCCAACTGATGCCTCCCTATCAAGAAGACCCCAACTGGCGCCTGTACTTCAACCAAAAGTGACACAGCCTATCCCCTTATAATGGCCATTATGAAATGTGACCTAAGGATGCCCCTGGTCTAGGTATGTCTCCAACTTGGACTCCATGGCATTTTCACAAATAAAAGAACAGTCAAATTGTGGATGCACAGAGTTGTGGTTGCTGCTAGAATCTTGTCCAATCAAGTTCTCACTGGCCCTAGTTTGGTGGATACCAACCCATACAATTCAACTATTATTAATTTTATTAAAGGGAGGGCAATGAGGGCCTGTAATGATGTCATCTTCCTATCATACACTAAGATTTCTGCAAGTATCCAAAACTATGGAGAGAAGCATATCCAGTCTTACGTGTACAAGCACAGGCTTTTTTGTATCAAATAGTTGGGGTTTTGTTGGCAGTTTCCCCATTGGGTGTCAATCATTACTTGGCAAGATCAAACACCACAGATGGGTATGCCTACCAGACAGAGCTCAAGGCCATGCTGGAGGAGTGGGCTACCCAACATGCTGTGTACACAGTTGTACTGAGTGTGGAGATGGAGCAACAGGAACGGGCAACCAAGGAAATTAGGGCTATGGGGCATACCTGCTGGTCCTATCCCATCAATCACACTTATACGCATCTTGCATATGTATGTCTTTACAATTTTGGTTCAGCTCTCAGGTGCTTAAAGCCTGCCATATACAATGAACTGTGCACCCAAATTGAGAAGGGTTATGAGCTTTCCCATCCATATTTGTCCAGGATTTATCTGATCTTGTCATGAACTATGCAAGTGATAGTGATAAGTCCAAAAAGGACTCCTGCCTCCCCCAGACCCATCCATTTGGTTTGTAAAGCCCACATATGTGACAGAAGAAGAATTTGAACAATTAAAGCAATCAGCACTTTCTGCTTCTTCCCAGTCAACAAACCAAGCCTCCCCAACTCCCCCATCAAGCCCCCGCCTTCCAACCCTGACTCCCAAGCCACCACCCATTCCCTCCCCACTATCTCTGATGCTGCCCTTTTTACAGGCGCAGATGAAGGCAATGTTCTTTCTGCCCAATCCTCCCCTACTTGTCCTTTGATGAGTAAAATAAACCCTTTCTTTGTGAAAACTTACAGTAGTTTTAAAAAGCTATGATGACAACAAAAAATACTTCAAATTAAAACAAAATGATCCATATTTAAGCAAAATTCAGCTTTCAGGTAAAAATATACACTCTGTTAACAGGGTTTATTGGTGTTAATGGGCAAAATGAGTCAACATAGCAACAAAGGGCTTGTGTGCAAAGCAAAACTATAAAAAATACAATCTGAAATACATTGACTCACAAACAAAATGGTGTGAGTTGACTTTTGGTGTACATATGTTTCCTATGTGAATTGGTGACAAAATAAACCTAAGCAAGGTGAGTCAAAACTCAAACCAAAAACAAAACACAATAACAACTCACTATGTAAAAAAATTACTCAAATGTTTTGTGCAATGGATTGTAATCAAGAATGATACCAATGTATCTAAAATAGGGCACACAATCTGAAACAATTTTTTTAAAAATATTGTGTTGGGTGTTTGAATTTGGCAGTAAAATCTAGGAAAATGGGTGGATTTTTTTTGAGTATTCTAAAATGGGTATTGTAAAACCAAAAAACAACTAATTAAGAAATAAAAAAATCTATAATTGGGATATTGGATGGGAAAAACTCTAATTAAATATTCATATTTAGATAAAAGCAAAAAATAAAATTAGGGAGTAACTTAATTGAAATTCATTTAATATTTTATTAAATTTTAAAATGGAAGGAACACAACACCAGAGTACCAATGCACCTGTTATGCACTGCGGTTGCAGTTGCCCCCGCGGGTCAAAGAATAGAGTTAGTGCAACCCAAGTGCCTACTCAAGGAGGAGACAGGAGAGGAGAGTTCCATAGTGACACTGCACTGACACAGCCGGTTCAAGGAGCACAAGCTGCTAGGGTGTAGAGCATAAACCCTTGGGTCTCCAAGCTGACCCGGAAGCCAACCAAGGTCACCACTACAAAGAAAGTTAGAAACAAGGAGGTAGAACTTACTTCATATGTGTTTGACATTGTGTACCGGCAAGAGTCAGTCCCGTCAGCCATGCTGGAGAAGGTGAAGCCTGTACTTGGTACTAGCTACAAGCCCTACATCAGTGATGGCAATCAGGAGGAGGGCAAGGAGCCTGAGTTCTTCAGAACTGATGAGGGGCAGTTAGTGTTGAAGAAAGTTGCTGCATTTTACACCAAGGTGCCCATGCCCTGTGTTGTGCCCAATGCCAACGAGTCAATCCCCACCGCTAAAAAGCCCGCCCAAAAGTACATCCCCGACATTAAATGCATCATCCTGCTTAAGCTAATGAATGAATTGGGCAATTACAAGGCAGCCACAGCCCTTGTTGGAGTGGATCCCAAGTACGCTCAAGACCTTCAACAAGTTCATTAACATGGATCAAGTCCTTGCCACAGAGAAATCCATGCGCGTTTCCACCATGCTCACCAAGGAGCACAAATGGGCAATCCGCCAGTGGATCACCCGGGACTGCCATCTTGAACTGGCAAATATACAGGCAATATTATAGTCCACTTTTGGGGTTGAGGCTTCCATTTCCTTTTACTACCATCTGCTCAAAGGAATGCGCTTTTCCTGGAAAAAGCTTGGGGTATCTCCCTATAATAGAAACAGCCCAACCAACATTGAGACTTGGAAAAAATATGCTGAGGCATACACTGCCCTCAAAGCCAAGGGGACAATCAAATTTTACTATATTGATAAATCAGCATTTGCCTCATCTATTCACAATGCATATGACTATGTCCCCAAAGGCTCAAATGACGGGATGACTTGGTGTGCTGCAGTCCGCGCCACAGCCTATTCAATGGTGGCTCTCCTTGGTCCAAAGGGGGTTGGGCTATACCAAATGATTTTGGGATCTCAAAATAGCTGGAACTTCCTATCATTTCTCTGATTGATCCAGGAGCACCTGAGGCGCACAAGCCCTGGCTTCACCAATGTCATTGTGTTGGACAACGTTTTCACAAAGTGGCTGACATTCTCAAGGGATTCCCAATGAGTGACACCAGCATTGCTGTGGGCCCCCAGCAATTGGCCACAGAAAATTTACGCCTTCTCTTCCTCCCAGCCTATTTGCCCTTCCTAAATCCCATTGAGGAAGTCTTTAGGTGGCTCAAGCAAGTTGTCAAGCAAGAAACCCCAACTGGGACCAAAGACCTGTTTAATTTGCTGCAGGTTGGGATCCACACCCTCCCAGCTGAGACTGTGGCCAAATTCTATGGCCACATTGATTTGTTCATCCCTGCTTGCCTTGCCAAACAGCCAATCAATTAAAGCTTAGCTTGTCCGACTTTTTTATTTTCTCTAATTTACTATTCAAGATTTATTAATTATCATTTTATCTTTAGATGTTTCTAAGCCTGCAATCACATTCAGCAGGACTATCAATGAAGCTTAGTAATTTATTTATTTATAATCATTTTTTATTGTGTCATTTAGGGTATCCAAAACGCTTGATACTGGATTAAGCAAACACATTAATATCACTTTGGTAAATAAATATAAAAATCAAATTAAAAAAGATAAATGTAATGTGTATAAATTAGAAGTGGATTTTATTGACATATATTATTATGCTTTTATTAAGACCTTCTCTGGGATATATTTTGCAAATCTTGTTTGCTAAAATAAGAATTAGAAATTTTTATTATAATAAAAATAATATGAATTGTAATGAAATTTATTGGAAGAGAGAATTTTTTAAAAGCGCCTGTAGTGAGTTCTTCTGTATGTACCCACCCTGCAATGGAATGGGCACAACCTCCACTGCCACACCGTGGACGGTGGATACACCCTGGTTAAAATACTCCCACCTGCTGGTGAAAGGGAGTAGGGTCAGATGCAAATGGAGGAGCAGCTTTTCTGGAGGGGCTGCAAACCCATAGATACCAGCCAAGACCAGGGCGTCCTGGATGACGTGATCCACTGAGTCATACCCAGGGGGGGACCTTCTTCCCGTCCAGGGAGAGCCTGGCCTTGTTAATTCCTAGGAGGACCCCATCAAGATCCTCTATGCTGGCGCCCATTCCAAAGTAGAAGAGATACCTGAGGTAAACCACCAGATGAAGCCTTTGCCCAGCAAAGGCTTTTGTAAACTTGCATAATTTATTGAAAACCGCACTGATCTTCTTTTCATGCTTGGTCTTTGCAAAATTCAGCTCCATGGCTGCAGGGACCCCCGTCTTGTTGGCACTCCAGGCCAACCCAAAGTTGGCAAGGAGAATTTTTGTCTTCTTGACAGCTGTTGCGTCTGCAACAGCCAATTTTCCCACCATACACCCAAAGTTGTCCAGCAGGTAAGAAATTGTGTGCTCCAAGGGGTAGTAGAAGCAAGCAGTTGCATGGGCCTGGCCCATCTCTGGTACATTCTTGAATGGGAGCATCTCCAGGACATTATAAACAAGCTCAATGGAGTTTACACAGTAAACTCCATTAAGGGATACTGGGTCCAGGCGGACTAATTGGGCATCCTTGTAGGCAGCAACTGCCCACTTGGATGCCCCCTTGGCGTGCGTCAGCCTGGCTAGCATGTTCTGCAACATCAGAAAGGACCTGTGGATCATATCTTTGAGCTCCTGCAAGACAGGGGGGACAGATAGAGTTGTTTTGCCATGTGAGTGGCCAAATTTGAATAGAAGGTGAGCAGGACAAAAGGAACCAGGACCCAGCAGAGTTCACCATCAATGTTCTCTAAAAAAAGGTAAGTATTTTGAAGTTGTTATTAATTTTATTTTTTTAGATTACCTTTGCAGGTTTCCTCCTTACCGGCGGCTTCAGCAGGTTTTGTCATTCTTGGCGCAAGTAATTGTACTGGCAATTCAGTGTCCACAGTTTGTCTGCGCTTTGCAGGTTTGAGATGTTCATACATCTCAGGGTTGTCAACCCAGATGGACGGCGCAGAGAGGGCAAAGGACTTGAATCAAAAGCCTTCCACAACGTGCTTCTGGACATTTAAAAGTTGTTCAATTGTTGTTTTGGGGGTGTCTGGAATCTTGGCCATGAGTTCCTTGGTGGACACCTTTTCAATTTTTTCCCCTTCAAGGACGGCAGACTTAACTCTTGCTTTGACCTTGCGGTCAATCTCTTTAATTTCGGCAATTGCTGAGTCAAGATCCTTCAAAAGCTTTTCTAATTCTCTCATTGATTTTTTACTAACCATTTCATATGTTTTTATAGCTTTTTCTCCAATAAATTCTGTATTATTTTGATACTGTTGCCTCTTTGTTTATTCCTTTTTGTTTTCCCATTTACTACATTATCCCATCTTTTTACCCATTGTGTATATGTTTTACTCTCATCTTGATATGTGTTGTTTGCTTTGTGTTGGCATTGTTTCCTTAATTACAATATTATTTTTGGCACTTTGCACAGCCCCTTGTGAAAATATCAACAACTGTTGCAGATCCTGAATGGATTAGACGTAAAGTTGTCCACCTAGGGATTAAGTGACGGAACAATTGCGCAATTGCGCTATTGCATCCTGAATTTACTAGTGATAAAGACGTTTAAAACGCCTCTAAAACAGGTTTTTAATTTGCCTTTCAAATGGGCATAAGGCATGGGCTTTACTTCTGGGATTATAAATAGAACAACAAAGTTATTTATATCTACCTCCTTAAGGAAAGCCATGTGGAAGCGGTCGTTCTCTTGCGCAGGACTTTTAGCTGTGCCAATCCACTCTCCTCCATTAGGAAAGCTCTCTTGTCTGTGCCTCCCTGCCTCTGGTGGCAATTCCCCTGCCTCATACTATGTAAGTGCAATACTATCTAAATAAACACTAGTTTTGTCTATACACCTTATTATTCTTCTGTCCTTTCACAGGCTGCCGCTATACCATCAACAGGTATAGTAATAAGAATTAGGTCCCTGACTAACTGTTTGTAAAAACTAGCAACCCTTTGCTGCAAATTTTACGACAACAAAAATTTGGTGATCAGCTAAATTTGAATTAGAAAATTATAGGTTAACTGTTTTTAGATAAAGTTGTTACTGATCCAAATTCAAAACTTAATGATAAATTTTAAGTCAATCAGGAGTCAATTGATAAAGTGATTGTTGTGACATAAAGGGTCATTCAATAATTCTTTGATGCATGTGCGCTAATTAATCTGATTGGCTGGTTGTTTTGCTATTGTGTGCCATTGCCGCTATGGCACACAATAGCAAAACAACCAGCCAATCAGATTAATTAGCGCACATGCATCAAAGAATTATTGAATGACCCTTTATGTCACAACAATCACTTTATCAATTGACTCCTGATTGACTTAAAATTTATCATTAAGTTTTGAATTTGGATCAGTAACAACTTTATCTAAAAACAGTTACCTATAATTTTCTAATTCAAATTTAGCTGATCACCAAATTGTTGTTAATTTTTTCACAAGGGGCTGTGTTTGGGTACTAAAAATAACTGTGTTCTGGATCTAGATACATGAAATAGTAAATATATGATTTTATAGAAATAAGCTGAACATAAAGAATATAGCCAACTATAAACAAAGAGAACATGAACAATTGAAATTCAAAATAAAAATAATATAAATAGAAAATGTTTGGCGACAGAGGGTTTATTGGGGCAGGGAAGAGTGATGCCTAGGAGGCAGAATAGCGCAGAAAGGAAGACGTAGAGGTGGTGCTGGCCTGGGAAGTCTGGTATTGGGTTGGGCTTGCGGGTGAGGGGTGTTGGTGGCGGGGGTGGATGCAGGAGGATTTTGTGTGATGGCTGCCATATAACGCTTTTTGTATTTCTCATTGGTCATTGGCTGGATGGGCTGGTAAGTGGCAGTGGCTTGAGGTGGAAGGCACTTATTCTTACGTGATTAGTTGCCCATGTTCACATGGAAAACCATTTGCGCAAACAAGTCAGCCATCATCTGGTGGCCAAAGAGAAAATTGTGGTCAAGAACCCCAAGATAGAGGTTGTTGAAAGCCTGAGGGCGGTGCTCCTGTAGTGTATCTCCAATGTTAAAGAAGACAACATCAGCCAGATGGATGTCTGTGTGGCCAGCTGGGTACATGGAGGTCTAGTGCCCGTATTGCTGGATGGCCTCAAGGGCAGTGGAGCTACCCTTCATCTGGTGGCTCAAGAAAACCTGATGCTTTGGATTTGAGCCATCCCAGGAGTTGAGTAATCCACTGAGGATGTGGCTGTATGAGTAGCCATTGATGAAATCTGGGTTTGTCTGATAGTAGACAAAACTCTTGGCTTAAACAGCCAGAAACGCACCAATGAAAGTTGTAAATTCACTGCCACCCCTGGCATTAGACCGTAAAATTTTCCCCTGCCAAACCAAGAAAGGTCCAAAAACCCCAGCCAAACCTCTTAATTCTTTAGAGGATTTGGCGCACACAGTTGACAAGAGGTTTGTGTTGGCCTGCCCCGCAAATTTGTTGTCTTTGGCTGCCCCCTCCTGTGAAGAAACACTGGTTAATTTGGACTTCCTATTGGCTTTGTGTTGCCCACATTTAAAAACTATTAGAACCAACCAATTGAATGTTGCCACATTGACAACCAACAACTCAAGTGAACTTCAAATACATAGGTCCTCTTCTAGCCAATCAAATGGGCCTGCGGAAATTGGATTGAGACATTCCAGTCCTCCTGGTTCTGTCCCACAAAAATTCTCCTCTGGCCAATCAGATTCAGTTCCATAAATCATGTGATCATTCCCCTCCTTTTAACACAGCAAGGGGACCTCCAGTCCCCTGCTTGTCTATTTTCAATTAGATTAAAGGTTTGGTTTCAGTTAAAAACTTTAAAGTTTATAGTGGTGGAGTCCCCAGTTTGGAGTCTCCCTATTCCTAAATTTAAAAGTGTTAGTAGTGATTATTAAGCTTACATTATGGCAGCCTGGTTCAAACCTGTTTCCTCCTCTGGCTCTCTCTAGAGAAGCTTGAGCGTATAGTTTCTTTGTTTTTGCCTTTGTTTACAAAAATACAACTTGAACTTAAGTTTTTCATTTAAAATTCAATATAATCTCTATTGTAACTTTGAATTTTCAGTTGAATTTCCTGTTTCAAACCTTCTTTCTTATTTTATCCTTGCCCCAGGCACCTGCGACCCCGTCCAAGGTCCCCAGACCTGTTCTGCTGTTGCCTTTAACTACCAGCTTGTGGTTACCCCTACTGGGGTTTATTTTAGTAATTTTATCCCAAAAATCATACCATTCTACTCTAAAATCCAAGGAGAATGCAACCATGATACTGCCAGTTATTAAATTTGTTGTTTTTTCTTTGGGATTCTTTTTACTCCTCCTGTGGTCAACTTCCCCAGACCTGTGGTCAAGAATCTCTTCTTTTGCGTGCCTTGTGAGTGAAGATGCTCCCAGCCTCTTGAGTCTTCCCAGAAAACTCTTTTATTCTGGAGAGGCTGTGGTGAAGAGCTTGACGTGTGATGACCTGGATTTGGGTGACGTTGACTATACTCCTCTTGCTCCTGTGGGTGAAGAGGCGTCAATGCCCCCTTCCCCAACCTGGAGGAGAGTAGCTTGGCACCTTTACGCGCTCCCGTGATGTCTCCTCCCACCCCTACCCGTACACCCTGGTTGCTCACAGGCTTGGCGCTGATGGCACTGAATGCACTTTTCCTCAGATGTCCTCTGTGTCCTCCCTGTGGTACCCCCTATGAGCGGCCATCCCAGTTCTCCACTGGGTGGCATCCTGGTGGTTTGTTTTTCCCAGATGGGAGCCAAACTTAGTTTAGCCCCCCTCTTTCACAAACGTCCCCTTCTTGACCTTCTTCCTTCTATTCTTGGCAGCGGTTTTTCCTTGCTCACCAAAATTGTCAAATGCAATCAATAACTTGTAGTATAAGACAAGCATGATGTCATCTGTTAGATTAGTCAGGCATCAGACCAGGGTTGATTCAATGTCTAGATCATACAGGGAATCATCAGTGCCATCCCATTGGTTGCCGGCAAAATATGTAAGAACCCATATGGAAGCCACCTTTCTGTGCATCCAGAGCTGCACCATGCGCTTGGAGACCCATATGTTATGGCGCGCAAGCTGTTTGTGGACCTGGGTTAGGGAAAGCTTGGGGTCTCTCTGGAGGAGGTCAAGCATTATTGGGTATGCCTCAGATATTTGTGACTCAGGGGCCTTCTTGGGCTTCTTGGCTGTCCTGATCAGATTCCCCCTGTTCATCAGGTTGTTGAATTCCTGCATGACAGTAGCTTGGGTAAATTGCAACTGGGCGGCAATCTGGTCCCATGACAGACCCTTTAGGTTTAGTGCCACAATTTCCTGGAGAATTTGGGCGGTGATGATTTGGTGTTTAAGGCTGGGCCATGGGGACTGAAGCCTGATTGGCTGTAGGGGGGCAGGTTGGCTAGCAACAGGAAATTGTTCCAAATTAAGGTTACCATCCTGATTGGTTGGTTGACAGGAAGCTTGTGTGGGGGTGGGTACAGGAGCAGGGGCAGAGCTAGACACTACGTGACTACTGAACAAGTCAAAGCCATATGGATTGAGGGTCAGGTATAGGTTGGCTTCCTTGTTATCTGACTCAAAGGCTTGAGTGTAGATGGGTGCATCCACGTTCTGAACCTTGCCTCCATTGAAGCTGGCTTGGCTGCTGTTGGCTTGGCTGCTGGTGCCGTCAAAGATATTGCTAGTAAAAACTATTGTAAAAAACCTAGGATAAAATCACTAAAAGTAGAAATTTTAAAATTTAATGATTTATTTTATTGTAATCTTGAGTCCATATTTGGAAGGTTCTCAAACCATTCAATACAAATCTGGAGCCATAAAAATGAATAAAATGCCTCTGTTCCTAAATTGGATAGCTGTTGATTGGCTGTTAAATTGTTATATTTCTATTTTAGGCTGCTCACACTACACATCTTGTTTGAGTTCATTTTGTTTTGTGCTTGTGGAATCTTGCTTCTAGATTGCTCTAATTTTGTTTCATTTTAGTCCTTCTGTTGATGCCTTGTATGAATCCTGATTGGATTATAATATACTTCAGAATAGCATCCATTCATCTCACTTATTGCGTCAGTTCATTTTGTTTATGGTTTGAACTACACTGCTTGATGATTGATATAATTTCTATGATGGGCTAGTGAAATTTTGTTTTTTTGTTTGAAAGTTCATTTATTAACTGAAATTTTATAAATTTATTGAATCCTGACTCTGTGAAACTTGGATTTTGTTCAAATCTGAAATCATTTTATTTAAATCTGAAGTATTTTTGGTTGTTGCCATAGATTTTAAAACTACTGTATTAAAGTTGATGTTATTTCTTCTAATTCATAGTTAATAATATATTTTTTTATATTATTGACATTACCTATAATTAATAAAATATTTTAAATTTGTTGTGGTAACATATAATTAGCTGCATAATAATTTATCATTATCAACTAACAAAATAAAGACTAAAAAATGTAAATATTGCATTAGAATATTGCAACTAAATGACAACTATTGATATTTAGATATTGTGTGCATAACTCAATGAATTCTTTTTGAGCAACTTGGGATATTGCTGGTATGTTCAAATCTACATATAGATGTTAGCCTTGCCAATGTACTCTACCTAATCTTATGCAAGAGCACTACAACCTCAATTTAATAGAACTTTGAAGATAATTACATTTATTGAAACTGGGTTACAATCTAGCCAGCAGCTGCAATCTATCCAGGTGTAACTAAGAACTTGTTGTCATCCTTCCAGGCGTCTGTATCAATATATACTGCAACAACCCTTTTTCTTGTCCTTTCAGACAGTTCTCAGTGGCTACCTTTGCAATAGCTCCATCTTTGTTGGCTGCGCCTATCCTGATTGGCTGTCCTTGGCATGTGTGCTGCTACTGGCTTCAGCAAGGCGTACATGGCACTTCAGCTACAGCCTACACTCTTCTTGAGATAGCCTACTGCCATTTATTGATTGGCTGTATCTTACACGCCTATTAGCGCACTGGGAAACTATGTCGTATTTAGTTGACGCTTATAAATGGTCTCTAATCTGTCCTCCAACATTAGAAGGTAGAATTCTGGTATTCCATTTACAGGGCTTAATCAGTGATCTTTTTCTAGCTGGAAAGCCTTATGCTTATTAATGCAAAAGGTCAAATTGGGGATTATATGCCGTATAATAGCAGACTTGATCCAATATCAACTTGTAGATTATCTGCCGTGTAATGCTGACCTGAACCAATATTTCCTAGCCATTTGCATATCACTTGTTTGATATGACTCTATACGCCCCATCAGGCTGTGTGGGACTGAGTTGATACAACGTCCAGTATGGTGGAATGGGAGGTACACAATTGATGATCTTATGATTATACAGCGTGTAATCAGTGATAATCATTATAACAGCTAACCATTATACGGCGCATAATAGCTACATAAATTATAATAAACTAGTCATATGCAATGTGTGATCACTACACATCATAATGATAATCAAGTGATAATATGGCATATAATTGTTGCATCTATTATAATAAACTAACAATTACAAGGTGTATAACTGCTATATCAATTATAATAGACTAGTGATTATACAGCATATAATCTTTACACTTAATAGAATATTGTCCTAGTGATAATACAGTGTGTAACTGATAGAGATCTTTGAGATGATTAGTTTGATCATTTGTGGTCAATCAACCTAATCTCACAATTCTTTATAATGAAATTCATTGTAAATGAGGCCTTTTTATTATACTTTATTTAAATGGACTGTGTTTTTATTAGAGAGCCATTAACGCTTAGTAAGAATATTGATACATAGTGCATTTTACAGCCTGTATATTTACCTATTTGTAATAATTCTGTAATCTTTTTAGTAAGATTTTGCAAGGTAATAATAATGTAATGGGTTAATAAATGACTGCTTATTACCATTAATTGGCTGATTTTCTTTGCTGTGGCAATTGTGTATTTTCTGATATTTACACACTTGCCGCAGCAAAGAAAATCAGCAAATTAATGGTAATAAACAGTAATTTATTAACCCATTATATTATTATTACCTTGCAAAATCCGGCTAAAAATTTTATAGAATTATTACTAATAGGTAAATATACAGGCTGTAAAATGCACTGTGTATCAATATTTGTACTAAGTGTTAATGGCTCTCTAATAAAAACACAGTCCATTTAAATAAATTACAATGAAAAAGGCCTTGTTTACAATGAATTTTATTAAAAAAAATGCATTGAGTTATGCACATAATATTAAAATATCAAGAGTTGATGTCTAATTGCAATATTCTAATGCAAAATTTATATTAGTGGTTCTTAATTTATTATTGTTAATGAAAAATATTCATGCATTGAAGGTAGTACTAAAAACCAGTTTTTTGATTTAATTCAAACAAAATGTCAAATATCTATAACTTCATAAATGAATTAGAAGCACACCTGCAAAAGGTTGTTGAAATAGAAAAAAATATCAGGGAAATAGTAACAGGAAAGCTGGTTAACGGGGCCAGCCACTGATCCAGCCAAAGGAAGATGCTCTAGATATACTAGGAAATATTATAGATGAAAATAACAAAGAAGCGTTACTCAATCTACAAGGAATAATCTTATCAAGTCTGAAGTTCAATGATGCAGCCTAAAATTTGTGGGAGTTCTGGCAAGGGGCCAAAGAAAACAACAAGAAAATCAAACTGATTGAAGGAACTGAAATCTCAAAGGAAATAAACACTAATGAAGAGGAAACTAATCAAATGGAAACAGATGAAAACAAAGCATAATCAAGGAGCATAAGCGCCACAAGAAACAATGAAAATTTATCAAATGAAGATCAAAAGGAAGTACAAGTAGCACAGAATATAAGGAAGATCAAGCCCAGGAAATCAAATGAAGGGCAGCCAACGTTCATGAAGTTTGCTGAAGGAGCGCCTGTGGCTGAGGGGGCCACAGGAGAAACAATCAGTAAGTTTTTTATGTTTTAATTATATTTACTTTAGTTATAACTAGGAATGGGGACAAGCTTGCTGAATTGGCAGCCTTTACGCTCAGTTGGTTCTATGGGGGTTACCAATCACCAGTAGCCCCTGTAAAGCAAATAAATAAAAATGAAATAAATAAAATAATTTAAATGAATATTAATAATTTTGCAAATATTGAAGCAAAAGCCAAGGAATATTTACTACCGTGGGGTGCTTGCTGTGGATTAGGGAAGCATATGAAATAGGAGCAAATATCAATTTCAAAGAGATGACTGAAATTTGCAGGGATATCAAGATAAACTTTGATGAATGTATTTATGAAAGTATTCAACAGTTTCCCTTTTCAAACATAAATTAATATAAAAAATCTAATAAAAACTTACTTTAAAATAGAAACTGAATATCTCAAAACTGAAATTTTCAACAAAGTGTTCAAAGCATTATCAAACAAAGTTGGGGACACAGTCCTTGTGAATACATTTAAACCTTTATTTATTTTATTTGGCAAGGCATGGGGGCAGATACAAGTCAGGCACCCTCTGGAATCATATTCAAGTTCAGCCAAGCGTCCTACATCAACAGATTAACTCAAATATATAAAAAATTATGCATGTTTTCTGAAAAATATACCTCTCAAAGGATTCATGTTGCAATATACCTAGGAATCCTATTACATTGCATATTAAAAACAAACATTAAAAAGTTGGAGGATGTACCAATACAACTTAACATATGCCAATTAGCACTAGAACACCAGAAGACACTGCAGGGGTATAGGACAATTGAGCACGTCCTGTACAACTCCTTTGCATTGGCATTGTTGTATGGGTACTATGTGCCCCCCCCCCAAAAAAAAACCTGTTGATTGATTTGCTTACCTGATTGCCTTTTATTAAGCGTTGAGCAACCACTGGGGTGCAGAGCGCCACCCCTCTTGCAATTGCATCCAGAGTTGTCCACCACATACAGAAGAGTACATGGTCCCATTTAGACGCATTAGCAAAAAATTTGATTTTGGGGTATAATTCCCCAGAATAATTGCATTCCCTTTGCAATTTGCATCTCCCGAATAAATTATCTTCCCTTGCAATTTAACTTTTAGTATTTAAATTTTGTTTATTTAGTTGCTTGTCAAGTACAGGTTCATATATTACATAGTTAAACAGCAAGAACTGACTTTATCTGCATTAAGTGGCCCGCTCCACTTATGTTTCAAAAAAGTGATTGTTTAGAACTCAAATTACCTTTCCCTTGTAATATGATTTGATAAATGTATTTTATATGCTTAACCTGTGTCATAAATACTAATTAGTAAGAGATACATGAAAATCATTGGTTTTTGTGTCATGTGGCTATAGTGGCACTAAATCAATAAAGTCAGATGATGACTTGCAAGGTTTAATTTGTGGCTTAATAAAAGTCAATGGTACTAAAAAGGGTTCATAATTATTAAATAAAATTAATCTATTTCTATCTTTTTAAATTTCAATTTTTAAGTCTACAGTCAATACAATATTTAGTGTATTATAATAAAAAATACATATCTCTATATCTAGTATAATTAATTTTACTTAACTTTTGTATCTATTCTCATATGTCTATAGTACAATTCAACGTCAATTCATACTATATAATTAATAATGTTTGAGTCCTAATAAAAACAAAATAAATAAAAACAAATAAATCTGGAGCGCCCATTTACCTGATTGGCTCAGAGTTGAGGGCTTTTGAAAGGAAGGATTCAGAGTACTTGTAAAAAGCTGCCACCACATTAGGTGGCATCACAAAGTGGCTGATCTTGAGAATGTTGAAGAGATCCTTGGTGTCCTGAGGGAGGCCTTTCTTCATCTTATTCTTGATCCAACCAAAAACCTCCTTGATTGGATTAAGAAATGTAAAATAGGGTGAAAGGAAGAGGAGTCTCATTGGGCAGTCTGCAAGGCAGTGGCTGGCAAAATGGCTGTTTTTGTCAATGGGGGGACTCTGACACAACCAAATCCACCTTATGGAGCCCAACATTATCCAGCACAACAATGTTGGTTGTGCCACTGTAATTAATCTAGAGGTACCCTTTAAAGCTTGAAGAAAATCAAGAAATGTCCCGCTATTGTGGAACCCTTTATCATTTGATATTGGTCCAACCTGCAAGGACCCAGAAGCGCTACCATCAAATATGTCTGGGAACAGACAGCTGCAAAATGTGCTACACCATCCTTAGACCCCTTCTCAACCCACCCATGCCTAGACATGAGTGAGGAGGAAAATGATGATTTGTTGACATAGAAGAACAGGAAATTCCCAGTCTCCTTTAGGGCCAGATAAGTCTTGGAATAAATGTGTCAATCCCCAATGCTCTTCTCACTGTTTCTGTTGTACAGAGAAACTCTGAGTACCTTCCATGAGAAGCCCAAATTGACCATTGCTTGGTAAACAAGGGTTTTAGAGACAGAAAGTCCAGACTCTGTGGAAATCATTGATTGGATAACAAGCGTGTCCAGGGGGCAATTCTTAGTCACCCACTTCCTGATTGCCTTGAGATGGGTGGGCTGAAGTAGACTGGGCTGCCGCTTAGCCTTGGTGGATTTTGCAATTTGATCAGTGTTGCCATATTTGGCGTTGAGGTTGCCAATATATCTGGTCATGACTCCAAATTGGGATGCAATATCCCAAACTGCCATTCCCCTGTTCAAGCAGTTGTGGATAACTTCACACTCACTATCAGTCAACCAATGCTGGCACTTGACAGGTGTTGCAGCATACTGGATGGCAGGCTCAACACAGGAGATGGGGACCTTTGTGTAGAAGGTGGGATCACGCTTGGTTGCGCTGGCGCTGTCAATGGTGGCATACAACACAGGTGCAGATGGCTCCTCAATTGTGGCCAATGGCTCATAAGAGGTGTCAAAAACGCAGGGGTAGGAAGTGGTAGCTCTTGGATCAAGAGTGCGGGGCCAGGTGACAACTGGGTACACAGTGGAGGTGTAAGTAACCTCAGTGTTCCTGGTGACCCTGGTGTAGGAGACTTTAGTTTCAGGCCTTGAGAGAGGCTTCTGTCTTGGATTCAGGCTGGTTGGTCAGGCTTGTGATGCAGGAGGTGGTTGACTGGCAATGACGCCTTGGGAGGCCTGTGTATTGGCATGACTCCCCTTGATTTGTGTTCTGGGTCTGTTCTTGAACCCTCTGGGATGCCATTGTGAACAGGCTGCCCCGCGGGCTGGTGCAGGAGCTGGTTTGGAATGCAATTGTTTGTCCATAAAAATAAAATGAAAATATATTTTTTAGATTAAATAAGTATTTAGTTAGGTTTTTGGTTTAGTTGTGAGTAGTTATTTTCTCTTGATTTAGCTTCAATAGTAACATAATTTCTATATCAGTGATTTGAAGTATATAATATTATATATTTTCCAGGTTTAGATACTTTTAAATTTTAATCATCTTTTATGTCTAAACATGGTTATTAAGATTAGATTTTTAGTTTGATTTTAGTTATGATGGAGCTTCTTGATTTGAGTTGGTATTTCCTAGTGTGCTTACTCACATTAAATTTGAATTCCAGTTCCCACAATTAATATTTGAGTTTACTAGTGGCATTCAAAAGTGATTTGAAATTTGGTTCATGTATTTGACAATCCTGCAATTCCAAAAAACATAGTAAACTTAATGAAAATGGTAGATGGATTTGAATGCTTTAAATATGATTCCAGTGAATTCATTTTGTCCATTGGAAATATGCAGTTTGACTTGGAATCTTCAAAGTGTCTATGAGTTCTTGCATTTTTAAAAATTCAAATAAATACACAAAAAAATTAATTTAATTAAAAAAGGCCATCCCTCAAAAGTGATTCAAAATTTGGACCAAGAATTTGACAATCTCGCATGTTTACGTTTAGGTTCTGAATTTACAGTAGCAGCCCCAAAGCTATAATTGCTATTACTCTATCTTTGGCTCATATAATTAATTTCTTAGTTATTTTTAGAAAAAAAGTTGTTGAATTTAAATTCTGATTTCCCTATGTTAAATATAAGTTTTTGCAATGAATCCAACTTCATGAACATGCTCTACTAATTCTTTAGCAGTATCAGCTCTCTTTGTTTCTCTGTCATCTGTGCAGAACCTTGTACAATAATTTATTTTGAAGTACTCTTTAACATCCTAAAACATCAAAGGTGAAACATACAGCTCACCACTTTTTATTAAATATGAAATGTTAACATAAAATTCTTTGACTTCAAGCCAGCTTTTTTAGGCCTATATTTTCTATCATAAATGTAAAAAAGGTTTTTTATAAAACATCTGAATTATTTACAAGTGACTCATATAAATCTTTTCTTTATTCCTCTCTCTCAAAAAGAATTTTGAGATCATTTGAATTTTTTATATATGTCAGAAAATTGCAGACCATGGTATTTTATCATCCGCCCACTGATATCCTAAGTCTTCTAACATTAGGAAAGTACAGAAAACCTGTGACTTTGGCGTAACCTTTGGCCCAGAATATTTTGTTGTCATCAGAAGTAGCAAGTCTGATAGGGCCCAAGGCCCAAAGGATTTGGGACAGTTCTTCCTACTTCTGGATAAAGGTTTATATGTATTGTCTCTATATTTCACTAT
>QTSX02005086.1:0-263815 GCA_014839935.2 Entomophthora muscae | reverse complement strand
TAGAAGTTAGCACTCATTGCTGCTACAAATACAACAGATCATCAAGACGCCACTGTAAGAGAGGGGGGCTAGACTAACAAAGTCTGGCTCCCATTCTGGTGGTTGGTCCCACCAGGATGGCATCCAGTGCAAGACTGGGATAGCCGCTCAAAGGGGCCTCCCAAAGGAGACCAGATGTGAAAGGGGAGGGAAGTATGCATCCAAAGCCATGATCATGGCTCCAGTAAGTAACCACAGAGAGCAATCCTGAGTGGAAGGGGCCTCTGCATTTGACTCAGGGATTTGGCGCAAGGGGGAAGGATTGTCCAAGTCAGAAGAAGGAGTTTCAGTAGTAACAGATTCTAAAGGTGACAACAATTCTTCTAGATGAGAAGACAACCAAGAGAAAAAACCATAGGATCCCGGTTTGATGGGAATCTGGGTGAGATGTTCAATTACATTTACAAACAGACCAGGAATAAACTCAGAAGATTGAGAAATCAAGGAAAGTTTGATCCAAAAGACAGGGTTTGAGGACCAGAACAAGAGGGAAATAGGCACCAGTATCCACATAGCCATCTTATACCAAAGTGACAACATGATTTCAGCAGGTGCCCCTTTTTTTCTAGAACTACCAGGCAGACAGACTAGGTGCACAGGTAAATAATAATAAATGGTCCAAATTAATATACTCAAAAAATTTCTAACAAAAAAACAACGGGCAGGTGGGCAGACGGGCAGGCAGGCCAGGGAAAACGGGGCAGGGACAACAGCAGGTGTTGAACCAATTACCTTTATTATTAAACAAACTTTAATAATACAAAAAGATTTGCAAAGTCAGGAGTTTATTCAACAGTTGGAATTGGTAAGCAAGGGACCTGACAGCTCATGCTTCCATTTTATGCAAAGGGGGGGGGGTGATAGGACAGGAGGGGTTATGAAAGGGGCTATTGGAGTGCAATCTAAAGGGGAGCCTATTAAAGAGTACTAGCCAATCTTATCTTGGTTTGAAACCAAGAAAAATTGGGGCTGTGGGCCCAGATGTAAAACTCAGTCCCCCAATTAGATAGGAGCCTTCTGAGGACTCAGGGTGCACATTTCCCCTAATGCCTTCCTCTGACGTCTCCATCAGAGAGCTCCAGAACCCAATTATTTCGGGCCAAGGGACTTCTGGGCCGGGGGAATTGGCAGCCTGGAACACCACTGATTGCGGGATTTGATACCCAATTTCCCTGGGCCGCAGGTTAGACTTTTCTGGATTCATGCAGCCCGCATTTTTCCATTGGCCTGCTAGTTGTTTCAGGACCAGGCAGCACCAGGACAACAAACAATCTAGCTGAATTAATGTCTCCTCCACAGTTGGAGGGGACTCCAAAGGAGAAATGGTAACTTCAGCTGGAAAAGCCAACACAAAGCGTTCATCCACTGTGTGGGTCAAGTCCTCCAGGTTTTGGAGGGGTTTTGCCTGCACACAGGCCACTTTTTTTGATGGTCTGGGAAATACATCCTGATCCAGGGCCAAAGGTGGGCCACGGAACTTTACAGCCACAGTCAGGTATGAAGCAGCGTACGTAGGTCACCATTCCTAGGAATGTACAGAGTTCCGACTTGTCCTTGGGTGGTGGCATCTTGCAGATGGCCTGTATCTTTTGACTGTTGGGTTTGATGCTGTCCTTTGAGACTATATGTCCTAGGAAAGGAAGTTGCTTGCGGAAATCTGGCATTTGGAGGGTTTAGCTAGCAGATTGTGTTGTGCCAGGGTAGCAAAGACTGCCTCTAAGTCCTTGTGGTGCTGTTTTATCAAGGGGCTAAAGACAATAATGTTGTCCAGGTAGACTAAGGCATGCTTGCCTATGTGAAGGGCAAACACCTTGTTCATGAAGATAACAAAGGTTGAGGGGGCGTTTTTCATACCAAAATTAAGTACCACACACTTGTATGAGCTGTTTTTAGTACAGAAGGCTGTTTTGGGGATGTCTTCCTCCTTAATAAAAATCTGGTTGTAGCCTGCGGTTAGGTCAATTTTGGAGAAGAATGTGGCTCTGCCTAAAACATCAAAGAGGTTGTCAATAAGTGGTAGTGGGTAACAATTATTGATGGTAACTTTGTTTAGGGCTTGGTAGTCTGTGACTAGGCGCAGGGTACCATCCTTCTTGGCCACAAAGAATATGGCAGCCTCAAAGGGGGATTGTGAAGGGCAGATAAGTCTTTTCTCCAATGCTTCCTTGAGGTAAGCACATAGGGTGTTGTCTTATTCAGGGTCAGACAGTAGATAGGTTGTGCTTTGGGTACAGCTCCTTTGAGTTGAATGGAATGTTGGATATGTTTTTCCAGGGTTAACCTGGGTAAAGCCTCCTTGAAGATTTCTGGATGGCTGGCTACAATTTTGCAATCCTGAGGCGTGGAGGTGTCCTGGTGTTCCTTGAAGTGTATGATCTTATACTGGCAGGAGTCCCAGTCAATCGCCTTGAGATTCTCTTTTTTGTCCAAGGTCTCTGTGATGCGTACAAAGACATGGTAATGCAGGAGTTGGTCTACTGATTCAGGATAGATCTGGTGGTTGACACCCTCATGTTTGATGGTCGATACCGAGGTTGCCCAATCTACGTGAGGGTTGTACTTTTGCAGTCAATCCAAGCCTAGTACAATTCAAACTTTGAAAAGTTAATGACAGGGCCTTGGATGGTGGAATGCAGGTTCTCAAGCATGATGGAGAAGGGAGTGGCTTCCTTTGTTACAGCAATGTGATGTTCATCAGCTAAAACCATGTTTTTAATCTGCAAAGGATTAGTGGCTAGCTTGAACTTGTCCACAAAGCTGCTTTTGACTAGGGTTCAATCTGCGCCCAAATCCAGGAGTGCCAAGCCTGTGTAACTGCAAAAACAGAAAGGATAAGACATCAGTTTATTGGGATGTCTGGTGATGGTGTACAGTAACAGGTCCTACAAGGGCACTTGGATTATTGGGCATTGGTCCACCTCCTTGGGTCAGTACTCATCATTGGGCAAGTCAGGAGTTGTATGGGGAGAGCTTGGCTTGCTTAATGCTCTCCCTGGGCTTTTCCCTTGTCTTGGTTGCCCTGTGTGGCAGTGACACAGAAATGGGTACAATTTGATTGGCCATTGTTCCCACTTCCATGTCCATTTGAACCTGCAGGTTTATGGTTTGTGTTGTTTGTGTTGTTTCCAGGGGGTGGTCAAGCAGAGCGCCCCCCTGTGTGAGAGTCTTTGGGGCTCTCTCATTTTCCAGTTTGCCCTTTGTGAAAAGAGTTGGGTGTTTGTTCCGCTTTCTCCACCTTGCAATACAGACTCTGTAGATTGGTCACCTGGTCCAGGTTCACGTGTCTCATTACATGCGACTTGAGTGTATCATAGTACATGAGATGTGTGGCTGGGGTGTTGAAGGCCATTTCAGAGGGTGCACATAGTTGGAATTCCTTGTAGGCGCAGGTGAGTTCCTTCACAGTGCCTGTCTGGGTTAAGTTCTTTACTTGACATATGATCATGAGTGTGGTGTCCTTAAGCACAAATCTTGCCAGGAAGTATTGTTTGAAGGTATCCAAGTTCTTCTTGGTATGTTGTTTGTGCCACTTGTTGCACCAGGTACCAGCTTGTGGGTCAGTTGGATGGAGATTTCTGCAATCCAAAATTGCTGCAGGCATTCCATTTGGGCCAGCTTGCTCTGGGTGGACTGGATCCATGCGGCAGTGTTGTTGTTGTAGCGCCCGCAAAAGGTTCCAAGGTAGCGCTATGGAGTCTTTAGGCTACGTAGGCGGGCATGGTGCTTTTGTCAGTTGGTTGTGGAATGGTGGCGGCTCTCAGGAAGAACCCTTGTGCAGACATGGCGTTGAAGGGGGGCAGTGGGATCACCATGTTCTGATACATGACAAAACCATCAGGTAACTTGGCACCAGGGGTGTACAGAGTCCAGTCTAGCGGGAGGCCAGATATGATTCTATCAAGGATTTGTTGGCCGCGGCAAGTACAGGCAACAGGCAGAATTTTGGGGAATTAAGTAGGATGGGGAACCTACCTATGCTACCAATGTCATAACTGTGCTGTTTTAGCAGAGTTACAAGGGGAAAAATATTTAGAAACTAGATAATAATCTTTATTGAGAGATCTTGATTATATAGTCAATGTGAGTCATAGATAACAGGAACATGATAGTGTTGATCACACAGTGAGATGGTGAAGGGGGTGGCTTGATCCTGGTAATGAGTCAAGCGCTAAAACAAGGTATCCACCATAAGGTATCATCATTTATTCATGTTGTTGGTTTTGGAAATTTTAGTGCACTTCCTAGTCTGGCTTCAAGTGACTGGATAATTGGGTTACTAGTTCATGAACCTGTTTACTCAAAACCTTGTTGGCAGGTTGAGCCTGCTGTTTTGACAGCAAGTTGGGCTTTCTTTATGCATCCAAATTCATTTACTGAATTTGGTGCATGATTTCCATTATTGGAGAGCCTGTCAGTACATTCCCCATTTGGTAGGATCCCAAATTGCCCAGCAGTTCCTCCCAAGTTTGGCTTTGGGGAAATTTCCTTTCCTGGTTTCCCAATCTGGCTATTTCCCAAAGGAGTGGATTGGGACTGGCCTGATGGCATGGGAGGGCAAAGGCTGGCAGGTGGCAGGCTGGCTCATGGGTGCCTGGTTTGAGGATGGCTTGCAGGTGGGGCTGGCAAGAGTGGTGGGCGCCTGTGCAGTGGTGGTGGGCATCCACTTAATGGCGGCAAGTGTCTGTGTGTTGGTGGCAGATATCTGCTCAGTGACGGCAGATGTCTGCTTGGTGGTGGCAGGCGCCTTCACATTGGCAGTGGGTGGAAGTTTATTGGTTACACAACTAAAAGTGTCAGGAATATTCCTGAAAGTCATAGCTAGTTGACATGATTGCCAGCTCCAGCAACCTCAAGCTGCCTCTTACAAGTTCAAGCTAGTCCCCCCTCAACACGCATTTCACAATATCAGTATTGACGCTGTAGGGCCTCCCCCTGTTCCCGCTCTGGTTGCTGCTTTATCTTAATTGCTGTCAATCATTTTAGCAAGTGGGTAGAAGCTTGTCCTACTAAGGACATCATCATCAAGACAACTGCCGCCTTTTTGTTGCAAGATGTATTTTACCGCCATGGCTGACCTCAAGTGTTGTTGTCTGACAATGGGACTAACTTCAATTCCAAGTTGATAGCCTCTATTGTTGAGGCCTTGAGGTGTCACCAGTCTTTCTCTGCCCCCTATAATCCTTCAACCAATGCGGCGGTTGAGCATGCAAATTTGACTCTGGTTTCTATCATGAGGAAACTCACTTACTCTGACACTGCAGACTGGGATCTATACTTATCTGCTGGTCTCTTTGCTTATTGCCTTAGCAAACATTGGGTCACCAGGTATTCCTCCTTTGCTATACTGTATGGGCGTGAGGCCACCACTCTGTTGCTCCTGGGAGCCCCCCTACTCTCCTCTGATAAGGCCATGAACCCTGACAACCATATCAAAGATATAGTCAACCATATCATTGATATTTAGGCCACTGCCTACACGTCTGCATATAAGACTAAGATGCGTGAGCTCTATCCTGACAATGCTGGATGATCTCCCTTGCCTGAGTTCAACATTGGGGACCACATTCTCTACTATAAGCATGTAGTAGGAGGACACACCCACAAGATAGATACATTGTGGGTAGGCCTCTAGAAGTGAACTTCAAATGAGGGACAGAGTACACTTTGAAACTCCTCTCTAATGGTTGTCTGTTTGCCCAAGTGCATGTCAAGTTCCTCTGCAAGTACTACCCCCCTAAGGCCAATCTAGAGGGGGGGCAATGTTTTTAATGCCGCCATTCACCATGGTTCAATTTTGCCTTTGATGGGTTATTTTGAGGATGAATCTCTCTTTTTCACTTTTGCCCTTCAAGATGAGTCTGGCTTTGAACTAGGAAATACAATTTTTTTGGTTTTCTGATTCTTTGCACCTCGCTTGCCCCACTCATGCTTGTGTCAAGTTATCCTACCATCCATGTACTGTTTTGTGGTAAAGCTACACAGTATATATTCCCAATCTTTATACCCAATAAAATTTAAGTTCTATTCAAATTTTTGTCTTTGTGTCTCTAAGTACTTTGGTGCCTCTCTCTAGCCACAATTAGTAGATATTATTCATCCAGGGCAACAAGGTAATTGCATAGCCTTCCCTGCCATTCTAACTGAGAATTGGTATAAATCCAATCCTAAGGTTATGATTCCCCATTGTGTGTCTGTTCCACACCTCAGAACATGACATAGGCCATATGCTTTTTCTTGGCATTGTAGGTGAAAAATAAGTTGTCTTTAAAAAAGCCAGCATCTCTATTTTGGCCAATATAGAAAAGGAGTCAGGAGAGACTTATGGAACTTTAAACTGTCCATTGTCATTATAGAAATTGTTTATTCTGTGTAAGTTCAACTTTAGGACAAGCTTCTTCTATGATACATCTGATTTATGCCATCAGAGTTGTTTTAAGAGCCTTCTTCATGCTCTTATTCATTATTTTAATGTAACTGTTGTTCCTGTTTATCAGAAGGTAAATAGAAAAAGGGAGAGTGGGGAGATATAAGGGTATCAGCTTCAGGATCAGGGGAAGGTGTTAGGGTCTTAGATGACATATTTTCTTAGGAGGCTACTTGAAGAGGGTAGTCTTGGCCTTTCTGTTCTTAGTTGAAGTGTACTTGTCCTTGGAGATCACAAAAATAGCTTTAGAAATAGACTTGGGAGGCATATAAGAGTTATTAGTAGTGAAAAGCCCAAATTTTGGGGTTATTTTAAAAATTAAAAAATAAGAATTAATTTAATATAAAAATATACAATTTTTTATGGTCTTGTAGAAATTAACTTAAAATATATGGTATTAAAAGAGGATAAACTTTTTATCTAAAATTATTTTTATTAAATGCAAAAGTAGACAAACCTTTATGTTTTTTTGCCGCAAATGTGTTTCTAGATGCTGCATTTAGAGATGGCGTATTGATATGCTGTTGGCCAAAAACATAAAGATTTTGCATATTTTTATTTCAATTTAATAAATCCACAGCAGAGCTGCCACAACCAGCCAAAAGAGTCAATATTGAATTTCTTGAAAACTAGCTTATATAACTGGGTTTAAAAAGTACCCAGCTGTTTAGAGGAGATAAAAAATACATACAGTAGTTTTAAAAGCTATGGCAACAATCAAAAATACCTCAGATTTAAACAAAATGATTTCAGATTTAAACAAAATCCAAGTTGTGTGAGATTCAGGATTCAATTAATTTATAAAATTTCAGTTTAATAAATGGACTGTCAAACAAAAAATAAAATTTCACTAGCCTATTATACAAAATTATATCAAACATCAAGCGGTGTAGTTCAAACCACAAACAGAATGAACTGACACAACAAGTGAAATGGATGGATGCTGTTCCGGAGTATATTATAATACAATCAGGATTCATATGAGGCACCAACATAAGAACTAAAACAAAACAAAACAAAACTTGAGCAATCTAGAAGCAAGATTACACAAGCATGAAACAAAATAAACTCATACAAGATGTGTAGTATGAGCAGCCTAAAATAGAAAAATAACCGTTTAACAGCCAATCAACAGCTATCCAATTTAGGAACAGAGGCATTTTATCCATTTTCATGGCTCCAGATTTGTATGAAAAGGTTTTGAGAACCTTCCAAATATGGACTCAAGATTACAATAAAAATAAATAATTAAATTTTAAAATTTCTACTTTTAGTGATTTTATCCTAGGTTTTTTACAATGGTTTTTACAAGCAATATCTTTGACAGCGCCAGCAGCCAAGCCAGCAGCAGCCAATCCAGCTTCAATGGAGGCAAGGCTCAGAATGTGGAGGCACCTGTTTACACCCAAGCCTTTGAGGCGGGTAACAAGGAAGCTGACCTGTATCTGACCACTGACCCCTATGGCTTTGACTTGTTTGAGAGTCACTTAGTGTCTAGCTCTGCCCCTGCTCCCGTACCAAACCCTGCACAAGCTGCCCACCAACCAACCAATCAGGATGGCAACCTTGATTTGGAACAACTTCCTGCCACCAGCCAACCTGCCCCCTATAGCCAATCAGGATTCAGCTCCCCTGGCCCAGCACCCCAAGCGACAAATCATCACTGCCCAAATTCTTCAGGAAATTGTGGCACTGAATCTACAGGGTCTGTCCTGGGAACAGATTACCGCCCAGTTGCAATTTACCCAAGCTACTGTCATGCGGGAATTCAACAACCTGATGAACAGGGGGAATCTGATTGGGACAGCCAAGAAGCCCAAGAAGGCCCCCAAGTTACAAATATCTGAGGCATACCCAATCATGCTTGACCTCCTCCAGCAGGACCCCAAGCTTCCCTTGACCCAGGTCCAGAAGCAGCTTGCGCACCATAACATATGGGTCTCTGAGCGCATGGTGCAGCTCTGGATGTATGGGAAGGTGGCTTCCATATGGGTTCTTACCAATTTTACTGGTGACCAATGGGATGGCACTGAGGATTCCCTGTATGACACCACCATCAAATCAACCCTGGTCCAATGCCTGACTAGTCTAACTGATGATGTCATGTTCATCTCCTATTACAAGCTATCAATAGCTTTTGATGATTTTAGCAAGCAAGGAAAAGCCACTGCCAAGAATAGAAGGAAGAAGGTCAAGAAGGGGACATTCATTGGTGCGTTTCTGGCTGTTTCAGCCAAGGGTTTTGTCTACTATTGGATAAACCCAGATTTCATTGATGGCTACTCATACAGCCACATCCTTGGTGGATTACTTGACTCCTGGGATGGCTCAAATTCCAAGTACCAGGTTTTCTTGAGCCACCAGATGGAGGATAACTCCACGGCCCTTGAGGCCATCCAGGGACGCGGGCACCAGGCCTCAGTCTACCCCGCTGGCCATGCAGACGTCCATCTGGCTAATGTTGTCTTCTTTAACATGGGATCCACATTACAGAAGCACCGCCCTCAGGCTTTCAACAACCTCTATCTTGGGGTCCTTGATCATGATTCTCTCTTTGGCCGCCAGATGGTGGCTGACTTGTTTGCGCAACTGGTTTTCCATGTGAACATGGGCAACCAATCACGTAAGGATAAGCACCTTCCACCTTGGGCCACTGCCACTTACCAGCCCATCCAGCCAATGACCAATGAGGAATGCAATGAGCGTTATATGGCAGCCATCACGCAAAATCCTCCTGCCTCCACCCCCGCCACCAACACCCCTAACCCGCAAGCCCAACCCACCCAATCCCAGACCCTCCAGGCCAGCACTGCCTCTACGTCTTCCTTTCTGTGTTATTCTGCCTCCTAGGCATCACTCTCCCCCGCCCCAATAAACCCCCTGGTCCCAAAAAATTTCTATTTATATTATCTTTATTTTGAATTTCAATTGTTTGTGTTCTCTTTGTTTATAGTTGGTTTTATTCTTTATGTTCAGCTTATTTCTATAAAATCATATATTTACTATGTTGTGTATCTAGATCCAGAACACAGTTATTTTTAGCACTTAAGCATAGCCCCTTGTGAAAATATTAACAACACTTTGGTGATCAACTGAATTTAAATTAGAAAATTATAGTGTTAACTGTTTTTAGATAAAGTTGTTACTGATCCAAATTCAAAACCTTAATGATAAACTTTAAGTCAATCAGGAGCCAAGTGATAAAGTGATTGTTGTGACATAAAGGGTCATTCAATAATTCTTTGGTGTATGTGTGCTAATTAATATGATTAGCTGGATGTTTTGCCATTGTACGCCATTGCTGCTGTGGCAAGTTGTTGATGGACTAGTGCTAACCCAGTAGCTGATTGGGCACTAGTCTACCAACAACTCACTACAGAGACAATGGCGTACAATGACAAAACATCCAGCCAATCATATTAATTAGCTCACATACACCAAAGAATTATTGAATGACCCTTTATGTCACAACAATCACTTTATCACTTGGCTCCTGATTGGCTTAAAGTTTATCATTAAGGTTTTGAATTTGGATCAGTAACAACTTTATCTAAAAACAGTTAACACTATAATTTTCTAATTCAAATTTAGCTGATCACCAAATTATTGTTAATATTTTCACAAGGGACTATGTCAAGTGCTAAAAATAATATTGTAATCAAGGAAACATTGCCAACACAAAGCAAACAACACATATCAAGATGAGCGTAAAACATATACAAAATGGGTAAAAAGATGGGATAATGTAGTAGATGGGAAAACAAAAAGGAATAAACAAAGAGGCAACAGTATCAAAATAATATAGAATTTATTGGGGCAAAAGCTATAAAAACATATGGAAAGGTTGGTAAAAAATCAAATGAAAGAACTCAAAAAACTACTCAAAGACCTCAACTTGGCAATTACCAAAATAAAGGACATTGACCGCAAGGTCAAAGCCAAAGTGAAGTCTGCCGTCCTCACTGAGGACAAAATCAACAAGGTGTCCTCAAAGGCACTAATGTCAAAAATGCCAGACACCCCAGGGAAGACCATTGAGCGTCTTCTCAACATCCAGAAGACGGTGGTGGAGGGCCTGAAATTTAAGGCATACAATCTTTCTGCGCCGTCTGTCTGGGTTGATGACCCGGAGATGTATGAACATCTCAAACCTGCCAAGCGTGCCAGGGCAGAGGATACTGAATTGCCAGTGCAATTGATTGCTCCAAGAATGGCCAAGCTGGCTGAGGCTGCGAGCAAGGAAGAAACACAAGAAGGTAGCCTAAAAACAAAATTAATAAATTTTCAAAAAACTTATCTTTTTTCTTAGAAAACATAGACGGCAAACTCTGCCAAGTCCTGGTCCCCTTTGTCCTGGCCACCTTTTATGCAAATTATGCCACTCATGTGGCCAAGCAATTGTATCTGTCCCCCCTGCTATGCAGGAGCTGGAGGACCATATCCATGGGTCCTTTCTAATTTCATGGGAGGCATTGGCAGAACTTACACATGCCAAGGGGGCATCCAAGTGAGCAGTTAATGCCTACAAGGATGCCCAACTGGTCTCCCTGGACCTAGTTAACCTCAGTGGAGTTTACTATGTAAACTCCATTGAGCTTGTTTGGGACGTCCTGGCAATGCTCTCATTCAAGAATATACTGGAGATGGGCCGGGCTCATGTGGCTGCTTGCTTCTGCTTACCGGTGGAGCACACCATATCTTACCTGTTGGAGAACTTTGGGCGCGCAGTGGGCAAATTGGCTGTTGCAGACGCAACAGCTGTAAAGAAGACCAAGATCCTCCTGGTGGACTTTGGGTTGGCCTGGAGTGCCAACAAGACGGGTCTCCCTACAGCCATGAAGCTGACCTTTGCAAAGACCAGGCACAACAAGAAGATCAGCGTGGTCTATAATAAACTGTGTGAGTTCATGGAAGCCTTTGCTGGGCAAAGGCTTCATCTTGTTATTCACCTGGGGTTTCTATTCTACTTCAGGATGGGCACATCTGTAGAGAACCTGGACGGGGTCCTTTTAGGAATTGACAAGGCCCGGCTTGCACTTGACGGGAAGAAGGTCCCCCTGGATACAGCTCGGTGGACCATGTAATCCAAGACGCCCTGGTCCTGGCAGGGATTTACGGGTTTGAAGCCCCGCCCAAAAAGCTGCTTCTCAGTTCACACCTTACCCTACTCCCCTTCACCAGCAGGAGGGAGTTTTTTAATAAGGGCGTATCCACTGTCCACTGTGTGGCGGTGGAGGTTGTGCACCACCTCCATTGCGGGGTGGGTACATACCAAAGAACCCACTACAGGCGCACACAATAAAAATATGATTCCAATAAATTTTATTACAATTTATATTATTTTTATTACAATAAATTTTTATAATTTTCATTTCAGCAAACGAGTTTTGCAAAATATATTGCAGAAACAGTTTTCATAAAAGCATAAAATTATACGTTAATAAAATAAATTCTAACTTGTACATTTTACGTTTAATTTTTTTAAAACTATTTTTATATTTATTTAACCAAAGTGATTTAAATATTTTTGCGTAATCCAGTATTGAGCGTTTGTGATTACCTCAGATGACATAATAAAATAATATATAATAAAATAAATAAATTACTTACATCTATTGATGGATCTTCTGAATGTGATTGCGGGTGTGGAAACATCTAAATATAAAATGATAATAAATCTTGAATAGTAAATAAGAGAATATAAAAAAAATTGGACACACTAAGCCTTTAATTGATTGGCTGTTTGGCTAGGCACGCGGGGATGAACTAATCAGCGAGGCCATAGAATTTGGCCACAGTCTCAGCTGGGAGGGTGTGGATCCCGGCCTGCAGCAAATTAAAGAGGTCCTTGGTCCCAGTTGGGGTTCCTTGCTTGACGGCTTGCTTGAGCCAACCAAAGACTTCCTTGATGGGATTTAGGAAGGGCAAATAGGCTGGGAGGAAGAGAAGGCGTAAATTTGCTGTGGCCAATTGCTGGGGGCCCACAGCAATGCTGGTGTCAATTGATGGAAATTCTTCAAGAATGTCAGCCACTTTGTGGGGACCAACATTGTCCAACACAATGACATTGGTGAAGCCAGGGCTCGTGCGCCTCAGGTGCTCCTGGACCAATTGGAGAAATGATAAAAAGGTCCTGCTGTTATGCAAACCCAATATCATTTTGTAGAGCTCAACCCTCTTTGGACCAAGGAGAGCCATCATTGAGTAGGCTGTGGCGCGGACTGCAGCACGCTGAGCCATCCCATCATTGGAGCCTTTGGGGACATACCCATTGCACATTGACAAGGCAAATGCTGATTTGTAAATATAATAAAATTTGACTGTCCCCTTGGCTTTAAGGGCAGTGTACGCCTCTACATAGTTTTTCCGGACGTCAATGTTGGCTGGGCTGTTTCTATTGTAGGGGAATACCCTGAGCTTTTTCCAAGAAAATCACATTCCCTTCACCAGATGGTAGTAAAAGGAAATCAGGGCCTCAATCCCAAAAGTAGATTTAACCATGGCCTTTATATTTGCCAGTTCAAGATGGCAGTCCCAGGTGATCCACTGGCGGATTGCCCATTTGTGCTCCTTGGTGAGAATGGTAGAAACACACAAGGATTTCTCTGCGGCAAGGACATGGCCAGTATTGATGAATTTTTGGAAGGTCTTGCTGGCAAACTTGGGATCCACTCCAACAAGGGCCGCAGCTGCCTTGTAATCACCCAATTCCCACATTAGCTTAAGCAGGATGATGCGTTTGATGTCAGGGATGCACTTCTGGGTGGGATTTTTAGTGGTGGGGATTGACTCGTTGGCATTGGGCACAACACAGGGCATAGATACTTTGGTATAGAAGGCTGCAACCTTTTTTAACACCAGCTGTCCCTCATTGTTTTGATAGAACTTGGGCTCCTCATCATCCTCCTGATTGCTATCACTGACGTAGGGCTCATAGCTAGTATCAAGTAAGGCTTCACCTTCTCCAGCATGGCTGACGGGACCGACTCTTGCCGGTACATAAGGTTGAACACATACAAAGTAAGTTCTACCTCCTTGTTTCTAACTTTCTTTGTAGTGGTGACCTTGGTTGGCTTCTGGGTCAGCTTTGGGTCCCAAGGGCTGATGCTCTGCACCCTAGCAGCTTGTGCTCCTTGAACCAGCTGTGTTAGTGCAGCGTCACTATGGAACTCTCCTCTCCCTTCTCCTCCTTGAGTAGGCACTTGGGTTGCACTAACTCTATTCTTTGACCCGCGGGGGCAACTGCAACTGCAGTGCACAACAGGTGTATTGGTACTCTGTTGTTGTGTTCCTTCCATTTTATAATTTAATAAAATATTTAATAAAACTCAATTAAGTTACTCCATAATTTTAATTTTTGCTTTTATCTGAATATGGATATTTATTAAAGTTTTTCCCACCCAATATCTCAATTATAGATTTTTTATTTCTTAATTAGTTGTTTTTGGTTTTACAACGCCCATTTTAGAATACTCAAAAAAATCCACCTATTTTCCTAGATTTTACTGCCAAATTCAAACATCTAACACAATGTTTTTAAAATTTACGTTTCACATCTTGTGTCTTATTTTAGATACCTTGGTATCATTCATGATTACAATCCATTGCACACATTGTGTGAGTGATTTTGTTTACGTAGTGAGTTGCTATTGTGTTTTGTTTTTGGTTCAAGTTTTGACACACCTTGCTTGGGTGTATTTTGTCACTGATTCACATAGTAAACATATGTACACCAAAAGTCAACTCACACCATTTTTTTTGTGAATCAATGTATTTCAGATTGTATTTTGAATGGTTTTGCTTTGTGTGTGAGCCCTTCATTGCTGTGTTGACTCATTTTGCCCATTAACGCCAATAAACCCTGTTAACAGAGTGTATATTTTAACCTGAGAGTTGGATTTTGTTTAAATCTGAAATCATTTTGTTTAAATCTGAGGTATTTTTGGTTGTTGTCATAGATTTTAAAACTACTGTATATGCAAATTTTCAGTGTATTTCTTACATTTTTTATTATGGATGAAAAACAGTAAAAACTTTATAATGAAAAAAGGTAAACAGTTAATTCACAATGGGGTGCTTTAAACATTTTGCTAAGAAATCATATGTAAAAAATATTATTCTCATTGCCACATTGGTGGGAACTACTTCCATTTTTTGCTTAGAAGCCTAGTGAATTTTGTAATAAAATGTTTTGCAACAATATAAAAAACCCCTTTACTAAATAAAATAATTAGTAAAACATCTTAGTGCTAAAGCCTCAATATTAAAGTTTCTTTTCTGATAAGGAATAAAAACAGTATATAAAAAGTGGGTTTTTGAATGGCTGTTATATAGGGTGATAGTATTATCATAGTGGTGTTAATTTGGATTGATTCATTATGTGGAGTCTCAAATTATTATCATAATTTATTCCCAGTTTATAAAGGAAAGTGTTGCATTCCAGAATGAATCAGCTAAACAATAGTCTTTTTATGTTAAGGGCAATAAAACAATCACCCAGTTGCCCACTTGCTTTTTTTGCATTTGTGTTGCAACCAAGTTTCCCTCCTTGCCTGCTAACATATCTTACAATACACAGGGTGCGCTTGATGAGCCGCCCTAGGACATATCTAACAGCATGGACCAATCCAAAGGCAATGTTGAATTGCAGGCACTATCTCCTAATTAGGAGAACTGTCTTTTTACTCACTGATCCCTGCACAAGGGTATTCCACAGTCCAAACCTTATATCAAACCCACCACTGTACTACCCCCTGTGGACCTATGGCTTCCCTATATGATATATTAATTACAGTATTCCTCAATAAACCACATCTTATTCTATTCATTATTGTCCTTTCTATAGACTGCTGTCTTCCCTAATTGAATACTGAACTATCATTGGTTCAGTTGCAACATTTGACATTCTATGCCTGTAAACTCGTTTAATTGTGCCAAAAAAGTGATATTTGAGTTGAGGGTTAATTGTTCATAAAGCCTGGCCTTTGCTGTTGCTGCTAATAATAGATTTATAACATTTTAGAGCCACTAACCTCCATTTGGAAAGCCATGTGAAACAGATTGTTTTCACACTCATGCATTTTTATATATAACTTCTCCACTGCCTCTATATGATAAGTCCTTTCTTGGTGCATCTTTCCTTTGGCAATAATCCCTCCACTCCTACTATATGATCTTCTAACATATCAAAAAACAGGTTTATCATTTTAATCATACATTCTTTGGTCCTATCAAAGACTGTAACTATACCCACAACAAGTATTGTGAGAATTGGGGGGCAGGTTATAGAGAACAAAACCATGCTCTCAACCATAATAAGATCATGGTTTCAGCAACAACCAAATGGTTGCCACTAAAAATTTCTGGGAGTCCAAAGGGGGGAATTAGCTGAACACTAAAAGCAACAGGCAAAACCAAATGGGCAAATTAAAATAACAAATTTCAAACTTTATTAGAGTAGAAAATAATAAAGCAAGGTCTTTCACAACTCTTGAATTCATTTAAAGGAAGAGGATGGAATTTTTATGGGAAGTTGAATGTCTAAAACTGATTGACCAATGGTATGAGGGAATATGGATGCATCTCTTGAGGTAGGAAAATCTGAAAAAATCCAAATGGACAAAATCAAAGGGAAAACTGACTTAACTAAAAATTGAGGAACCTGTTTTGAATGCAATTACCACTGTTCTTGGCCGCTCTTGAACATTATATTTTATCAGAGGTGTCTCTTGGGTGGGTTAGGTGGGGCATTTTCAAACTAATTATGCAATTAATAGTATGAGGACCTTTCTTGGGGGTTTTTCAGTAAATCTTTGGGAAATATTCAGGCATAAGTAGGAAGAGATCCCCAAGCATTTGGTGAGGATTGAAGTAGAGGCCCAAGGTGGAGGCTTAACTTTACATTGTCTTTTCCTATTTAAAGGAGCAGGGAGCCAGCCAGGGGCTAGAAAATGAAAAATTCATCAGCCAAATTAAGAGGCCTTCAAAAAGCCAATTTGTGAGCTAGTTATAAGGAAGTGTCAGGGATCCAGTCTTGGGCTGCTGGCCTGTTGTTTTTAGGAGTGATTTGGGCCCTTTTTTTGCAGGTAAAGCCCACCACAAGAGAGGAGCTAACTTAAAAAGGTAGGAGACAGACTTTCACACCCAGGACCATAGACCGGTGGCCGGGATTATGGTGTCAATAACCCCTGTAAAGGTGATGTACACAATTCCAAACAGCTTGCCAGTGTGGTCAGTTAGGGAGGTTGGGTGAGGAAGCAAGCATAGATTTTGGCGTCACAGGCAGAGAAACAGGAGGACCGGGAGATCTTGTACTGAATTGATAGATGGCAAATACAAAATAAGGCAGTAGCTGTGTAAGCCAAAATGACATAAACTTTATTCAAAAATGGCAATAAGGTTTGAGCGTGGAATCTATAGGCATATATAGCATCCTGCCTCCAAACTTAGTATTTTCCTTAAGGGCTTCATCAAAACATTGGGAAAAATGTGGGCAGGTGGCCGGGAGGCCCAGGTGTAGGAGCGGCAAAATGGCATCTTGGCTAGGTGTTCTCTCATTGATCAGAATGTCCAAATTAGTCACTTGATTTTCTTGATTTTGAGCTGTGGTCACAGGGTTGGGCCTAAAGCCCGTGTTTTCTTTTGGCAGTTGATTTGATTAGTTGCCTGAGAGGACTTCAAGTTCATGAAGTTCACAGAGGAACCTTCTCTGCCTCCATTAGGCAATTCAGGAAGCTCCTCTTTGGACATCATCATAATCAACCCTGTGCTGGTATTTGGGCTTCAGGACTTAGTAGGGGCTTCAGCTTGCGGAGGCTGAATCTCAGGAAAACGCGGGCGGGCCTTTGGTCCATGAGGCCGGTGGCCTGCATGAGTCCAGGATCAGGGCTCAAATCCCACTCTCGGGCCTGGGTTTACAGGGGAAAAGAATTGTCAATCCTGACTTCATTCCCTTCCTCTCCCAAGAGCCCTCCCTTCCAGTTCTTTTTGTTCATATAGAGTTGGAAAGCTTCTTGGGCATTGACCATGTTGCTCAGTGGTTCCCAATTACTTTCCTCTGGTGGGTATTCTTTCCATTTGATGTAGTACTGGGGGTTTTGCTAGTAGATTTTGTTGCCGTGTATGTATTTGACTTCATGTTCCTTGGAGAGGCCTGTCTGGATGAATGGGGGCTGTCTTGACTTTGTTGGTGGAGAAGCAAGTTCCCATCTTTTTTAAACAACAGGGAGCGGTGGAACACATCATGAATCTTCCAGGAGGGGGGTAGGTTCAGTTTGAAGGCAACCTCTCCAACTAGTTTGGTGATCTTTTGGGGGCCACTTCTTCTGCGAGCTAACTTCCTACAGGGCACATGTAGGGGTAAATTCCAGGAGTCCAGGTATACTTCATCTCTAACTTGCAAGGGTTGGCCCGGAGCTTGTTTGCATTTGGTGAAGGCTTTGTATGTTTTCACTGCAAGGTTCAGGTTAGTTAAGCATGTTTTTTGTGTGTTGTGGATCTGTTCAATCCAGGAGCACCCAGTGGGGTTAGTTTCCTTCTTGCCAATCTTGGGGTCCCAGGTGGAATCAAACCCATAGTTGGCTTTGAACAGGGGCATACCAGTGGAGGCGTGGTATTTACTGTTATAGGAAAACTGTGCCATGGGGAGCATTTTGGCCCAATTGTCCTATTAGTGTTGGCATAGCATTGAAGGTATTGTTCAAGAATCTGGTTTACTTGTTCAGTTTGGCCATCTGTCTATGGGTGGTAAGAGGTAGATACACATTGCTTGATTCCCAAGTCTTTCATCACCTGTGTCCAGTAGTTTGAAGTGAATTGGGGTCCTCTGTCTGTGATGATTCCTCAGGTGTTCTTTGTTGAGTGAAAATGTGGTCATGGAAGTGTTGAGCTGTCTCTGCTGCTGTGCAATGGGTGGTGTTAGGTACAAAGTATGCCATCTTAGTGAAGCGGTCTACCATGACCAGGATTGTATTAAAGGAGAGAGATGGAGCAGCTCCACAATGTAGTCCATGGAAACAGATTCCAGGGTTCATGAGGTATGTCCAAGGATCTTAGCAGCTCTTCAGGTTTATTTCTGTGAGTTTTGGTCCATCCACAGGTCTCATATTCCTTCAAGTATGCACTTACATCTTGGTCCATTTTTGGCCAAGCAAAGTTTATCTGATGCTCCGGAGGGTCTTGAGTCTCCATGGGTGTCCAGCCATCTTGGAGTTGTGGTAGTCTCTCAAGATGTTGGTTCTGATGTTTTCTTCTGGTACAAAGATCCTGTTGTGGAGCATTAGTGCTGTTTCTTTCAATGAGTAGCCTTTTTGGTAGTGGGCACTATCCAAGGATTTGGAGAGGTCAGAGATCATGATTTTGGTGAATTTTTCTAGTGTTTGGGCCTTTACTACTTCTGGTTTGATGGCTCTGATTTTCATCAATCCCAGGTGAATGCCTAGACTTGCTGTGTCCAAGAGGACTTGGGTGTTGTGGTTGCAAGTTTCTAGGTGGGTAGGCACCAGGTCAGTTCTTCTACTTAGGGCGTCAGGTACCAAGTTCACCTTCCCTGGCTTGTAGTCTATGGTAAGAGTTTAGTCAGTCAGTTCTAAGGCCCATCTTGCTTGTTGTTGGTTAAGCTGGCGTGGTTTGAAGAAATAAACCAAGTTCTTATGGTCTGTCAGGACCTTTACTGGAAATTCAGCGCCATATAGGTATCAGCAGCAATGTTTCAGAGTCTTCATTATAGCTAGCATCTCTTTGTCATATATTGGGTAGTTTCCTTCAGCAGGCATCATCTTCTTGGAGTAATATGCTACAGAATGTAGCATACTATACTCTCCTTCCTGAAGAAGGACCCCACCCACCGCAAAGTTGGATGTGTCTGTCTCAAGCACAAAAGGTTTAGATAGGCCAGGCATGGCAAGGACAGGAGCAGATGTAAAGGCCTTTTTCAGGGTCTCAAACGCAGAGGTGCATTCCTCAATCCAGACTAATTGGACCTTGTCCAAGCAGAGTCTGGTCAGTGGCAGCGTTATAGAGGGAAATTTTTTTATGAAGTCCCTGCAATAGTTTGCTAACCCCAGAAAGCTTCTGACATCTTTCTGGAGTGTGGGGATAGGCCAAGAAGTTATGGTGTCCACCTTATCCTGAGCCATTGCAAATCCTCCAGTCTTCACTATGTAGCCCAGGAATTCCACCTCTGGTTGGAAGGATTCACATTTCTTGAGTTTTGTGTGTAGGTTGGCTTGTGAGAGTTTGCTCAGGATTAGGTCCAGGTGGAGTAGGTGCTCTTTGTGAGTCTTGCTTAGATGAGAATGTTGTTGAGGTAGGCCACAAAGAACTGGTCAAGGTATTTGACCAGGACAGTATTAATTATGCACTGGAAGGTGATGGGGGCGTTACATAGTCCAAACGGCATCACCAGGTATTTTTAGAGTCCATACCTGGTCTTAAATGCCGTTTTATACTTGTTGCCTTCTTTGATTTGGATTTGATTGAACATGTCTTGGAGATCAATCTTGGAGTATAACTGGGCACCTGTCAACACATCACACAAGTCATCAGCATTAGGAATGGGGTAGCAATTCTTTATGGTTATATTGTTCAGCTTCTGGTAGTTAATTTACGGGCTCATACCGCCGTCCTTCTTGCCCACAAACAGCATTGGTGACAAACAAGGGCTCTTGGACACGCAGATGAAGCCTTTCTTGGACATGTCTTTGATGTATGCTTTCAATGCCAACTGCTCTTTGTGATTGCATCTATAGATGGGGCCATGTTTGGGCTTGGTGCCGGGCAGGAGTTCAATGGTGTGATCATACTTTATGTGTTCAGGGAGATGGGTTGCTGCTTCCTTGCTGAAAACGTGGTTCCATCTTTTTAAAGAAACAGGTAGGACTCCCACGCTAGGTTCTACTTGTATGGTCATAAATCCTTGGTTAAACTCCTCTGGGTTGGTGCAAAAGGGTACAGTGTTGAGGTTTCCTTTGACTCCCAAGGTGATGTTTTGTTCTTGGTAGTTGAGGATGAGGCTGTGTCTGTTGGACCAGGAATCTCCCAGGATGAGGGGGTGTGGTAGGCCTTTCAGCAGGATGAGAGACAACAGATATGTATTATTTCCTATAACCAGAGGCAGTTCTTGTTTGTATTTGTACCCCTTGTCCTTTGTGCTATTTCCCATGATAATCTGAAGGCAGTTCTCCAATGAAGACAGGCCTAGTCCTTGAGCTAGGTCAGCATCAATGAAGCTCTTGTCTGCTCCAGTGTCAATGAACACCTTCAGTCTTTAGAGTGTTTCCTTGGCGTTGATCAACACTAGAATAGATTTGTACAACTGAGAGGAAGCATTTATTTGGGCCAAGGAGATGGGGACAGGGTTTTTCTTAAGACAGGCTCTGGTCAAGTGCCCTGATTTGTGGCAGTGGAAGCAGAGTCTCTCTCTATAGTGTCTTTGAAGTTCCTCAGGGGTCATCCCTGCTCTGTTGGATATGAGGGTTTGGGTCTGGCAGTGCTGGGCTTCACTGGCATTTTCTTGGTTTATGCTGAGGCCCTTGCACAGGGGAACCAGATCTTCCAAGCCAAGAGTGGGAGGGTGGTGTTCTAGCAGGTTCTTCATGGCTGTGTTCACCCCCTTCTGGAATATGATGGCTTCCAGTTTGTCCTCAAGTTGGGTGCAGGTTATCAGTTTGAGGAATTCATCAATATACACTTGGATGGTTCAGGAACCTTGTCAGATTTCTAGCAAGGAGTTTGGGGTGTAATATCTAGTATTGCAATCTTCTCTGGTGGCCATTAACTCTGCATCAAACTTGGCATAGTCCAAGCAGAATTCTACGTCTTCTTCTGTGACCTTGCCAAACCAGTCTAGGGAGTCTCCCAAGATCATGGAAGCAACCCCAAGTACCTTCTTGGTGTCACTGGCGTAGGAGGGGGTGTTGGTTTGGAAATGCAGCCGGAGGACCAGCATGGCGCATTGAGCTTCCTTGAGTGTAAGCTTCCCCATCTGGGGTATCTCTATATTTGTGAGGGATTGGTTTATAATCACATTTTGCACTTGAAAAGAGGAGATATTGTTTGCATCAGCAGCAGCAGTATTGGTTTTCTTTGGGTCATTTGGGTTTGCATTCTTCCACATGGGAGAGATCAGGTTCATGGTCATCTTATAGGTATAATAAGTGATTATCAATAACAAAAGCATACAAGATTCCCCAAGAAATAACAACATCTTGGGGCTCAGGGTACCAGGTTTGAAAAAGATTGCCATAATGTCAGGGATCCAGTCTTGGGCAGCCAGCCTGTTGTTTTCAGGGGTGACTTGAGCCGTTTTTTTGCGGTTAAAGCCCACCACAAGAGAGGAGCTAACTTAAAAAGCTAGGAGATGGACTTTCCCACCCAGGACCATGGGCTGGTGGCCAGGATTATGGTGTCAATCACCCCTGTGAGAGTGATGTACACAATTCCAAACAGCTTGATAGTGTGGTCAGTTAGGAAGGTTGGGTGAGGAAGTAGGCATAGGCTTGGGGGTCACAGGCGGTTTCATGTGGAGCTTGTAAGCAGGAAGATAGTTGAATTTTCCTCTAAACAATTTGAGTGATGAGAATAACCACAGGCCTTATTGGTTGTATCTAACTGCTGATTGTATGAGGGCCAAGAGATTGAGCTTGATTATCTTTTAAGGGGTGTAGTCCTTATATTCAGGTTTTAAAGGATAATTGGTGAAGTGGACGGGGCCAAAGGGTACACCTGGAGGACAGAAAACTGCAGGCAGAGGGACAAGAGGGCCAGGAGATCTTGTACTGAATTGGTAGATGGCAAATAAAAAATAATTCAGTAGCTGTGTAAGCCAAAATAACATAACCTTTATTCAAAAATGGCAATAAGGTTTGAGTATGGAATCTATAGGCATATATAGCATCCTGCCTCCAAACTTAGTATTTTACATAAGGGCTTCATCAAACTATTGTGAAAAATGTGGGCAGGTGGTCAGGAGGCCCAGGTGTAGGAGCGGCAAAATGACACCTCGGCTGGGCGTTCTCTCATTGATCAGAATGTCCAAATTGGTCACTTGATTTTCTTGATTTTGAGCTGTGGTCACAGGGTTGGGCCTAAAGCCCGTGTTTTCCTTTGGCAGTTGAATTTGATTGGTTGCCTGAGAGGACTTCAAGTTCATGAAGTTCACAGAGGAACCTTCTCTGCCTCCATTAGACAATTAAAGAAGCTCCTCTTTGGGCACCATCATAATCAACCCTGTGCTTGTATTCTGGCTTTGGGACTTAGCAGGGGCTTCAGCTTGTGGAGTCTCAATCTCAGGAAAAAGTGGGTGGGTGGGCCCTTGGTCCATGGGGCTGGCGGCCCGCAGGAGTCCAGGGTCATGGTTTGAATCCCACTCTTGTGCCCGGGTTTCCAGGGGAAAAGAATTTTCAATACTGACAGGAAGGCACACATGAGGCACATATATTTTTGGAGGGACCAGATCAGGCATCCTTCCTAAGCAGCAATCAGGAGTCACTGGTGGCGTTCACACTAAATTATGGACAAACCTAACAATTGATTGCAGTCAGTATAATGATAGGAGCAGGGGGGACAGAGCAAATTTAAGTTTGCCACTGCTAGGACAGAGGGGGGGACTGGGGTGTAGGGGCAGAGACACAAAGGAGAACATAAACTAAAGTCAAGAAGTAAGCTATCCAAAAGGATGGCTGACATGAGACTAAATCTCATACAATCTATTGTTTCAAGATGACTATCATATAAGGATAGAAGCACTACTGGGCAGAAAAGGGAGGTAAGGGGAAAGAAACCACGGATAAAGACACCCTGTAATCAATACCCAGATAAGAGTTGTCCAAAACTGGTGGAAGACAAGAGACTAATTTTTAAATATAGTGCAACATGACTACCAACAGGATAGGGGCACCAAGATTGGGTAAAATGAGGAACTGGGGTAGGGGACAAGGACCTCAACCAAGCAAGACGCAAATGGCTTCACAGTTGAACTTTGAAATCAAACACAGAAAAGTGAGCTGGAGAGGGGGGAGCATAAGAGGACCAGCACAGAGAATAAGGTGCGGTCAAAAAGGGAACTGGTGCAGGTGGGAGGAAAAATTCAATACTGTTCAAATCTGGAGCAGTAAAAAATACATAAAATAATATAAATATATAATATACACCTTCAAGAGTAAAACAAGGGAACTTGAAACTGTAAGGTCTCATGGTCTGGGGGAGGTGGTTGTAAACTAAAGCTTTTAACCCAGTTATATTTATGTTAGTCAAATACAAAAATGTATGTAAAGTTTGTAGTAACAACTGGACTAGGGCTCCTAGAAGCTTATAAGATGTAAAATAAGGACTGAGGAAATTGATTAACCCTAAGAAAATAAAATAGATTCCAGTCTTAATGACTGCCGACTTGGTCAAAAAATCAATTTCTAAGTCTGGGAATTGTTCACCACTAGTTGGAGGATTAAAACTATCAAAAATCAAATTGTGGGTATTACTATAGAAACTACCTAGCTGATGAAACAGGAAGTCAAAAGGAATCATAAGATCAAAGATAAAAAACTTAAACTAAAAATGGGAAGGAAACACAAGCCACAAAACCTAACAAGTACCTTTTTGGGGTGCAAGTCAAACAATATCAACTTAGTGTTGAGACTGAAGAAAACCAAGCCTTTTGTTATGCTTTGTTTGGGATGCAGAAATTGAGGTGAAGAGTTCAACCATTTTCGGTTAGAGAAAACTCTTAAAAAAAGCAGAGGTGGAAGGTATCAATAATTTAAAATTTAACTTGAAATAGTTAAATTCAAGGTAAAGGAGACCAGAAGGAGTGAAAGACAGTTAAGGCAAAGCTCTGAGGTAAGAGCAAGCAAAAAGTGAAGGAAAAATCAGTCCAAAAGCTTAGGAAAGCATATAGTAAAAAGTAAGCCTTTCAGAGCCAACTTCCTAATCTTCTTGTGTAAGACCAGGGGTCTGAACCGGGTAGCAAAAGGTAAGGAATGTTTGGAAATAGTCTTAACCACTATTTAGGTCATAATTTAGCTTAAACAAAGCCAATCTTGGACTCCAAATATGGAAAATGAAGGTAGAAAGTAGGGGATATGGAATTAAGTGAAGAAAACAATCTTGATAATACTTAGCAGCCAATAAAGCAGATAAATATAAAAAAACAGAGTAGCAGCTAATAAAAGGTGAATCCTGACAGAAACATCTTTCCCAGACCACACATCCCAGAAGAAGCCTGCATCAAACCAGAGATCCAAGCAACATTTGAATCATATACCAAGGAATTTATTTTGGATTTTGGATCAAGAGAAACCAACAATTTAAAAGCCAATAACAAATGCGTTATGACAAGAACTTAAACCACAGAATCACAACTATTTTGAAGTCATTTTAAGTGATGTGAAGATAACACTGCAATCAAGGCAGATGTGTCAATGTTTTGGAGATGATGCTGGAATGGGCCTAAGACATATGGAAGGCCAGTCATTGAACAAAACTACCCCCACAGACTGGCGTCCATAGCAGCTGTAGCCAAATAGTCCAGAGATGTGGTTCAAAATGAAAAAAAATCATTTCAATATTTGATAGTATGATGGAGAAAATGGCCAAACCTTCAAAACTGTCAAAAGGGGGGACCAATCAGAGGATAAGGCAAGGCAAACAAAAGGGGAGAAGAAGATGTAGACAGTCCTGATTGGCCAATAATTAATTAAACTGACACAAGCCACCAGTGAAATTAGCCCAGAAAACCTCTCTGAGGGCAGGCAATCATGCAAACAAAGCCCAGCACATGATGAGGCCAATCAAATTAAAAGAAGGTAAATGATTTCTTTTAAAAAATTGGGCTGCCTCACCAAGCAATGAACAGTTGATTTGAGGATGACATAGAGAGATCAATAACAATTTGGCTGGGCAGAATTGTGACAAAAAAGGGGGTGTGGATGACTCTGATTGGGCAAACTTTATGTTTCTTCTTCATTTGAGCAAGTAGCAAGGGTAACAAACCCAAGGCAAAGCAGACCTCAAAAAAATATGTTTCCAGGGAAAGCCAGGAGCGCACCCAACTGTTCAAGAGTAAATCCCACTGGGAGCAAACAAACTTGGCTGTGCATTTGGTAGCGGGAAGAAGAAAGGGTACCACTTCAAGAAGAAGAGTTAGCCTAAATAGAGAATGATAACACTGGTAAGGGAATAGGACTGGCTGACGGAAACAACAATCCAGAGGGGGGAGATATCAATCAGACAAAGAGGAAACTGAGACCAAGCCTCAAAGGAGGCACATATGAGCTGTGGGATGGCAGGATGCAAGGACCAGAACTTTGAGTTCATATATATATATTACACACATATCAACCAAACTGCAAGCCCAACCAGTGGCAAAAGGCTCAAATGCCTGAAAAGCAACTTCATCATTATGTGAGAATTGGGGGGCAGGTTATAGAGAACAAAACCATGCTCTCAATCATAATCAAATCATGGTTTCAGCAACAACCAAATAGTTGCCACTAAAAATTCCTGGGAGGCCAAATGGGGGGTTAGCTGAACACTAAAAGCAACAGGAAAAACCAAATGGGCAAATTAAACTAACAAATTTCAGACTTTATTCTAGTAAGAATGATGAAGCAAGGTCTTTCAAAACTCTTGCATTCATTTAAAGGAAGAAGATGGAATTTAAATGGGAAGTTGAATGTCCAAAACTGATTGACCAATGGTATGAGGGAATATGGATCATCTCTTGAGGCAGGAAAATCTGAAAAAATCCAAATGGACAAAATCAAAGGGAAAACTGACTCAACTAAAAATTGAGGAACCTGTCTTGAATGCAATTGCCACTGCTCTTGGCTGCTCTTGCACATTATATTTAACCAGAGGTGTCTTTTGGGTGGGTTAGGTGGGGCATTTTCAAACTAATTATGCAATTATTAGTGTGATTGTCGTGATCTGAGGCATGGCACAGAGTCATAACGGGAAATCCTAACCTTAGAATTGGATTTGTACTAAGTCTTGGTTAGAATGGCAGGGAAGGCTATGCAATTACCTTGTGGCCCCAAATAAATAATATCTACTAGACATGGCTAGAGAGAGGCGCCAAAGTACGTGGAGACACAAAGACAAAAATGTGAATAGAACTTAATTTTATTGGAAAATAGGAAATGTAATATATAGTGGCTTACAATATCACAAAACAATACCAGGACGGTAGGATTACTTTCCACAGGCATGAGTGGGACAAGTGAGTTGCGCAGGATCAGGAAACTGAACAATTGTATTTCCCAATTTGGAGCCAGCCTTATTTCAAAGGGCAAAAGCAAAAGAAAGATATTTGTCCTCAAAATAACCCAACAAAGGCAAAAGCAAAACATGGTGAATGGCAGCATTCACGACAGTGAGGACCTTTCTTGGGGTTTTTTCAGTAAATCTTTGGGAAATATCAAGGCATAAGTTGGTAGAGATTCCCAAGAATTTGGTGAGGATTGAAGTAGAGGCCCAAGACAGAGGCGTAACTTTACAGGTATAGTGTTAATAGTAAAGAGCAACTGACTAACTGTTGTAGAAATCAGTACCCTAAGCTGCTACAAATATGATAGAAAGGCTCATATTTACCATTTAAAATATAATATTTAATGGATTTAAGATGCAATCTTTCTGGACGTTGCATTTTGTGTTAGTATATTTAGGGCATTTACTAAGTAGTTTCATACTAAAAACTCCTTATTTAGCTAACACCTTCTTTTAATTTATTTGTAATTGTGTTTTTATTATGTGTTCTTTTGAAATGCTGTTTTAGAAACCACTATGTAAAAACTAGCTATTTAATAATTTATATTAAGAATTTTCATCTTCACTATACCAAATCTAGACTCATTATAAAAACCTTTTGAGATTTTGTTTTTGAGATAGTGTATTACACCAGACAGCTATCAAATTATAGTTTAAAAAGTGACAACTTGACTCATAAAAAATACAGATACTTGTATCAAGAATAAATAACAGAGGGGATAAATGGATGGCAACACATAGATCAGATGGAGCTCAAAATAATCACAGTAGTTTTTAAAGCCTTGGCGCTAAGCAAAATCAACTTGGATGGCAATAAATAGAAGTGAGCCCAATTCTGTTTTTAATGAGTATAAATTCATTGGTTTTAAATTTTGTTTTCAACTGAGTTAATTTTTCTTAGTGCCAAAGCTCAGAAAACTACTGTATCAACCCTAGTTTGCCTAAATCTGTATCAGTTGCCAGGAAAAAACAAACAATATAAATTTTTGGTACAGTAGTTTTTAAAGTTATGACACTAAGCAAAATAAACTCACCCCTAAGCAAAAAAATAATCTGTAAATGAAATAAGATAATGTTCAAACAGAATTAAAAAATAATGAATTTATATTAGATTACAAAATATTTGGGTTCACTTCTATTTTTCTCTGAGATATGTTTATTTTTTTACATATGATGTAAGGTCTTGCCCATAATGGTGCAAGGTTATAGACTAGAGTGTGCAAAGCATTGGGATTCAAATTTAAAAGATATAAGAATGTAGGAACTGTCTGTAAGATGATCTTACAGAAACCTGCTAAAAACCTATATTGCGTCACAAACAGAGTAATAGAGTGTAAAACCCATAAGCAAATAAGATAGAATAAAGTGTTCAATAGTGAATGATTTGTAAATAAAGGAATATCAATATTAGGATATTCTCCATCGGCAAATTGATACATATAACTATTGAAAGATTCCTTAAAGAAAAAAATGGATACAACAAGCTTAAGGCTTGTTGTTTTACAAGTTCCATTTGGATTTAAGGAAAAGCTAAACTAAAAAAATGAATTAAAAAATAAAATTCTTAAAATTACAAATTTGAAGTTAAAAAATTGTAAAAGTTGAAGGGAATAAATCACTTGGAATTTTGGCTTAAAGCCTACTCTTCACAAGCTCTTTATTTATAGTTAATTCTTCTTCAGTTACAAATGATTGGCATAGGGGAACAACAGCCAAGGACAGGAGAAACTGGAGAAGTTGAGCAGAACCTGGAGGAAAAATAGGAAACAGAAACTCAGTAAGGCCCGCAGATCAACAAAGTAAAGCTGGGGGAGCAGCAACAACGCAAGCAGGGGTTTCAAAAGGTAAGTGAGTGAAAATATTCTAACTTTAAAGTAGATATATATATAAAAGTAAAGGCAAATGACAGAGCAAACAACAACAATGACAATTTGGGCCATTATTTTTCTTGTTATGCCTAGGCGCCAGATTAATTATTTTATAACTTAATAACATTATTCATATTCTAATTATTCAGAAAGCTTAAAATACAATCAATCCCAAAATTTTAATTGATCTTGAGATTAGATGTTTTTTTAAAAAAATAAGTCATCAATTTTAGAATCAAAAATTGCAACTTATAATATTACTGAAAATATCTTTAGTGCTACTGCAAACTACAAACCAAAAATATTTATGATGAGTTGCATGTGAGAGTAATAGCAGCCCCAAAGCTATAAATACTATTACCCTATCTTTTTCTCATCATAAATATTATTAGTTTGTTTCAGAAAAAAGGTTATTGTTTTTGAAAGACTGATAACTTTATTTAAAATACACCCTCTAGTAAATTGTCCTACTTCCTGAACTTGCCCATATATATCACTAGCATCTTCTGATATTTTTGTTTTTCTGGTATCATCACGTGATTTCAAATGATAAGTTATCTCAGAATATTCTGATAAACTTTCAAATATTAGAGGTGAAGTATATAACTTCCCATCTTTCATCAAATATGAAAGATTAATGTGCAGATTTTTAACTTCAAGCTCTCTTTTTATAGGCCTAACTTTTCTTTCATAAATATAAAATAATGACTTTTGAGAAATGTTTGAGCCTGATAGCACTGATTTATATAATTCTTTTCTTTTTTCTTCTTGCTCAAGAATATTTTTAAGATCATTAATATTTTTAATATAAAACTCATTTTCTTTTTCCTTTAAAATTTTTGATATTACACCAAAGTGACCATCAACAATACTTGTTCCATGACATTCAACAAAACAATTATATTTTATAGAACCCTTAATATATTTAGGTGCCTCTTTAAATAAGTAATATAAAATTTCATATGATCTAAAATGATTTCCATTATCAGTCTACACTTTTAAATTTTTTTTAAATCTATCTAATTTAAGAAGACTAATTAGACATTCACCTGAAAATAAAAATCATGTGATAATATTTGAGACAAAAAACCATGATATTAATATTTAGTTTTATTGTTTTCTTTAAAAACTAATGAAAACCCTAATAATGAGATAGGTTTTTTTGAATAAAAACAATTATTGGTCTCAATTGGACCACTTCCAACCTTTAAGTTTTCTTTATAATCTATAATCTATAACTAAGACACAAGACTCATCATCTAATTCATAAATATATTTTTTATATTCCCTATTTTGATGAACATAAAAGTCTTGGTGCTGATTAATAGTCTTTATGTCATTGTCTATAGATTCTGGTAATGGTAAGTTTTTATTTTTGCATTCTCCCTTCTTTTTTCTAGTGAATTTTTTAAATTAAAAATATTACATATATTGGTTTGTTTTTTACTTTTTATTATATTTTTAGGGATTGATTTATAGTAACTAGAAATTGAAACTGAAATTTCATTTTTTATTTTCATATTTTCATATATTTCTTTTTTGTTTTAAGTAGAGAGTATTTAATTTCAGTTGAGTAATTACTCATCTCTTTTTCTATATCTTTATAAAAAAATTTCAGGCACTTTTTTGTAAACTGGCTTGTTTCAAAAGAATTTTCCAGCAATTTTTTAATTATTTTTTTAGTTATTTCTTTTTTTAATGAATAGCTATTATTTTTTTGGCTTTTTTGTTTAAGCTTACATTTTCATTGTTATATATTTTTCTTGAGTATTCAAACTCACTTTTGGTTATATTAAACCCCTTATCATTAAGCTCTTTTAAAGAGTAGCTGGAAGTAACCAGAGATTGAAAGGCTGGGAGATGCTTTTGGGGAGAAGACTTCATGAGATCCTTTAAGTTTTCAATGAACTCATTGCTTTTTTGATTTTGAATAGTTGGCAGGAACTGAGCTTTTCAAAATTCACTTTGAGTAAGGAAGTGCTTGATGAAATTATCAAGATCATCACCAGCAATAAAGAGGAATGCCTTTTTTAACATTGCAATTCTTTGTCTTTTTGTTGAAGCTCCCAAGGAAAAAAGGGTAGCATGGCAGAAGTAAATTTAACTTAGGACATGGTAGTATTTTGAATCTGTAATTAGGTCAGATCTCTGAAATGTGCCTTAATGATGGAGTAGTTTTGATCAGAATGTGGCCTTTGAATGGGGTCTTTTGGATTAGAAGCTTTGTGGTGCTTTAGCTCTTATATACCAAGCTAAATGACACCATTCTGAAAGAAATGGTGTGATAGCTTTTACTATACTTTGAACTTGAATTTATGTTTGAAGAATTAATTAAATACCCAGTTTATATGCACAAGTGATATATGTGAAGCAGCTAAGCATTATTATTACATTATATCCTCTTTGTAATCAATGCAAATCAATCAAAATGATGTATTCAGTTAATTGTAACTCTTTTACATATTTTTAAAATGACAAAATATTAAAGAATTCTATTTAAAGAATGCTTAATTTGAGGTTTGAAGCTCACTTGAACCTTAAAATTAATCTAAACAATGACAAAAACATCCTTACTTCAAACTACCCTAAAATCCTAAATAATTGAGCTTTTTAAATAAAATAAAATGTAAAAATATAGCACTCCATTTTATCTTTAATTTTGTCAAATAAAAAAGATCTTTTTTGAATTAAAAAAGAGTATTTATTAGCTTTGAAGTGATCTACTTTATATCATTAGATAGAATCATATAATAAAATCTGGGTTATAATCTTTTAAATTACTTTCACTTTAATATTGAGTGTAGTATACATATTAAAATTTTACACCAATAGAAAGATGAGATTCTTAGCTTCATTTTGATAGTTTACAGTATGAACAAATATTAATTTTTCATTGAGTTATTAATGTTTTAAATATAAAATGTGTAATTAGTTACTTTTTCAAAATTGAACTGTGTTATGCTGCGACTTGAGCAGCATGTGCATTAGAAAATGGCCTAATCCCTAAAACAATAGCCCATTTGAAAGCAAATGGCATCAAAAAACAAGGTAATTAATTTAAAATACTTAAATATTAACTTCCAATTTAAATTTCCAATATTAAAATAATAAAAGATTTAACCAAACAAAAATAATAAATATAAAAAACTTAAAGAGCCTGCCCTTTGGGGCAGGGCATGACATATGAGTATTTTTTGCTTAGTGCCATAGATGTAAAAACTACTGTACATTAGACTCAGAAGATTTGATAGATACTCCTAAAGTCAATATTGAAACACCAATACTAGAAAAATTTGTGAAAAATGTAAAATAGAAGTCTAGATAAGTGAACTATTACTATTCAGTTGAAAAAGCCTGTATTTGATTTTATAAATCAGATAAAATATAAAGCTGATCTTAAGCATTAAAATAAGCTATCAAACATAAATATTTGCTTTTTATTCACAGATATATGGTGTTTTTAGTTTATTGATGTATAATAATTGTAGTTTGTATCCATCATGTTGAGTTTGGGTCTTTAATTATAGCACAAGCTTGATTTCAACACTTCACTCTAATATCTCAGAATCTAGGGCAGCTAGAGCTCACATCTTTAGTGCCATTTTGATTTTAATTAGCTAAATAATTTATCTAGATACTCTAAATTTTATGAGATCATTTTATTGAGCCTTAATATTATTAATACTTGTTTAGTTGGCTTACATCTTAATTAGGGTGTTAAAATTGTATGCAAAATTAATTCTGAACCAATTTCAGCCACTTGGTTCAGGGGATACATTTAAGTAGAAATTTTTTTTATTTCAATAAAAAAATGAATTAAATGTACAAGCCAACTGTCAGAACTTTTTGTTCTGCTATCAGAACTGGCAGTCTGATTATCATTTGCTTTATGGGTTATACTGTAGATTCAGAACCTGTTGGCAAAGATGCAGGATTATAATATTCTTTTGCGTAAACTCACCATCTTACTGGGATATTTTTATCCTTTTATATAAAAAGTAAGTTGTTCTGGGATAAAAATTACTCCAGTAAGTTGGTGAGTTCATGCAAAAGATTTTGAGATTCTTGCATTTTTCCAACATGTTCTGAATCTACTGTATGTTTGGTCTTAGCCATTTGGGGGAATGGGTTGCTTGTATGGTAACAAGTGTTATCTATAATGTCTAGTTGTTTCTTGGTAAGATGGCAACTGGTGATGTCCAAGGGTGGCAATAGATGAAAGTGTCAGCGTCTTCAAGCAGCAACTTGCTAGGATCTTCAAAAAATGATGGGGGTTTTTGAACCTGAACCAATATTTTACTGTAAAAACTTTCTACAGTAGACATATCTTATTTTTGACTGCCTTCTATTAGTCCAATGAAAGGGCTTTTATAGAGCTTTCACCCTTTTGCCAGGATAATACATATGGCGCTTCTACTTCTGCTTGGCCTGTCTTTCCATCCCCAGACTGCCGGCATTAACTCCAGAGTCAGGAATCCATGCAATGGCATGAGATTTAATTGCATAGTACCCTGTGCTGCGTACTATTTACTTCATAGCTATGCATAATTCATTAGCATGTTGACGGTGGCAGCACCAATTGATTTTTCTTTTTTTAGTGCATAACCTTCTCATGGTCTGTCACCCTTTTACAATAGGAATTTGCAGTGGCTCCGGCAGGTTTTTACTGCAAATTGGGGCACCTATTCTTATTCTTGGAGAATCTCATCATTTTCTTGGTACCTCAATATCAACTATATTTTAATTCTAACCCAACAGGTACCAAAGTATTATGAAATAATTGTAGCCAATCAGGATCCAACCTCAATTGATGACCTTGAGTGCTCCTGGTTGCCTTTGCATCTATTGGGCAAAGTCCACTTTGTTGAGGGCTTCTGAGATTAATTAAACTTAATTTTAAGATATAAAAGGCTTCTTATATTGATGTCTTGACAGGCCAGCAGGTAAAAAGGTTTTGTGATAGCTTGGCTGTTATCATTTTACCCAAGTAAGATGAAGTTAATAACAAGGAATGCAGTTTCCTGACACTACTTTTAAAATCTTTTAACAAATTTATTCTCTTTTCTTGCTAGTGAAGTTTATTTTAATTGACAATTAAAACAGTATTAATTAAAATTAAGCCTGTTAAATAGAAAAAGAAAAATTGAAAATATTGACTTAAGTTTTTTTATAAATAGAGGGGTTTTAAAAAAATTACTACTAAAAATCCAAAAAAAGTTACATATGGAGAAAATTATAGTTGTATCAAAATTGACTGAAAATCCGTCATAGGAAAATCAGGTGACTGAGCAACTCTCTGCACTGGTGATTGTCCTAAATACGCAGCAGGTTGAGTTTAGTCCAGGGCTGGCTTTTGAGGAGTTGGACTAATTTCAAAACTGGTGCACCTGCCTACCCAATAGCAGGCCAAGTGAGCTGAGGCAGGCATAGCTGATGTGTTGCCAGATTTGAATTACGTAATTATTTCTGGTTATGTTTTAATTGATTTTGCCGTCATTTTTACAAGCTTTTGTGATCAGTTTAAAATCACAATCCTCTTAATTTAATAAGCAACTCCTTTCTTCTATTATTAACTATTGCTTTGATTGGCATGGAGAGATCTCATGAGACATGTGTCACTATCTTCTTATTTTGGTGTTTCTCCTCTCTGTTTAGGTGAAATGCACAGTATTTATCGCTAAGCACGTCACTGAAAAGGTCTCTAATTGAGAGAGCCCACTCTAAAATCCAAGATGATCTATTTAGCGCTGAAAATGCCTGAGACCAAATCAAATCATTGGTGTATTATAAAAAGTGATTTACATCCAATCAACATCAAAATTGATTTTTTAAACCTGATTGGTTGTAATTGTCGTATTAAAGGTAGCAGTGGAGATCCAAATGTGCTTTATTCCATGGCGTAAGTGAAACCTGGGCTAAGCATCAGAGGGTCCATAACAATTGACATCACAAGTGGTTCTGTGCAGATTAAACAGAAACGACTTATGCTCTTAGAAATATAGTATATAACCAAATGAATTCCAATCTCAAATTCATATTACAGCTACTTATATCTAATTTAATATATCTTCACTATGCAGTATAACGTCGTCTCCGCTATCCTCTTTTCCGTCGCTGCCTCTGCAGCCGAGTACTCTCGCCCCGCACAAACATACACCGAGCCTGCAGCTCCCCGCGTGTATGCCAACGGAATGATCATAGATAACGGAAGTCCCAGCGATGTTTTCCAAATTAGCGACATTATCTTGACTCCTGCTGTGCCTGTCGCCGGACAGCCTCTTGATGTTCACTTGATAGGCAAGCTTAAGAAGGTTATCGATCAAGGTTCCAAGACTACCATCAAGGCCAACTATGATGGAGCTGAAGTCATGAACATCGACTTGGATGTTTGTGAGCTGGCCAAGGACCGCAAGTTCAAGCATCAATGCCCTGCCCAACCCGAGGACTTTGATATACATCACACTCTTAAGATCCCTGGGTCTTCTCCCAAGGGCAACTATGCCATTAACGCCTTTGGGTTCAACCAGAACAACGAACGAATCTTCAACGTTTCTATTATTCACAATTCTCAGCAAGGCTACAAGAAAGCCTGAGTTTATGAAGGCCAATGCTTTTATTCATTGTCTGGATTAAACAATTTATTTCATGAGTTAGTTTATATATATTTTAGTTCGCCTTGATTAATGTGATCTTTAAAAGGCTTTTATACTTGGGTGAAAAGGCTTTAAGCTTCATAGTATGTCAGACAATGATCTGAGCTTTTCTGGAGGTTCTTTAAGTCGAAATTCCTCAAATTGAAATGCAAAATTGAGAGGTTTCCAAAACCCGAAAATATAAAAATTTCAAAACATAACTAATGCTTTAAAAGTTAATTTTGAAATTGGAATTATAGGATATTTACTTTTTAAAAAAACATTTTTCTTTCAATAGCTAAAAATTTTAAGAAGGCTTTTTCTGGATTAAAGATATAAGTTATGTAATAGAAAAATATTAAAACTAGGAATTTTTTAAAAATTCATTTTTTTACCCTATAATAAAAATTACCCCATATATAACTTTAATTAGTAAAGCCTATAATATAAAGCTGCATAAAATACACATAATAGTAGATTTATAATGTGAATCAGTTATTTAAAAAATAAATGATTAAATGGTAAAAATTTAGTAACAAAGCAAAGATTTATTGGGGTTATTAAAGAACTTGCACTTATTTTCGAGGTGAGTAAGTCAGTTGAAAGAGTTGTAAGGAATTACGGAGTTTTTTCTGATAACTGTTTGAAGGCTGTTAAGATTGTTGGTGCTCTGCAAATTCTTTTTGTCCATCCAAAAATTCCTGATAGAGAGGTTTATGTGTTGCCTACTCATATTTGAGTTTTTTATCAGGGCATTAAGCTTGGTTTTATTACCCTATAAATTGGCAAACTTGTTGTGTCAGCTTCCTAAGAAGGATGTGACCTTCATGTCTTTATTTTTTTTAAAAAAATGAACATAATCATTCAAACTTGTTCTCTTTACCATGGCATCCGTTTTCAATTTTTAAAATCTATTGGCATTTGAAGTGCTCAATAAATAAATCAAAGAGAGCTAAATTGTTCTGTCTACTTAATCATCATGAGGGCCTTATAAATCATTCTGAAATCATATTTCTCATAAAGGAAACAGTATAAAAAGACTTTAATGTCACTTTGGGCTCCTGAGAGATGGATTTAGTGACTATTCTGTTGAGCTTAGTGAAGCTCTGAAGCTCTCTTCTAAGGCGTTGCCTAAAGTGAAAGAAGAAGCCATGTGACTTGCTCTTATATATTTTTTAAAAATGTTTTCTTGAACATGCATAAAAAATATTATATGGATGTGTAATTCTCTGATTCTCCTCTTCATCAGTGTGAAATCCCTGGATTTTTGACTTGACAATTCAGCCATCAATCTATTGATTGGAATTTGGAAAGATATTAAGAATAAATTGATGCTTGGCCCGAACGTTGATGCATCGGCCAAATTAGTGGCACTGAAGCCGAACTGCTCCAAGAATTAAGAATGATTCTTCCTGACTCAAAATCAATGAACTGGTCCGCCTAAATCTAATCCAAATCAATGTAAGGTCTCATGGTCTGGGGAAGATGGTTGTAAACTAAAGCTTTTAACCCAGCTATATTTATGTTAGTCAAATACAAAAAGGTAGGTAAGGTCTGCAGTAGCAACTTTACTAAGGCTCCTAAAAGCTTATATGAGGTAAAATAAGGACTGAGACGGTTTATTAACCCTAATAAAATAAAATAAAGTTCAGTCTTAATGACAGACAATTTGGTCAAAAAGTCAATTTCTAGGTCTGGGAATTGCTCAGCACTGGTGGGAGGATTAAAGCTATCAACAATCAAATTGTGTGTATTACCATAAAAACTACCTAGCTGGTGAAGCAGAAAGTCAAAAGTAATCATAAGATCAAAGATTTAAAAACTGAAACTAAAATTGGAAAGGAAACACAAGCCACAAAACCTAACAAGTATCTTTTTGGGGTGCAAGTCAAACAATCTCAACTTATTGTTGAGACTGGAAAACCAAGCCTTTTTATTGTGCACTGTTAAATGAGGTACAAGGAATGATGTAAAGAGTTTTAACCAAAAATGGTTAGAAGACATGCATGAAAAAATAAAGGTAAGAAATCAGATGTTGCAGTCTAGCTTAATTAAGCTAACCTCAGTTAAAAGGGTGACCGGGAGAAGAAGAAGCGGTTACAGCAATTGTCTTGGTAGTAAAGTGAGCAAAAATCAAGGAAAAACAGATCCGAAGCTCAAAAGACGTAAATCAATTATATAGCAAAAAGTAAGAATTTTGGAATAACTTCTAAGACTTCAGCAATAGTTCCAGGGTTCAAAACTGGCTGCAGAGGTAAGGAGAGTTTGAAACTGATAATAATCAGTATTTAGGTCATAACTAGGCCTTTACAAGGCCTAATGTGAAACCCAAAGATGGGAAATAAAGGGAAAAGGAAGAGGGTCATGAATAATGTGAAATTGAAAGCAATCTTAAGAACTTACAAGCCAGAAAAAAGCAGGTAAATAAAAACAGAATAGCAGCTATAGAAAAGGTGAATCCTGACAATCAAGTATCCACCTTTGATCAATCCAGCAGTGCGGCGGCACCACCCCAAAATATCTAAGTGCTCCATAGGTGTTGAAAACTTGGCTATTAATGCACTTTTAGGTGCTTATCCCAATTATCATAACCATAATAGTGGTTAGTCTATGATTTAACCCAGTTCTGTCTATATTGGCTGGGGTTGAACCCCAAAAAACTCCTTGATATTTTTCATGTGATATATTATTATACTCTGCAATGGAGTAGGTCCCACCCATAGAACATGTGATGGATGGACTGGTTTTCAGGAAGAAAGCCATGATAGCAGCTTGACATTACAGCTGGCATCACACTCACCTTAGGACGAGTTCAGGAGCAGGAATGATGCAATAACAATAACTCTGTGATGGAGCATTGGGCAAAATGCCTTTTGGGATAACACTATTCAGTAAAGACCCAATACATAGGCCGGTCCGGCCCTAGGATTCTTGGGTCAACTGCCCATGAGATAACAATCCTTTAAAAGGATATTTTTCTAACAATAATAAAAGATTCAACTCTTGCTCTCTTCAACTTTACTCTTTATTAAGGTTTTATCTGTGTTTAAAGATAGTAAGACTGTGTTTTGGTCTGCCTAGATAAATAAAAGGTATTTTTGAAGTTATTAACTGTGTATTGACATCCTTAGTCCTCATACAAGGAACCAATACTCTCTTCTCTTACAGTGAACCTATTGAATCTCCTCTTCTCAAAGTTGAGAATCAGGTTGGCTTGGGGCTCTTGTCTTATTATGCTTAGAGTGAAACCAGAAGCATTGATGAGAGGAAAAATATCCAACTTTTTCTTTAACATTTACAAGGTATGAGTGTAATTATTTGCACTTTTCCTGACATCAGAAAGTATGTCATTATAAAAATATTTTATTATAATTCTCATAAATTTATCAAATTTTAGAGAAGGTCTTGGGTATTGATAAGAAAGTCTCATCAGCTAACCATATATCAGCTATCATTGACCTCTTCAGATTCTCCTGGGCAACAAAGCATATTTTTCCATTATGAACATCAGAATAACTGTAAATCAAAAAATCTTCTCGTCCTTGGAGGTAACTCTGAGCTCATTAAATATACAATATCAATAGAAAGGTGGTTGTTTTCCTATATCATCTAGCTTTCAGCAGTTATCACTCAATTAATTTTGAAGGGATCTAAAAGTGACAACAGTAATTTTTTGAACCCTGATAAAGTTGTGAAGAGCTCTGGTGACTGTCTTCTGGAAGGCAAAGCTCTATTGAAAGGCAGCCACTTACACAAATTTCACTCAATCAGGTGCTATTAGATCCCAGTTAGCTCAATAAATGTATGCTGTCCATTCATCTTTCTGAAGTGAGTGAAGCCACTGATGGCCAGGCATAATATACAGTCAGGCCCATCTCACTTGTAGTGATAAATTCCAAGTACTTCTGCCTGTCATTACAATTAAACATAAGCCTAGTGTGATAGAATCCAGTGTTAGCCTCAGAGAAAATTGTTGGAAACAGATAAGAAGAAAATACATTCTAATATTCCAGGACATCCTAAGTAGGTCTATCATCCCATATTCATAGAGGTCTTCATGTTTCCCCCTGATATATATGAGGTGACTTTTTCATCACCTTGGCTGTAGACAAATTGTGGCCATTCAGGATCTTGGAGGAACTGAGAGTATGTTTCTTATCAGTAGACTCATTTCTGAGGAGGTGAGAACTCAGGGGTCTTATTGAGTACCTTGATAGGCTTTTTAGTGATATTTTTGATGGTATTTAGTGTAGATTTTCTGGACCTTGAAGGGGTGGCCTTCTTTGTATTAATGTGGGGTAAACTTATGTCACTGTCTCAAGATCTATATTTTCCCCTTGTGAAAAATTAATTCCCTAATTAATTATTAAGTTGGTGGCACTCTTATCAGCTGTCCATCTTATACGGGGATCAAAACTTTTGAGTCCTAAATGAAACATTACATGTACAAGCCCCATGACTGCCATGAGGTACATAAATAGCATGTGTCTCCCAATGATACTATACAATCCTCTAGATTCATATCAATAAAGTATCATTCTCTTTTTAATTTCCCTTTTTTGTTCCATATACTTATCAGAAGTATATACTTGACATTTATTTTTATGAAATTTTTATTAGATTAAAGTCTATTGATAGAGTAAAGAGTCTAATTATATTAACATTGAAGTAAAAGTTATGAAATGGCCTGTTGTTCAAATCAGGGCAAGGAATTGATAAGTCAGCTAACCCAAATTATTCAGATTTTCTGACAGGGCTAAGTTAGCCGCTATCTCATCAGATGAAGCCAATTTCTGGTTTTAGGAAACCTACATCAAAGAATTTTTTAAAATATCTGATCATTAATTAACTCTGCTTTGTATATACCAACCCAGAGCTGGAAGCTAGCCGGGTTGGACCGAAGCATTCTGATAAAATATTTTTAATATCTGATATCTGATTTACTCTGCCTATCTTATTAATGGAAGCTTTATTTTTATGAATTTGTTTTAAATATTATGTTATTATAGTAATCTTATATAGAGCTTATATCTTTAAATCATATTGAATGATCTTATAATATCAGAAATAGGTTCTTAGCAATAATGTGAATAAATACTGTTTAAGTGCTGTTGAGATGGGGAGGAAAATCAGGTACAGAGCATACAGAAGTTGTGCACAAAATAAATATTCAGTGGGTTGGGTTAAATTGTTATTTAAAATAGTTTGTTGATTTTTTGTTATGCACGCAACTCATGGGCTGCTGATTTTTGTCCCTCTTAACAGTTCTGAAAGGTCGGTGTTGTTTACTCAAACAGCATTATTTTTTAAGTAGGTAACCCTTACACTTATACTCAAATAAAAACCATTCATTTAAAGATAGACGTGTTTCTGTACAGAAAAGCTTAACAGCTTTTTAAAAATTGAAGATAAACCTAATCATCTCAAATAATTTTATGAGAAAATTGACCTTTGATAAAAAAACTTCATAAGCTTAATTTCTATTGCATAGACTTCAGATACTGTTGGAGCAAGGGAAATAAAAATCATATGGCCCAGTGGCAGTAATACTATTTTTTCTTAATAGTTAAATAACTTAGATGGTGTATAGCCTTTTGCGATTCTGGCTAAGCCCGTATGAAGACTGCTAAGCTTGCTGTCTAGCAGTGCATTAAGCCGATCCAAATAGTGATATCACCTGCTAGATTCTTGACATCTTTTATTAATTAGCTGTAAGGAGTTGGTTTAGAAATCAAAGGAGTCGGTGAGTTAACAAAAATCAATCTACCTTTAATCAGGATCCCCAGCTGTTCTGAAGATTGTAATATAATTGGCTAGATGAACTTTTTTAGCCACAGTCTTAGTGTCTTCAACTTTATTCTAATATTTGTTAATTTAAAATTAATTTCGCCTAAGCTATGCAACATGCTTGGAATAAATGTATATGTAAAAGGGCAAGGCTGATAAAAGTTAAATGTGAACAAAACATAATTGCAGCCTTGGTGCCAATGGAAATGATTGACAGTCAGTCAATTTGAATTGAGATTTGATTGATTGGATTAGTTGAAAGTCGGATCGAAATAAGGGCTCCATAATTTCAATTGCAATGGTCAAAGATGAGTTTTATTTAGCATTTTATTTGTGATTGAAATGCTATGCCCTAAGCAATATCATTCAGCGGCAATTTGAATGTACTTTATTTCATGGCGAAACTACTTAAAACCTAGGCTTAGCATCAGAGGGTCCATAGCATTTGACATCACAAGTGGTTCTGTGCAGATTAAACAGAAACGACTTACGCTCTCCAAAAGTATAGTATATAACCAAATGAATTCCAACCTCAAAATCATATTACAATTACTTATATCTAATTTAATACATATTCACTATGCAGTACAACGTCGTCTCCGCTATTCTCTTTGCTGTCGCTGCCTCTGCAGCCGAGTACTCTCGCCCCGCGCAGCCATACACTGAACCTGCAGCTCCCCGCGTGTATGCCAACGGAATGATCATAGATAACGGAAGTCCCAGCGATGTTTTCCAAATTAGTGACATTATCTTGACTCCTGCTGTGCCTGTCGCCGGACAGCCTCTTGATGTTCACTTGATAGGCAAGCTTAAGAAGGTTATCGATCAAGGTTCCAAGACTACCATCAAGGCCAACTATGATGGAGCTGAAGTCATGAACATCGACTTGGATGTTTGTGAGCTGGCCAAGGACCGCAAGTTCAAGCATCAATGCCCTGCCCAACCCGAGGACTTTGATATACATCACACTCTTAAGATTCCTGGGTCTTCTCCCAAGGGCAACTATGCCATTAACGCCTTTGGGTTCAACCAGAACAACGAACGGATCTTCAACGTTTCTATTATTCACAATTCTCAGCAAGGCTACAAGAAAGCCTAAGTTTATGAAGACCAATGATTTTATTTATTGCTGAATTAAACACTTTTAGTTTATGGATTAGCTTTCTTTTTTAAGTTTGGTCCTTGCTCAAATAGCTTTACCTATTTTTATTTTAGCTATTTACATTTGAGCTACATCGATGAAAGACCCGTTTAATAGCTATGAAAACGCTGTCTGAATCAATTTACATGACGTTTTTTATTGTGAGTGAATCAATACCCTAGTACATGTAAACTTCGAGAAAGCAATTGGGTTGTAGAGCTTATTCGATGTAACATGAAATTCCATAATTATAGTTGTAAGAATAACCTTTGAGAAAACTGGGAGCTTTGTGAAAAATTAGTTTTTTTTAAAAAAAATGCAAAAAGCTGAGAATTGATTACATTATGACTTTGAGGGTATCTGAGAGCTTTAAGAGAAATGATGTGCAACAAGGAGGGAGATAGTATACAGAATTGAGGGATGGCTGACACCTTATTTTTTAAAGACAATAACTTTAAGAGAGAAACTGGACACCTTTGAGCCCAAAGAACCGAGACGGGATTGATCTGTAAACTATTGCTCTGTAGACTTTTTTAGTCCGGCTATACTACACACCGTTTTTCTGTTGTTCAGATGAATAAAAAAATGATTTTTAATAAAAGAGATTTTAAAAACTAACTATAAGAAAATATTAGCAAACAAAAAACTAATTATTTTAAATAATATATCTATAATAACATAAGCAAATACTTTAATATATGGGAATTAAGATTTATTCAAACCCAAATTCTAAGACATTTGATGTCAGGGTGAAGTAGAGTGAGAGCTCATCAGAATCAATCAAATTGGGAATATACACCCAAATAATGATGACATTGCTAACCAGGAGGAGATGGTGCATATTTAATCAAAGATGGTAACCTTTAAAGAGAGAATATGACAAAGTGAAACATATCACAGTGCAGATATAAAAGAAAAACTTTGATTTGACTCACAGTCAAGGAGTTAGCAACATAGATGGGTCCACACCCAATTGTACATATTTCAGGAATCATTTCAGTAGGCAGAGGAAGATTTTTAGAATTTTGGTGTGGCAAAAATGCAGAGTCTAACAATCTAGTTGTAAAAAGTCTTATGAGAAGGTATTGGGATAGATGAATCATGAGCAAAATATTTTATTGATGTGAAAATATCAAACTACTGAGGTGGCTTGTTGAAAATGGTTGTTGCTTAAGGCTCTTGGATACATCTTAATGAGGTTGTCTCCTTATTTTTGGCATTTGGAGAGCTTAAAGATACCACTAATAGTGGATCTTTAAGCCGTTACCTGACCTCTTAAGAGGTCGGGGTTTGAAAACCAAGCAATGGTTTGAAAGAAAATTAAGCATGGGCATTTACACCCCACTCTGGATCAATTTTTATTACTATCACCCACTTGTGATCAATTACCAGATTTAAATCTATAATTGCTGCAATCAGGCAAGGCTTTGGGGCCTTTTTTGTGCATCAGCACTTTAGCCTAGCCACACCTGGAAAAACTATGTTCATGAAATTTGAGACCTTTTTCAGTTTATCTAATATCTCATCCTTCTTGTAGCCCCTATGCACCAGATTATTCATTGTTTTCTTCTTAAGTTTATGCTGACTTTTCTTGGATAAAGATTAGCTTAATTTAAATATCCCTAAGGATCTTTATAGCCCTGTGTTTTGACTTCTTCAGGCTATAAACAGCTGGCTAAAAACTGGCTTGCTAACTCCCACTGACTTGAAAAATAGTTGTGCCATCCTTCTGGGGAAAGATGATCTTGGTACTCCTAGTTAGTACAGACTCCATGATTCCAGCTGATCTTGTTTATCACAGGCTCAGATCTCTTCTCAAGAAACTTCTCATTCCACTGATATGTAAGTTAGTCAATGAATTCAGCCTTAAATTCACAATCAGCTAACTTTTATCTATCAACATCAAAATGCTACATTGCCTTCAAGATATCATCCTTGCAAAACTATGGGGCTAACTGTAAGGTCTGAAGGCTTGGGGTAAATTATTGTAAACTAAGGCCTTTAAACCAAGAATGCTTATATTTGTCAAGTAAAAAAAGATAGGCAAGGTTTGCAATAATAACTGCACTAAGGCTCCTAAGAGCTTATATGAAGTGAAATAAGGACTAAGGCAATTTATTAAACCTAAGAAAATAAAATAAAGACCAGTCTTAATGACTGACAATTTGGTTGAAAAGTCAATTTCTAAATCAGGAAAATGATCAGCACTAGTAGGGGGATTAAAACTATCAACAATTAAATTGTGAGTACCACTATAAAAAATGCCTAACTGGTGAAAGATATAGTCAAAGGGAATCATGAAAACTAAGATGTAAGCTAATAATAAAGATTGGAGAGAAAAAACACAAGCCACAAAACCTAACAAGTATTTTTTTGGGATGCAAGTCAAATAATCTCAACTTAAGTTGAGATTGGATAGAACTCAGGCTTTTTATTGAAGCCTGGTTATTGAGGTGATGTTTGGGGGGAAACAGCTAACCAAAGGTAGTTGGGTAGTTTAGAAGGTAAGAAGGGACAAAAAAGCACATGTCTTTGGTGACTTAACCTTTAAGAGTTAAGCAAAATGTTAAAGGGAAAGACAGGAAGCGGCAGCTTTGCTTTGCTTTGGGAGTGGAGTTTAAGTAAAGGCAAGAGCAGGAAGACAGAAAAATCTAATCCAAAGCTGCTGGGTAAGCCAAGGTAAAAGCAAAAGGTAAGGAGTTTGGACTGATTGAATTAACCTTAGTTTAAAGGTCGTGGGTTCAAAAATTGCCCTGAGGCAAAAAGATAACTTCAAAAGTAGAACTAGCTGTTAATATAGAATAAATTGAACAGTAGGAACCAGGAAATGAAAAGAAAAGTTGTTGAAAATGAATTGTTGGTTTTAAAACCAAGGATAAGGATAAATTAAAATGAATATTCCTTAAAAGAAATGCTAGTAGCAATAACAAGAAAAGGAGAATCATGACACCAACTCCCTGGCAAAGCTCTGCACAAAAGACCCATTATCACTCAATTCAACTACCCTAGCACGCACCACCAAAGAAAGGAGACAGCTCATTCTACCAAACAAGAGAACATAGACCACCAACAATTAAAATACAGAGAAAACATGATTTAGCGGCTAACTCATTGATGGGATCAAGCCACCCCCTACTCATCCAAGTTTTTCATCAGTGGGTATCTTGTTTCATTCATAAGGATTCACCTCAACTATACAATCATGCATATCACAATAAATATTTTATCTAGTTTCCAATCCTTTTTCTCCAAATAACTCTTCTAATACAGCACAGTTACAGCAATCCCTGTTCAGAAAGGGCATGCTAGGTTATTTTTGGATCATAAATAGATGATTCTTGACGTATCTGAGGTATACTCCTTGTAAATCTCCTTCAAGGTCCTCAGCTCCCTAGGGTATGTCTGTCACAGATGAAATTAGCATATTTTTTTGCATAGCCAAAGAACCTATTGAATGATATTGGCTGTATAGCCTCAAAGTCAAGGGAGACAGCCTTTATAGCTGAGAATTATTGAAGTGATAGTATCCTTGGGGAGCTTTTCAACTGAAGTGGACTGGGTTCTTGCCCTTTCATAAGTATCATCTGGATATCTTGCTTTATTATTTCCAGTGGTCAAATATAAATCTCTTTATTGGTTCAAATATGAGGCATTACAGGAGAGGTACTTCTCCCTATACTTTATCATGGATGAATCAAAGTGGGGTTAAGATTTTAAATAACTAGAAGATATTGTTCTGATAAAAATGCCTCCTTAAGCACATCTATGACCTTCCTGGTTGTATATATGCTCATTCCAATCTCATCCTCAGTTGGATCTTTATGTAACAAGAAGAGAGGCTTTTTATTGCATACTTGACTTGATCATCAATAACCAGATACTTTGCAGCTTTAGAGTTGTTAACTTGGATTAAATCATCTCTCTCTTTGTTGGTTATGAATCTTATACGTTAAGCATAAGTGTAGACCATGGATTTCTGAAGGCAGGGCAATTTTCATGGTAATATATAGCTAGGTCAGGTGAGGAGATGTTTGAGTTCTGGTGAATGTTATTGACCAGGTAGCACTCTATTAGGCGCTCAAGCAGACATTTGGGAGAGGGATGTTCACGATCTTCAGAAGGCATTTTCAGGGGGGCAACCCTGTTGATAACCGCTATCACAACATTTACATTCACTCCCTCTCAGGAAAACAACTCAACAAGAAATATCTCAATTAATAAATAATTGGTGGCACCCTTATCAGGATTGCATGCTATACTGGGATCATACATTTTGAATCCGAAATGGAGCGCTACCTGGACAAGCCCTGTGGCTACCATGATGTGTATGGATAGTATATGGCTTCGCATGATACTAGATAGCCTCTATCTCCAGATCAAATAAAGTTTAGTTCTCTTCTCGATTTCCCCTTTATTTCATTTTGTATACTCACCAAAAGTATATACTCAAAAATAGGTTTGTTGCAAGAGCAAAGGATTATATAGTGCAAGCTGTGGTGTCTATGGTAAAAATTATTCTTGTAGCAGAGGGATGATGCCAGAGATCAATCATTTCGGTACCATATCTGAAAGATGCTATTTTGGGGTCTTGGATGGCAGCTTCAGCTCAGAGAACTCTGGCTTCAGATCTGGGTAGGTTCAAGTGGAGTGGGAAGCCTATTTCGATAGGTCGATGCCTTGTCAAGGGGCCAATCCTACAGTTCCCCGGTACAATTTTTTAAATATGTATGTTTAAACCTTAAATCAAGCTTTACATAACATGAGTTGTAGAAATATTAAGGTGGGGTTCGTACAATTGCATGATTGGTTATAAATATAGTATAAAATCAGTGTAGGCCTCTTATTTTTAATTTTGGGGCTTACTTGTTTGAGATATTTCTCGGGGGAGACAAAGTTTGAATGCTTAGGTCGAGCTTCTGACTTGTGAAGCAGCTGTCAAAGTAACGTGTCTTTAAAGGCTTGGTTAATGCCGGTTATCTTGCATCACGGGCCGCTAATGATAAGGTATCAAGTATCTTCAGACCAACTTCCCGTGAACCATTTATCAAGCAGAGGCAATCCCGTGGTGTCTAAATAAAAGTGAATTTTGCCAATCATTATAAGTTACAATTCAATGCATTTTTATTGGCTAATGGTAGGCTATAAACCAGTAGTGGCAAATTAAATGTGCCTTTATTAGGACGAAACAAATGGAAACCTGGGCGGGACATCAGTGGGTCCATAGCATTTGATGTAACAAGTGGTTCTTTGCAAATTAAACAGAATCGGCTTACGCTCACAAAAACATGGTATATGAGGTAAATGGATCAAAATGAAATATTTCACTCTGTCGTTTTAAAATATTACATTGTTCAAGATGCAGTTTAACGTCGTCGCCGCTATTCTCTTTGTAGTCTCTGGCTCTGCAGCCGACTACGCCCGCCCTGCCCAGACATACACCAAGCCTGCAGCTCCCCGTGTGTATGCCAACGGGATGGTCCAAGATAACGGTAGCCCCAACGATGCTTTCCAAATCAATGACATTATCTTGACTCCTTCTGTGCCTGTCGCTGGACAGCCTCTCGATGTTCACTTGATCGGCAAACTGAAGAAGGTGATTGACAAGGGCTCCAAGGCTTCGATCAATATAAACTACGACGGCGCCGAGGTTATGGACATCGAGCTTGATGCCTGTGAGATAGCTAAGGACCGCAAACTTAAGTATCAATGCCCTGCCCAACCCGAGGACATCGATTACCACCACACTCTCAGAATTCCTCTCTCCTCTCCCAAGGCAAGCTACGTAATCAACTCATACGGGACTAATCAGGATAATGAACCCATCTTCAATGTCACCATCAAGCACGCTTCCCAACAAGGCTACAAGAGAGCATAAGCTTTTGTAAGCCATGAACCAGAACCTGGAATTCTGAATTAAATTATTTTTACTTTCCATTGTCTATATATAGCGTACCTGGTTCAAGAAACTTCCGAGATCCTATTATGGAAATTTTTAGTCTGATCAAGTCATGGAGTTTGCTCAGTTTTCTCACGAACCGCGTTAGCTGCCTTTAATACAGCTTGAGAACTGTACTCGGTTCGCATGGACTGTTGAGACTAAATTGATCGCTATTAATCCTTTCCATTTTCATAGCCAGTAAGGATCAGTGGTATGGCTAAAGCGCTGAAAAAATGGGATTTACTAAAAACCAATCTTTAAACTCAAATCTAGGTTATAAACCCCACTTTATTTTTAAACGCTCTGGGTCAACTCCAACATTAGCCGGCTTACCATCCGCAATGTTTACAAACCCAATCCTTTTAAACAGGGCTGGGACGGTCACAGCAACCGATTGAGCACGGGGTCAAAAACCGGCATTACGGAAGTTTTAGATCAGGTTATAAAAAATCTGCACGGATCTGTTTGCAACTTTTAAAGCAAATTACTACTTGTGCCTCCTTCCATCGTGTAGTTCTTGAAATACAAGGCTAAGTTGGTTTTCAAAGATGAAACATATGGTTCATCTTTTGCAAGGGCTGGATGTAAGAGTGAGCAGTTTCCGCTCCCAAGGCTTTAATTTCAAAGCACAGCTGATTAAAAGCTTAATCTGCCAATATCTTACAGTGACCGGTTTGATTATACCACAGTTTACTTTAGTTATCATACCACTTTTTTGTTTGATTTTATAAAGATATATCATCAAGCAAAAATAGTAGCTAGTATGAGATATTTGACTATGATCGGTCATAATAAAACAGTGGAATTGCTCTTGGTTAGAGTAAGATCCATGCAGCTTCTTTTGTGACCTTAGGAGAAGATCATAAAATGTGGCAGTTACAATTATTCCCTGCCTCCTAATGTCATGGTGAAGTAGAGTGAGAGCTTGTTGTAATCAATCAAATGGGGAGTATACACCCAAATAAGGATGGCATTCACAATGAGGAGAAGATGGTGCTTATTTATGCTGAAGTGGTAACCCTAAAAGAGATAATATGTAAGTGTGCAGCATATCACAATGCACAGGTACAAGATAAAGAATTTGAATCAACTTTAAGTCAATGTAATGCTGGAGGAGCTTTGAAGTTCAGAAAGATTGAGAAGATAGGGAATGCAAATCAAAACACTGAAAACATTGAGTAGCAAAAAAATCCTCAACCTGAATATTTGTAAGCAATAAGCTCCAAGAAAAGGTACAGGGAGAATGCAGGCTGTAAAAATGAGAAAAAAAATCACAAAAGCTAATGATTGAAAAATGCAAACCAGGTTTGCCAATGGATGACTTGGCAAATTGGTTTAACATACCCCTCAATCTTGGGCAGAGAAATCACAAACAACAGCACAGTTGCCGCGGGCAGCGCTAAATCAATGCCACATGTTGCAATGGTGCACACAGGGACATACACAAACAGCAATTCAATTTTCATGGGTCTTACTTACCAGAAATAAATAAAATTAATAACTTTGGATATAATATGGGTTTTATTCAACTAATAAGATAGCTGTGAGCTACAGCCCAGCTCATATAGGTGGGATGGGAATGCTGACATCAGCAGGGTGAATTTTGACAACCAAACCTTCAGAAGTGACCAAAAAATTCTGACATCATAAATTGATTTTTGGGCTGAAAAACACAAATTTACCTGATTTTTGGGTTTTCAGGTCTTAAACAACAGGTTTTTGGATTCTTTTTGGAGGTGCACCTGCTTGGCCACCACTACTTCCTAGCAATGGCTTGATTCTTGTCTGTGTAAGTTGGCATTGACATCTTCTTGTTGGCAGCTTCTTTCTGTTTTTGTTTTCTTGGGGCAAATGATGCCTGCTAAGATAACTTTATCTGTGACACAGATGCTATCAATAGTGGTTATTTAAGCTGTTATCTGGCCTGCTAACAGGTCAGGGTTTGATACACCGTCAGTAGAGTAGGGATGGGCACCAAAGTTGTCACAATTTGTGCTATGACTAAGCTTCATCCATCACTATCCGTTTTGTGACTTGAACAGTTAATCATAAAGCATATTATGACCTAAAAGCCACATCATTATTCATGATTATTTGTTTTGCAACTTAAGAGGCAGGTCACAATTCTTACTGTCACATCCTGTGACCTGCTCCTAAAGCAGGGCTGCAGCGGATCAGAATGGGTGACTGCCTTGTAAAAAAACAGCCAACCGGTTAAGATCCAGAAATGATTTGGGAAAATTGTCTTGGCTACAATTTTTCTGGGCTGTAGCTGTACACGTCCACAGGAGGATTTTTTTCTCCAGATTATTTTAAGATAAAAAGGGCAAAGTCTTTTGCTTTCAAATCTTAAAATTATAGAGCAATTGAGCTCAAACTTAATCTAATTCAGAAATAAGAATCTCTTAAAAATATGTACATTATAATGGCGTATCCAGAAAAGGCAAAGCCATCTGCAGCCGTTTTTCTTTTGGATTTTGGGGTTCCCTGACATCAGGGAATCCAAATAACATACTTTTTGGATCAACAATTACAGCATTTGCTGTGATCATAACGTTCTTAATCCGCCACTGCCCTATCCTAAAGCTATAAAACAAATCAGCATGAACTGTGATGTGATGAGCACAACTTTATCTTGTTCAATGCTGTATCCAATCATGAGTATGCAAATGATTCCTTTTGATTTAAATAGATATATATTGTTCTTTAATTAGAATTTCACTATAGTTATCTGAAGCAAACTGTGGTTCAATCAAAACTATATTATGAGATAATGCTAGATAAAGCTTGCAGTAAATTTAAGCTAAAAAATAGAATCTGACAGCTGAACCTGCTCTAATTTTACATCCTGTGCCTTGCATGAAATGATATCACATGGTTCATCCTCAAAAAGTATTTTAATCTTGCATCCTGTACCTTGCACAAAATGAAACCATATGCTCCATGGTTGGGAACTGCCTTCCCTTTATATTTTGTTATCTTGGATGGAGTGAGGCACGGATTGTGACCTACTCCAAAAGTTGTAAACAAATCTATACGGATTGTCTTGTGACTGATCTGAAACTATAGTAGAAATGGGTTTGTGAATCTGTGATCACTACCCTCAATCTCTTCCACGATCCCCAGTTTTATCAGTTGAGGGATAATATATACATTGGTCTGTTGTTCAACAGATCCATACAAGTATATCTCTATAATCCCAGTCTTGCCCATTCCCGTTGGCTTAACAAATATCTAGACTTTACTATGTATTCATATCCAGATCAGGCCAACACCGAAGGTCTTTACCTCTGTCCTTTCAAACCTGCACGGCTTGTAAAAGCCCACCTTCAAGTGTTACCTTACACCGATAGGTACGATAACGAGGGTCGGATGTTTCTAGAAGCTTCAGCGGGAGCTGAGTGGGTCTCCACCCTGGGCGAGAATGACATATCGTTCTTGGCTTTGCATGGATCGTGTGGTGGATGAGAGGGTCCATGTCGACTGCCACTCTCTTGGGTGGATCCGATACTTCAAGATTGCCGGCAGGTCTCCATATTCTTATCAGATGGATCCGAAAGGAAATTCGGTAGGGGATTTCTATTCTTCATTCGAGGATCAGAAGCTGGGAGCTTTGTTCGTAACCAATCGGATAAAAGTTTTTTTTTGGATTAGGAACCAGTCAGCTTGCGTTTATCATTCAGTAGGGAGTAATAATTTTTCATGTACAATATATATTGGATTTAGGTTTAATGGATCCCAAGGTTTAAACGGGTAGATGGATAGAAGCAGATTTCAGCTAGTCTTTAATTTGATTCGTTCTCCAAATTGACAAACTATTGAGTAACGTGGTGCTGGTATTTGTTTTGTGATGTTCAAGTAAGGAATTATTAAACATATCTGGTTAATTTTATATTCGCAATGCTAATCCAGGATTGAATACACGAGGGGATCCACATACTAGGCTTTGAGTGGGTTTATGCTGTATTAAGTATGGAGAGGGTCAATACATGTGCTTTGGAAGAGCACAAGTATTTAGGAAAGCTAATCATAGTTTCAATGCTTCAAAGAACTACTTATCTGCTATAATCACTACTTCATAATGCAGTTTAACCTTGTCTCTGTTGTACTCTTTGCAGTCTCTACTTCTGCACTTGGCTATAGCCGCCCCGCAGCAAGCTACCCTCGCCCGGATAAAGTAGATTCCTCTGTTTACTCTGCGCCCTCTTCTCAGGTAGCTCCCCCTGTTGAGGCACAACCACCTGCTCCCCCTGTTGTGACAATGCCGCCTGCCAAGGCGACACCGCCTACTCCCCCTGTTGAGGTAGCACCGCCTGCAAAAGCAACACCGCCTACTCCCCCCGTTGTGACAACTACACCTGCTAAAGCGACACCGCCTACTCCCCCTGTTGAGGTAGCACCGCCTGCTCCCCCTATTAAGACAGCTCCTCCAGTTGAGACAACGCCGCCTGCTAAAGCGACACCGCCTACTCCCCGTGTTGAGGTAGCACCTCCTGCTGCCCTAGTTGAGACGGCACCTCCCGTTAGCAAAGCTCCAACTGCCGGCGCTGCTTCCCGGGTGTATGCCAATGGTATTATCACTGACAATGGAGTCCCTTCCGATGCCTTTGTAATCAGTAACATCATACTGACTCCTGCTGTCCCCGTTGCCGGGAAGCCTCTCGATGTCCACTTGATTGGCGAGCTTAAATCAACCATCGACCAGGGCTCCAAGACCTACATCAAGGCTACCTTTGAAGGTGCCAGCGTCATGGACGCTGACTTGGACATCTGCCAGCTAGCCAAGGACCGCAAGTTCAAGCATCAATGCCCCTCAAAACCCCAAGACTTCGATGTCCATCATACCATCAAAATCCCTGCCTACGCACCCAAGGGCGTATACAACTTCAACGCATACGGGTTTAACCAGGACAACCAGCGCATCTTCAACATTTCAATCTATCACGCTTCCAAGGGCGAAGGCGAGAAATACTGAAATTCCTCTTAAGCCTAGCAAATTGGTATACACAATAAATATTTATTTACTTTAGATAAAAACTATTCTCATATTTGATTTTCAAGATGCACGGAAAAACACTGGTTGAGTAATGCTTTTGATGCCCAAGCCAAGTCACTCTGGTTATTAGTTAATTTCGAGTATATACTTGATGTTTGAAAAGAAATTTCTAGTTCCAACCAACTCAGTCGTCAAAGACTTCGGACGATATTCCAGAAAAGCGTCCAAATCAGAAGCAATTACTTAGACTATACAGCGGTACATTGAAAAAGACCAGAAGCAAGAATCAAGAGGATGTAGAACCGTTTATAGTTGTGGACCGAACTCACCGTTAAAGCTAGTGCTATCAGATCTGCTTGGATCCGGCAATGCAGCGATAACGCTATCACACCCCATTGTCCGCCATGGTAGAAATCGAGGCGATTCATGTTCACCGGTTGTAAGAATTATACTCCTACACTATCCCCAAGGTAATCGTTGAAGTTGACCTGTCACGACATCTTCGATTCCTCTCTCAGGAAATCATTTCCCCAAGAAATGGCTCAACTACCAAATCCTCAGTGCCACTTCTCCTACACCCCCTCATGTTGTACAGGAACAAACATTTCAATTCCTATGCGGAACACTACTTGGATAAGCCCCAGACTTCCCCGACATGCATGGCTAACATGGGCTTCTCAAAATACTATATATTTTTTATTTTTATATCAAATAAAGTATCACCCTCTTCTTAACTTCTCCCTTTATCTCGTTTGATATACTTCCAAGAAGTATATACTCAACAGCCCCTACACATTAGATGTCAGGATTCTCCTTCATTTTTTCTTGCTGCTAGTATTTCATTTACTACAATTGGCCACTTTTTAATCCTAGATAGGATTTTCAACATTTTTACGATTTCCCAGTTCCCCTCTTCACTTTCTTTTCTTTCGGGCCAATTAACCTAAATATTAACAGTTAAAATCAAGTTCGAACTTACCTTCTTTTCGCAAACGGGATTTGAACCCGTACCTATACGCTGGGTTAGTTTAAATCCAGTCCGAATTCAATTACCTTTTGCTTTCGCTCTGCTTTCCTTCCCGCTTACGCTAGCAGCCTCAGACCTAGTTTTCCCGCTCTTCTGCCTCCGCTCTTCTTGGTTTTAAGAAAACAATTAACCATTGTGTTGCAACTAAACCAATGAGGATTCAGTATTTGAAATTGGGGAAGACAACAGTCCAATAGAAAGGACAGAATAATAAGAATAATGTATAGTTTATTGTAGGATATTGTGATTAATATACCATATGGGGAAAGCCACTAGGCCACACAGGGGTGGCATGGTGAGAAGTTCCATGTAAGGTTCGAAGCCAAGGGAATAACTCGTGCGGGGATCAGCAAGTTGAATTGGTAGCACTCCTAATTAGGATGAGGTACCCGCCATTCAATATTGCCATCAGATTAGTTCATGCCGTTAGATACATCAAGGGGCGACTCATCAAGCGCCCCCTGTGTATCGTAAGATACATTGGTAGGCGAGTCTGGAACTCGGTTGCAACAATTGGCTCGCCTGTTTGCTCCTTTACCTTGCTTTAACCTTCTTAAGTTAAGAAAATTGTAAACATGTGCTTGTGTTTGTTTCTCATGCTTAAAACCAACTAACTACTCTTGGTTAGTTCACACATCCTTTACTTTCACCTCAAAACCCAGACTTGAATAAAAGCCTGAGTTTTACTCAGTCTCAACTTAAGTTGAGATTGTTTGACTTGCACCCCAAAAGGTGCTTGTTAGGTTTTGTGACTTGTGTTCTTCTTTATTTTTTAGTCTTAGTTTAAATCCTTGGTCTCATGATTCCTTTTGACTTTATTCTTCACCAGTTAGGAAGTTTTTATAGTAGCACACACAATTTAATTATTGATAGCTTTAATCCTCCCTCTAGTGCAGAACATTTCCCAGACTTAGAGATTGCCTTTTTAACCAAATCATCTGTCATTAAGACTGGTCTCTATTTTATCTTTTTGGGGTTAATAAATTGTCTTGGTCATTATTTTACCTTGTATAAGCTCTTAGGAGCCTTAGTTCAGTTGCTATTGCAGACCTTGCCCACCTTTTTGTATTTGACTAATATAAATATCACTGGGTTAAAAGCTTTAGTTTATAATCATCTTCCTCAGACCATGAGATCTTACATTATCTCAACTTCAAATGGCAATATACCAGAATTAAACTTTTCTTTCTCAACCATTCTTTTGTTTATCTTAGCAGTCACCTTATTTTGCACCTTAGCTTTGTCCTTTCTATTATACCTTATTTCACTTTTATTTTTTAAGAATAAGTCTCCCATTGATAGGGATAATACAGAGAACATTTCCACTTCCCATAGTCAGACTGTTATACTCAATAGCATTTCTAAGTTTAAGCAATTATCTAATTCTTCTGATAGCACCTTCAATTTATTAGCTTTCACACAAGCCCACTTCCTAGCATATCCTTTGGAGTTCAAATCAGACTCTCAAAAGGTTATCTACCTTGTGTTGAGGGTCTGGATGTACAAGCATTCTGGCTACTGCCAACCTACTTGACATCCAACCATCACCTAATTTGTTCCCCTTCCAATATACCATTTGACATACTGATAATGGTAACCAAGTAATATCACCTGACTGTCCAAGTATCCAGTGGCTCAAAACCATCTCGCACATGATCAACCCCTAGGTTTGATCTAACTAAATCCCTGCCATAGTCAAGTCTATATAAGTCTAAAGTATTATCCAATAAAATATACTTCTCTTCTTTCTTAATTCCATATTTGAAGCTTCCCCAAAAGGCGCTCCTTATCACTGTTAGCAGCTACAGTTTTTTGACTACACCCATGAGAGAGAAAATGACTGACCAAAACCCGCCCACCTTCACTCATGTACTCAACCAGGCCACATCCCAGGAGACCTGAAAAACGTACTTCTGCGCCCACGACATCAATGAAGATATACCTAGTGGATGCACCATATTCAAAGGTCTGGTCACGCCCAAAGCATGTGCCAAGATGATTCAATACAGTTGCTCTCTTCAACCACAAACAAACACACAACCACCTATCACAGGTGAAATTACCAACATCAAATACATTGGTATTGACAAGTTCTTTGGTAAAAACAAGGAAAACATCATCAACTGGCTAGATCACACAGCCGCTAAACTCCACGCCAGCTGCATCCCCCATGAGAAATGGGTCCAGGAAGCCAGCAAGCAGCTGTACGAGGCCACAGCTAACTGGTTTGCCACCTGGGTTGGCTCACAAACTGACAACCAGCTTGACAACTGGGAAGAGTTCAAAGTAGACATCACACATAATTTCTGTGTCACCAAATCCCTCCAAGACATTGCAATACAGATCAGTGATCTTCCTCAGAAGACCACTATCGCAGCTTACGCCAACAAATTCAAGGAAATACATTGAAAAATCCAAAACCCAGCACAAGCTGACAATGTACATACTAGAGCATCATTCATCAACAGAATGAAACCCTCTGTTGCTGCCCTCATCAGCCCAGAGGCCAACACCTCCATGCCCGTGCTCATTGCAGAAGCTAAGCGTGTGAAAAAACGCGCAAACATGGAATATGCTGCATGCAACAGCAATTGCTCCTCAAACGGCAATGGCAGAGAAAACACCAATGGCAATAAACACCAAAATACCAACCATAACAACGGTAACTCTAACCGCAACAATGGCAATCACAGCCAAAGTGCAAACCGCTCCTGTCCCAAGAAAGAGGACACCACCAAAGTTAATAATGCTGAAGTAGCAACATGCTATGAATCTGACCCCACATTCTCTGACCTCAAAGGTCTCAAAACAGAGCAACAGGGAAAAGAGGAGGGGGAAAAGGCTTAAGTGCCCCTGTCTCCCCCCAACCTGACAAGAAACTGTACCAAGGCACAAACTTTGCTGCTTGCATCCCCCGTGTCCTGCAATCCTCCATTTTTATGAACGTAAAAATTAAAGATCACTAACAACTTCTTGTCTATCCATGCGCTTACAAATCACATACAAATAAAATTTTATTTGACTCTGGTGCACAACAGACTATGGCTAGCAAACCTTTTGTAACCAAGTACAAAATACCAGTTGTCAAATCCAACTTCAAATATGCCAGAGTGGCAGACAAATCAAAGGTTCTACTCAAAGGCAAAACAACTCCCTTCAGAATTGACCTCCAAGGCATAAAAACATACATAAAAGTTCTTGTCATGAACAACATAAACTATGACATTGTAGCAGGCATGGACTGGTTCACTTGAGTGAACCCCAGCATATGTTGGAAAACAAAAACCATGACCATCAGATGCAACGGAGTCAATTTTAACATCCTCAAAGAACCCAATGACCTCATCCTAAGAGACACAGTATTTGTCCAGGTCATAAACCAATATGACTCAGAACGTCTAACCAAAGATAGTACCCTCCACATAATGAGGTACACTGAGTTCAATAACATTCAAACAACCAAGATCCAATGCCCAGAACTTGCGGCACTCCTAAATGAATACACTCACGTATTCAAAGAAGAACTCATTGATCTACCCCCAAACGGGAGGTCAAACATGACATTGACTTATGTAAGGCCGTGCCTAAACCTGCACCCCTCTACAGACTCTCCCCCATGGAGACCCAAACCCTCAAAACCCATATTGAGGACAACTTAGCTAAAGGCTTCATCTGCCCATCTGAATCCTCATGGGGGCAGCAGTGTTCTTTGTAAAAAAAGGAAAGCACTCTGCATCTAGTAACCAACTACAGAGCACTAAATGCAAGCATAGTAAAGAATAAAATCCTCTCCCACTTATAGAGGATTTGTTTTCAAGACTCTCAGGAGCCAAATTTTTCTCCAAAATTGACCTCACCTCAGGTTAAAACCAAGTTGAAGTAAAGGAAAAGAACATACCAAAAACTGTGTTCTGTACACAATTTGGATCTTTTGAATGTAGGGTAATGAACTTTGGGATGACCAACACTCCCACAACGTTTGTCACTATGATAAACCAAGTGCTAAATGGCCTCTCAAATAAATTATGCTACCTTGACAATATCATCATATTCTCAAAAACAAAAGAGGAACACCTCATGCATGTCTGCAAGACACTCAATAGACTTGCAAAGCACAAACTTTATGCAAAACCAAGTAAGCGCCAATTTATGGAAAATGAACTCCTTTTCTTGGGCCACATTGTCTCTGATGGTGGCATCAAAGCAGATCCAGACAAAATAAAAGCCATAAATAACATGATACATCCCACCTCTGTTAAAAAAGTTAGATGCTTTCTCAGTATGGTAGCTTACCTAAGGAAATACATCAAAGACTGTGGGAAACTAACCACACCAATCAATGACTTAACCAAGGGTAATGCCAAAAAGAAATTCATCTGGACACCAGAATGTGACAAGAATTTCCAATTACTAAAACAAGCTTTGATCAAAGCACCAATCTTGCAAACCCCTAATAATAACGGGTGCTATAAGCTCAAGTTAGATGCCAGCAACACCGCCATTGGCGCAGTCCTGCACATCTGTCAGCCAGGGCAGCAAGACTTCCTGCCAGTATATTACAAAAGCAGAAAACTAACTAATACTGAGCAGAGATACCCAATACACAATAAGGAATTGCTAGCAATATACCACACATGCAAGAAATGGAGATGTTATCTGGAAGGACATTTAAGTGTCTGAGTACTAACTGACCATAAATACTTAATATACTTCAAAACTCTTAACACACTTGCACGGCAGCAAGCCAAATGGATGTCCTTGCTGGAACAGCTTAACCTGGACATCCAGTATAAAAGGGGGCAGAGCTGGTCACAGATGATGCTCTCTCTAGACTATGTCAGCCTAGAGAGGATAACCTGACCACCTGGACCCTGACTGGCCAAACTTGTACAACACTGAGTATAAAACCAAAGGGAAAGACCCCTCAACACATCAACTGACCCATGATACATTAGTCAGGAATGAAAAGTATTTCCATGTATCAAATGGCACTGTATACCAAATTATTAATGACAAACATGTCCTGTAAATCCCACTTGCACAAAGAGTTGACACCATATTAAGACATCACTGCCTATTAGGCCATACAAAAGCTAACAATCTATACCTCACACTAAAAGAGATAGTATGGTGACCCAACCTCAAACAGGATATAGTTGATGTTCTGAAAAAGTGCACAGTGTGCGATAAATACACCAGTATAAAGGCTCCTTAGCCAACAGTCAACCCAGTACCAGACCTTGAACCATTCAAGGTTTGGGGACTGGACGTAGTGGGCCCCTTCCCAGAAACAAAAAAAAACCAATGTTTCTTAATTGTAGCTATCAACTTCACCCCATGCTGGCCCATCTTCTGGGCAACAAAGGACCACAAAGCAGAAACCATTAACAGTTTCATTAACAAAGCAATCATAGCCAACTACAGCACTCCAGACTACATCATAACTGATGGAGCAACAGAGTTATCAGGTCACATAGTAAATGACAACTTAAAATCCAAAAAAATTAAACACTCCATAACCTCTCCATACAGGCCACAGGCCAATGACAGAGTGAAATGCCTCAATGGCAGCCTTGTCAGGACCCTAGAGAAAATAATAGGTGGCAAAGCAAAAGACACATGGCCACTATACGTTAAACATGCATTACTAGTATCCCAAGTCTGCACCAACCAAGGGACAGGCTATTCACCATTTGAGCTAACCTACAGGTAAAAACCAGAAATAATCACCCACAACAAACAGCCATACATAAAGATCCCCCGGGGAAACCTCCTACAGTAGAACAAGCACCAAATCTATAACCATCCACCTCAAAGCTAAAATAGCTGAAATGAAGAGGCTCAAGACACAAAAGGTAACCTCCACAGAGGAACCACTTCTCATCAACTCCCTTGTCTGAATTCTAGCTGGCAACAGAAAGAAACTAGACTCAGTACACAGGGGACCAGGAAGCGTCATCAAATACAGACCAGAACACAACACCTACCTAGTAAAATTACAAGGTGCAAAAAACCCAATTATCAAGAACTACCACATAACCCGTCTCTGCCTCAGTAAAGGAGAGCACTTGACCAGACTGGTTCCAACTAGTAAACAGCTCCAGGAGCATCAGGCAGCAGCTGTGAAAACAAAGTCCCCTCCTGATGCACCAGAGTAACCCCCTAAGGGGGGGTGTCAAGGGTCTGGATGTACAAGCATTCTGACTACCGCCAACCTACTTAACATCCAGCCATTGCCTGATTTAGTCCCCTTCCAATATACTGTTTGACATACCGATAATGGTAACCAAGCAATATCACCTGAATGTCCAAGTATCCAGTAGCTTGAACCCATCTTGTATATGACCAACCCCTAGTTTCAATCCAACTAAATCCCTGCCACAGTCAAGTCTATATAAGTCTAAAGTATTATCCAATAAAATATACTTCTCTTCTTTCTTAATTCCATATTTGAATCTTCCCCAAAAGGCGCTCCTTATCACTTGTAAAGCAACTTGAGAGCCATATGCACAGTTGGTTCTGCGAGTCATCTGTTCAAGATCCTTCTATCCTTGAGAGCTACAACTGTTTTGTATCTGAACTGCTCGCACACACCGTTGAGGAAGGAACTGAGGAGGAGTCTGCCACCGCCCCAAATACACGCTTCTCAAACTGCACCCAAGGAACCGGGTCCTTGACTGATTACAACAAGTGCTTTTTTTGAGATAAAATCCCAATTAAATGCTACTCACTCCAAAGCTTGTGACTTTTATATGCTTGGTTTAAACCCCAATCTCAAGGCCTTTATTATCCACCATGACCTTCCTGAAGAGTTGGAATCACTCATGAAGACAGTCTCCAAATGGGAAAATAAGTTCAGAACCATATCAAAGCCACCCCAGCCTTGACCAGTCCCAACTATCAACCAGCCTACCACACAACTGACAATTACCCTGTGCTCCTTTCCTACTGTAAGCCCATCCAACACTTCACCATCCTCTGCCTAAAAACCAAAGGAGGGTGGCAGATATTGTTTGAATGCTGTCAAAGCTCTTTGCAGATGACTGAACAAGCTGTGCTCTTACTGTGGACAGGGTGACCATTTGATGGCAAACTGCCCAGATTCCAGAAAAATCCCCCACCCTAACCCGGAACTAGAGCCTACTCTGGATAAAACAATATCAGAGTCTACAGGCTCTTCTAGCCATACCCAGATCAATAACATACAAACCCCTGGGAAGTCCTCTCTGCCCTTCATCTGGATTGTGATTCATGGCCTGGTCTCCAACATTGAGACCTTTGCCTTGTTGGATACAGGTGCCGACGTAAACTACATTAACTCCAGACTATCCAAAGCGCTGAAGCTCTTGCCTGGCCCAAAGATTGGCGCCCTGTGGCCCCAACAATTTTCCTGTGACAGCCTTTGAGATAAAACTTCCATTCTGTTCCGCCTGGGGAAGTCCGCCTTCCACTCTTAGTTTGTCAGTTCCAAATCACTAATCTTCCCTGTTTACCTTGGCATGAATTGGTGTGAGGAAGTTGGCCTCATTGTCAGATGTCAAGAGCGCAAGGTTGATTTCTATACACATGACATTCCCTGCTCCCTAGACCTCTTAAGAAAACAACAGCTCCCCACTAGCTTTTGGAACTTCAAGATGCTAAACTCCTGCACCATCCTACCTTCCTCAGAAACAGCTCTGGCCGATAGTGATATCCCTCTCTGCATAAGTGACTATGAAGAGGTATTCAGCAACAAGCAATGCCACGGCCTACCTCCCCACAGACCATACAACATCCAGATCAACTTGACTGAAGGAGCAAACCCACCCTGGAGAAGAATCATTCTGTTATCTGATGCCAACAATAAGTTGCTTTTGGAATACATTAACAACAAGCTCAGTAAGGGTTTCATCACTTGCTCTATGTCACCCTGCTTCTCTCTGATATTCTTTGTTGCTAAATCTGATGGTTCCAAGCAGCCATGCATCAACATTGTGCCCTAAATGCTGTCACAATCAAGAATCACTGTTCCATTCCATCCGCTAAAGCCCTCACAGACTGCCTCTTGGGCAGTCAGATCTTTTCTAAGGTTGACCTTTGTGCAGCTTTCAACCAGATCTGTGTTGCCAAATGACACAAATGGAAGACAGCTTTCTGCACTCCCTTTGGCCTCTACAAGTACAAGGTTATGCCCTTTGGCCTCTACATTGCACCTTCATTGTTCCAAGCCCTCATGAACGAGGTCCTCCTTCCCTTCCTAAATGAGTTTGTGGTGGTGTATCTTGACAACATCTTAATATATTCCAAGAACACTTCCAACCACATTGATCACCTAAGAAAAGTCATGGCTAGGCTTCAATAATACCATCTTTACTGCAAGCTTTTTAAGTGTTGCTTCTTTTAGAAGAGCATTGAATTCCTTGGATATATTGTAACCAAGGAAGGATTTGCCATTGCTCCAATGAAACTTGATGCCATCCTCTCTTGGCCAGTACCAAAGAACTGCAAAGAGCTCCAAGGGTTTCTTGGTCTTGCTAATTACTGCCACAAGTTTATCCCCGGATTTAGCACCATTGTCCTTCCACTCACTAATCTGACCTCCACCAAGGTTGAGTTCAAATGGTCTGCTGAAGCACAGGACTCTTTTGAGCAGATCTGCCACCTGTTTGCTACTCCCCCAGTTTTGCTCATGCTTGATAGCAACAAGACCTTCTTCCTGGAGACTGACGCCAGCAACTATGCTGTTAGTGCCGTCCTTCTTCAGCATAGAGGGGATGGTATGCTCAATTCTATAGCTTACTACAGTCAGAAGCATCTTCCTGCTGAGAAGAACTATCCTGTCCACGACAAGGGCTGCTCACAATTATCAAGTCTCTCAAGCATTGGCTGTCAGGGTAAAGTAGAAAGAGAGCTCGTTGTAATTGATCAAATGGGGAATGTACACCCAAATTAGGATGACATTACCAATTAGGAGGAGACAATGTGTGTTTACTTGTAAATGATAACCCTTGAAGAGTGAATAAGGAAAGGTGCAGCAGAAGATTATGTACAGGTACATCAGGAAGACCTTCATTTGGCTCAACGTCAAGGAATCAGCAGCATAGATAGGCTCACATTCAATTTTGCGGGTTTCAGGAATCATTTCAGCAGGAGGTGGAAGATTACCAGGAAATCACAGAGGTGAGAAAGCAGAATCTAGCAGTCTGGTTATTACAAATTTGATTGGAAAATATTGAAATAAGTGAATAATTGAGGCAAGATATTAATTGAGAGTAAAATATCAAACTACTAAGGTAGTTTGGTGGGGACAATTGTTACTTAAAGCCTTTGGGTACATCTTGATGAGGTGGCCTCCTTGAATACAATATTTAGACAGCTTACAGATACCACCAATGGTGGTTCTGTAAGCTGTTACCTGACCTCCTTTGAGGTCAGGATTTATTGACCAGCAGGTCAAAGAAGGGAAAATTGGGCATGGGGCATCTGTGCCTCACTTGGACCCAATTTCCTGTGCCACCACCCACTTGCAATCAATTGTTAGATTTAAATCTACAATCACCACAAGCAGGCAGGGCTTCAGGTTGGGTTTCCCCAGGTGGCGGCGCTTTGGCCAAGCCATACCCAGGAAAAATATGGCCATGACATTACTCTCCTTCTTTGGTAATGGGGACTTCCCGCCTCCTGGGAGTGCTGCCAATGCATAGTTCTTGTGAGCAGGAGGGAGTTTCATGGCAGATAAGGTGGCCTTTACTGGACCTACTGCTTGAGGATTGTTCTTGTGGAATTCTTGGAGCATTTCTTGGGCGTGAGTGAGGTTACAATGGGGAATCCAACAGTTTTCTGAGGCTGGGTATCCCTTCCAGGATACTAGGTAGTGCAGGCACTTGCGAGATAGTTTGGATGCATTTATTGATTCCAGTTCATATTCCAGTTGTATATCCACTATTATGGGGTCAGGAGTAGATACAGGGGGACCTTCATACTTAGTTAATAAACATTCACGGAATGTACTGAAGATGTGGAAGGAGGGAGAGAGGTCCAGTTGATAGGTTAAAGATCCAATCTTCTTTAAGATTCTGAATGGACCTACTCTTTTGGGACCTAGCTTCTGGAAGGGTACTTTTAGTTGCATGTTCCGGGAGTCAACCAGTACTTGAACACCAATTTCATACGCTGGGCCCTCTCTTCTTTTCATGTCTGCATAAGCCTTGTAAGTTGTCACAGCATGAGTCAAGGACACTTTGACTTCTTAATGGATTCTTTTTAAAGCTGCTGCCTGTGAGGATGCCAATTCCACTTTGCTACCTGAGAGTGAGCCAAAGTTACATTGGGGGTTGTAGCCATGATTTGCAAAGAATGGGGAGACATTAGAAGAGGAGTGTGGGGCATTTTTGTAAAAAAACTGGGCCATTGGTATGTTTTGGGACCAGTTATCTTGTTCAGTGTTAGAGTAGCATCTAAGAAATGTTTCCAAACATTGATTCACCCTCTCTGTCTGGCCATCAGATTGGGGGTGATAGGCTGTTGATCTGCATAACTTGATGCCTAGGAGTCTGGAGAATTCCTCCCAGAATTGTGCTGTGAATTGGGGACCTCTGTCACTTATGATCTCTTGGGGGATTCCATGGTGGGCAAAGACATTGTTGACAAACAGTTTGGCCATCTGGACTTATGTGATTGTGGTTTGGCAGGGGATAAAATTACTCATCTTAGTGAAACAATCTACTACTATCATAATTGCATCATAACCGTTTGATGGAGAAAGTTCTACTATGAAATCAACAGACAGAGATGACCATGGCCCATTTGGAATTTGTAGGGGTACCAGTAGACCTGTCTGTTTGAGACGGGAGGGCTTTGCTCTTAGACAAACCATGCAGCCCTTCAAGTACTTAGCTACATCTGATGTGAGACCTCTCCAATCAAATTCTCTATGGATTATCTCTATGGTCTTTACTTTTCCCTTGGTGATCAACCAATATGTTGTCATGGTGGGCCTTGATGACTTCCAGGCAAATATCATCATCAGGTACCCCCAGGCAACCATTGTGAAGTATGGTACTGTCTTCAGAACTGTAGCAGGTGTGGGGAGTAGATTGACTTGCCAACTTAAACAACTGGGGGTACTGTTTGTCTAAAAATTGCAGCAACTTGACTCTAGCTACCAGGTCTGGGTTGGCAGGTTCTTGGACACTAGGGTACAGATTGTTTCTGTGGGAGGAGAGGATAGAATGGTGCTGGGGGGAATCATGACATTTGTATTAAATTCTTGTTCAGCCTTAACGTCTGGAAGGAATACTGGGTTACGACTGAGGGAGTCTGCCAGATGGTTATAAATACCCTTGATAAACTCATATTGGAATTTGAACTTGACTAGGACTTCATACCATCTGGCCTGACACTCAGGTAAGAGACAAGGTTCCCGGTAATACAGTAGGGCTTTGTGGTCTGTCCTTACTGTAAATGGGTGTATGTCTGAGAGAAAGTGAGGTTGCCAGTATTTAATAGAATCTATTACTGCTAATAGCTTCTTGTCATAGATCATGTAGCTGAGCTCTTCAGATCTCATTTTTCTTGAGAAATAGCCCACAGGGTATTCTAGTCCATCATCAGCAGTTTGTAGAAGGACTGAGGTAATGGCAAATTTGGAGGCATCTGTGGCTAAGATGAAGGGTTTGAAGGCATCAACATGGCAGAACATGGTTGCAGAACACATGATGTTCTTAACAGCATTGAACACAGCATCGCATTGTGTGGACCATTCCAGAGTTCTTTTCCCACTAGCAGCGTAAAGGGGGCTGCTGTTTCTGAAAAGTGGGGGTGAATCATTTCAAGAAGTTGCATGTTCCCAGGAAACTGCGGAGTTGGGTAATGTTTGTTGGGGTCTGCCAATTTCTTATTGCAGCTTCCTTGTCAGGGGAAATGGCATGGTCTTTGTCCAAAATCAGATTTCCTAAGAAAGAAACCTTACTCTTGAAAAATTCACATTTTCTTAGTTTGATGACAAGATTGGCCTTTTGGATCCTTTCCACTACAGCAAAAAGGTGGGCGGCATGAGACTCCTCATCTGGAGAGTATACTAAGATGTTGTCCATGTATGCTATAGCACAGTTCCCAATGAGGTCACCTAAGACTGCATTGATCATCTTCTGGAATACTGCTGGGGCATTTTTTAGACCAAAGGGCATGACTTGGTACTGAAAGATGCCTTTTTTAGTCCTGAAAGCGGTGAGCCATTCCTGACCTTCTTTGATGCGAATCTGGTTGAAAGCATTTAAGAGATTCAGCTTTGAAAAGATTCTAGATTTCTCCACCTCCCTGGAGATCTGAGACTCAACGGGCATAGGTTATGGGTCTGGTACAGTCACATTGTTCAGGTTGCCAAAATCAATGCAGGGGCATAATGATCCATCAGACTTTTGAACAAACAGCAGTGGAGAGCATATAGGAGAAGATTTCCTAAAGATCTGTCCTTTAGCTTCCATGTCCTTTGTCCATTCTTATAAGCATTGTCCCTCCTTTAAGTTCAAGGGATAGATGGGAGAAGCAACTTTCATCAAATCAACAGTGAGTTTAAACTCAAAGTTAAATTGTGATTGTGCGGGGAGACCATCAGCCAGCTTAGAATCAAAGGCTGTGTGCAAGTGGGAGAGGCACGACAGAAGGACATCAAATGATGTGGCAGGTTTTGTTGTTGCTGAGACTGACATTGAGATTTGAGGGGCTTCTTTCCCAAATGGGATCATTGGTACCTCCAAGGAAATTCTGGAAGGATGAGCAGTCCTCAGTAGGTTATCTTTGAGGATTGGGGTGATATTGTGCTCCCGCTACCATTCCACGCCTAGGATCACCGGGTATGTCAGGTGCTTTGCCACTGTGAAGTCAGCAACAAAGGCATGATCAGTGATGGAGAAGGATAACAGGTGATGTAGTCTGAATGAACAAAAGACATTGGATACCCCTCCTTTGCACAAAGCACCAGGATTATATTCCAAACCTAGCTTGTCAACCAGATCTTTTGAAATGAAGTTGTCTGTGGCACCAGTATCTACTAAAGCTACATCTTTTTTTAGATGTGATGTGGAAGCAAAGGAACAATGAAACAAAAAATATCCCATCTTTGTTTTATTTGATATAGGGGGGTGATTGGAATCAACTTGTACCTGTAGTTGAGGAGCTGTCTGAATAGACAAAAGGTCCTCATTCAAGGCTACAAAGGGTTGGTCAATCACAGGTTCAATGACAATAGCTCAAGACCAGGAGCAGGTGCAAACTTATTATAGTGGCAACATGGAGATCCACTATAGCCTGAGCCTTGGCAGATAGCAATGGACAGTTCTGGTTGAAGCGTATAAGTTTACAGGCATTGATAGTGTTACCTGAAGTGGGCGCTTGGGAGTCAACAGAGTTCAAGTTTGCCAGGGTAGCTCTGGAGTCATCAATATCAAAAAGAAGAGCACAGCCAGGGTAGGGATACTCTGAGGAGGAGAACTGATAACAAGAGCTATAGTCAGAGTGGGGGCTGGAGACACAAGAGATTGAGAAACCTCAGGGGATATGGGCCCTTGTGGAGTGGCTGGCTCCTGTTGACTTTTCAAGCAATTTAACATGGGAGGAGCCTCCAATAACAGAGGCTGAGTTGGCTGCTGGGACGTTACTAGCTTGCCCCTGACTGCTTGTAGGAGGCGCTGTATCATATCAGAGACAGAAGCGGAAGGGTGCAACCAGGGTGACAGACTTTGACCAGTGTGGTCAAGGCTGAGATAGAGGGCCGCAAGCTTAGCTCTTTCGGGGAGTGATGACTTCTTGGCATTGGCTTGAAACTGCTTGAGGTGCAAGGGTAGAGGTTGAGGGCCTTGAGAACTTGATAACAGAGCTGTGTAGTCAATCAAAGAGGAAATTGTTGGAGCTTGGCATGTCACCAAAGGGATTAGGGTTGAGGCATCATCAAAGGAGTTTGGTGCTTGGTCAAGAATAGACAAACACCACTCACAGGATTTGGGTTCTGCTCATTTGAGTAAGAAGCTGAGAAGCTTCTGAGGAAAACCATGCTGGGTCCATTCCTCAGTTAGTGCTAATATTTCTCTGGCAGTATTTAACAAAGGGAATGGAAGGCTAGGAGCAGGCTGCCAGAATTTGAGGTGTGAGAGTAAAGTACAACAAGATTGTATATTATCTATCTTTGCAAAGGATTGGTGTAACAGGGGAAAGAAAACCACTGAAAAAAATACTCAAAAATGAAGTAACGAGCATAGATAGGCTCACATTCAATTTTTCAGGTTTCAGGAATCATTTCAGCAGGATGTGGAAGATTACCAGGAAATCACATAGGTGAGAAAGCAGAATCTAGCAGTCTGGTTATTACAAATCTGATTATAAAATATTGAAATAAGTGAATCATTAAGGCAAGATATTTATTGAGAGTAAAATATCAAACTACTAAGGTAGTTTGGTGGGGAAAATTGTTACTTAAAGCCTTTGGGTACATCTTGATGAGGTGGCCTCCTTGAATACAATATTTAGACAGCTTACAGATACCACCAATGGTGGTTCTTTAAGCTGTTACCTGACCTCCTTTGAGGTCAGGATTTGTTGACCAGCAGGTCAAAGAAGGAAAACTGGGCGTGGGGCATCCACGCCTCACTTGGACCCAATTTCCTGTGCCACCACCCACTTGCAATTGATTGTTAGATTTAAATCTACAATTGCCGCAAGCAGGCGGGGCTTTGGGTTGGGTTTCCCCAGGTGGCGGCACTTTGGCTGAGCCACACCCGGGAAAACTATGGTCATGACATTGGCGCCGCTACCTCAAAGGAACTTTGGGCCCCATTAGTATCTTCACAGACCACAAGAACTTACTGTTCTTCACTCAAGCCTGTTGCATATCTCAACGACATGATTGATGGGTGATTGAACTTACCAACTTCTTGTTCACAATCACTTACAAGAAGGGATCCTTTAACGTTCTCCCTGACCTACTCTCTCAACACCCTACAACTGCTGAATCTGATCCTGAATATGAACGTCTCAACATCAAAGCAGTCCTTCCTGCTTTTGCCTTCATCAACCAGATCTTGTCAACCCTTTTCAACTTCCCAGACACCTATTCCATCCAGAAGGCCCAGTCAGAAGACTCTGCCTCCAACAAGATCATTCAGGACCTGCTATCCAAAGCAATGTCCCCTCAGAGTATTCACTTGAGAACAACTTGCTTCTCTTCTGCAAACTGGTTATGGTACCCAATAAAGACTTGCAGTTGCAAATAACAATTGGACTCCACAACTCCCTCCCGCCGGACACTTAGGTTATAAGAGAACCTTGGCCCTTATAAAGTCACACTACTGGTGGCCACAGATAGCAAAGACCACCAAGGAATACATTGCCAGCTGCCTAGTATGTCTCAGAAACAAGAATCACACTTCCAAGCCACCTGATCTAATCTGTCCCCTCCCAATCCCTGAAGGTCTTTGGCAAAGCCTCTCTATGGACTACATTACCCAGCTACCCTTGTCTGCAGGCTATGAAAAAATCTTATTAGTGGTCAACTGCTTCTCCAAGGAAGCCTCTTTCTGCCCCTGCCACACAACTGTCACTGCCAAACAAACCGCTGAGCTATTTGTTAAGTATATCTTCCCTCATAATGGAGTCCGTTGTGACATAGTCTCTGACCGTGGCCCCAAGTTCACTTCAGCATTCTGGCAAGATCTCATGGCCTCTCTTGGGGTAAACTCTCTCTACAGCACTGCATATCACCCACAGACTGATGGACAAACTGAAAGAACAAATCAAACCTTGTAATAGTATCTCTGTTGTTTCATCAATGAGAAGCAAGACAACTGGTCTGACATTCTCCCCATTGCCCAATACTCCTATAACTCAGCATATCACAGATCTATTGACAGGACACTGTTCCAAGCAAATCTTGGTTATACCCCTTCCTTCCTTCCCAACCTCCAGGGATACTTCTGCTCACAGTCCACAGCCAAATTTGCCACCAAAATCAAGAAAACACAGACCCAACTCATTGCCCACCTCCAGTCTGCTATCTTAGACTATAAGAAGCACTACAACAAGAAAAGAGTTCCAGGTGACAAGATTCAGCCTGAAGATTTGGTACTCCTTTCAACAAAGAACCTCCTGGTTATTGTTGCCTCTTGCAAATTCTGTTCCTGCTTCATTGGACTGTTCCCAGTAATGGAAAGGATTGGAACTACTGCCTTCAGACTATCTCTTCCTGAGAACTTCCACATCCACAGTGTTTTCAATTGTTCACTTCTTCTTAAACTAAGACAACCTCCCCCCAGTCACCAATCAAAGGCTCTACCCCCTCCTCTCCATTTCCAGGGTTCTGAAGAATACAAGGTACAGGAAATCTTATCCCATTGCACCCTTCAATCTGGCACAGGATACCTCATCCTATGGAAGGGCTATGAACTTGAAGACTCCACATGGGAACCTGAAGAAAACCTCACCCACTGCCAACAGTTGCTTAAAGCCTACCAGGATCTTCACACTAGCAGCTAAGGGGGATACTGTCAGGATTCTCCTTCATTTTTTTGCTGCTAGTATTTCATTTACTACAATTGGCCATTTTTTAATCCTAGCTAGGATTTTCAACATTTTTACAATTTCCCAGTTCCCCTCTTCACTTTCTTTTCTTTTGGGCCAATTAATCTAAAGATTAACGGTTAAAATCAAGTTTGAACTTACCTTCTTTTTGCAAACGGGATTTGAACCCGTACCTATACGCTGGGTTAGTTTAAATCCAGTCCGAATCCAATTACCTTTTGCTTTTGCTCTGCTTTCCTTCCCGCTTATGCCAGAAGCCTCAGACCTAGTTTTTCCTCTCTTCTGCCTCCACTCTTCTTGGTTTTAAGAAAACAATTAACCATTGGCTCCCCTGTTTGCTCCTTTACCTTGCTTTAACCTTCTTAAGTTAAGAAAACTGTAAACATGTGTTTGTGTTTGTTTTTCATGCTTAAAACCAACTAACTACTCTTGGTTAGTTCACACATCCTTTACTTTCACCTCAAAACCCAGACTTGAATAAAAGCCTGAGTTTTACTCAGTCTCAACTTAAGTTGAGATTGTTTGACTTGCACCCCAAAAGATACTTGTTAGGTTTTGTGGCTTGTGTTCTTCTTTAATTTTTAGTCTTAGTTTAAATCCTTGGTCTCATGATTCCTTTTGACTTTATTCTTCACCAGTTAGGAAGTTTTTATAGTAGCACACACAATTTAATTGTTGATAGCTTTAATCCTCCCTCTAGTGCAGAACATTTCCCAGACTTAGAGATTGCCTTTTTAACCAAATCATCTGTCATTAAGACTGGTCTCTATTTTATCTTCTTGGGGTTAATAAATTGTCTTAGTCATTATTTTACCTTGTATAAGCTCTTAGGAGCCTTAGTTTAGTTGCAATTGCAGACCTTGCCCACCTTTTTGTATTTGACTAATATAAATATCACTGGTTTAAAAGCTTTAGTTTATAACCATCTTCCCCAAACCATGAGACCTTACATTAGATCTGGTAAGGGATTATTATCCAGTCCCAAACTTGGTAGGATATGCAGTTTTATACTGGATCCAGGACATTTTTAGCCCCACTTACCATCACTGTTACCAAGCAGACTCTTGCGACGTAAATTGAAGGATAATAAAAAGTTGTCTCCAAGTGGTGGGAAATCACCACCCAAATCCACATTGAGTTAACAATTAACCACCAACACAGCTTCAGATACTGGTTTGTAAAATTTCCAAAGGAGATGCTAGGACAGGTAAAATAAATTAACCCTGACCCAAGTAACCCAAGGTAAATAGCCTGGGAAAGCATCAGAGTGTCTTCAGAATAAAATTCAGGACATGGAGATATAACCAGATTTTCAGTTTCAAAGACAGGGGAACAACTCTGAGATGGGCAGGCATGGAGTGAACATTGGGCAGAGTTGACAACAGTGCCACCAGATGGGCCCCATCTTCCTGTGATAATCTGGCTGAGAGTCAGATTGTAGGGGATGTAGTGTTGTTGCAACTGAATCAATGAGGATTCAGTATTTAATTTGGGGAAGACAACCATCCAATAGAAAGGACAGGAATAATAAGAATAAGGTATTGTTTATTATAGAATACTGCAATTAATATACTATATGGGGAAAGCCACCAAGCAACAAGGGGGTGGCATGGTGGAATGTTTCAAGTAAGGATTAGAGCCAAGGAATAACTTGTTTGGGATCAGCAGGTCAAATTGATAGCGCTCCTAATTAGGAGAAAGTTCCTGCAGTTTGACATTGCCATCAGAGTGGTTCATGTCAGATATGTCAAGGGACAGCTCATCAAGCGCCTCCTGTGTATTGTGAGATACATTGGCAGGCCAGTATAGGAACTCAGTTGCAACACCCTCCTTACCCCCTGCTTGTTGTCAGACACCAGGATCAGAGTTTGCGGGAGATCCAGGAAGGTCTGCACAAACAACTTTTGTTTGGGGATGGCGCAGCAGGGGCGCAAGCAATCATGGTGAAGCTTTTTGGTGTTTCCTTGGGCGTCTTCCAGCTGATAGGTGTGGTTGTCATAGACTGCGGCTATCTTGAAGGGCCCCAAGTGGTTGGGTTCTAATTTAGCCAAATTGGGATTGAGGGAGTAAACAGGTTCACTATGGTGTATCTGGCCTCAAGGTGTCTTGTCCCTCCCTCAATTTGCTTGTCTTCAATGTCTTGGGCCTTGGCATACCACTGGCTCAGGGAAGGGGTAAGCAACAAGGGTTTTTTCAAGAACCATGGATTGTAATCTCCCTTGTTCTACTCCTGCCAAACCATTGGGTGTCCCAAAGGCCAAGGTGCTGGGGCTGAACCTGGTGCCCCTGTTAATTCTTGCTCGTAAGATGAGCAGTTAGGTGGGCAGATATTCAGTCCACGCAGTATTAGGATGTTCCTGTGAGAGTTTGGCAATCAGCTGGACCAGGGAGCCATTCAATTTCTCTATGTGCCCATTGGCTTGCGGATGGTATGGAGGTGTGACTATGTGTTGTAGGGTATTTTTGGCGCAGTACGCTTTCATGACATGTTCAACAAGCTTGAGACCCCTGTCTGTAATGAGGTGTTTGGATTGCCCAAAATGGGCCACAATTTTCTTGCCAATGAAGCAAGTGATGGTGGTGGTGTGGTTAGTGGTTGCCCACGCTACTGGCCAACAGGTGAAGTAGTCAATGGCTGTGATGTTGTATTTCTTCCCAAGAATGTCTTTAGAGAGAGGTCCAACAATGTTGAGGGCCCACTGCTCAAAGGGTTCCATGGCCTTAATGGGTAGGGCAGACTTGGGGGTGCAGGTTTTGACATGTTCTTCTCACACAACACACATGTCTTGAGGAGATAAAAGATTTCTTGGCGCATACACAGCCACCAAACCTTATTTTTCATGATCTCAAAGAGGTTGTGTACTCTGACATGGCCCAAGGGGCGGTGATAGTGCAGTATGGTGTCACCTTGCTGTGTGGTGGGAATATAGGGTGTCTTTTCTCCTGTCTATGCGTGGCAGCAGATATTGCCTTCATCAGTTGTGAACTGACTTTTATTGTCCTTCAGTTTGGAGATGGTTACCAAATTAAGGCCTTCATAGCAAGTTGCTTCAGGGCGGAGGTAAAGCATTGGTCAATTGGGGTCCAAACCGTTGTCCCTGGTGATGGACACCACATAGAGCCTTGAGAGGGCATCTGATGTGACAAGCTCTTTCTCAGGCTTGTATTCAATACACAACTGATAAGAAGATAGGCGCTTGACCTAGCCTGTTTGGTGGCATATCAGGTGGGACTGCATGTTGAAGTACTGGAGAAATTTGTGATCTGTCAAGACACAGGGTGGTAAGGTGGCCCCTTCCAAGTAACAGTGCCACTTCTTGACACAGTGCACAATTGCACCAATTCTTCATCATGTATAGGGTAACATTGTTCTGAGTCAGTGAGCTTCCTGGATTTTTATGCCATGGGGAGAAAGACACACTCATCAGTTTCTACCTGTAACACGCCCCCTATGGCCCCTATGGCCCTGTCAGAGGCATCAGTCTCAAGTTTGTATTGGCAGTTCCAATTGGTGAATTGTAATACAGGTGCAGTTGTAAGTCTTTGCTTCAACATCTCAAAGGCTTGATCCCTGACAGGGGTCTATTAGAAGTGCTTCTTGGTGTTTAGAAGCTTAGTGAGAGGTGTAATAAGTTCCCTGCAATTTGGGATGAACTTGCGCACATAGGCAACCATGCCTAAGAAGGTACACACCTGACCAACATCAGTGGGAGGTGGCATGCTGTTGATTGCCTTGATTTTGGCAGGGTAAGGCTTTATCTCTTGGGCAGAGATGGTGTGCCCAAGGAACAAGAGCTCCAACTTGAGGAATTCACATTTGAAGGGCTTAGTCCTCAACTGGTTTTTTCAAAGGGTGTCAAGGACAGCACAGAGGTGTTGGAGGTACATGGTTTGATCTTGACTGAAGACAATAATGTTGTAAAGGTACACAACAACACACTTTCCAATCAATTCCTCAAATACTTTGTTCATTAACATGGCAAAGGTGGAAGGAGTGTTGGTCATTCCAAAGTTCATGACCTGGCACTCAAACAACCCATAGCGTGTGCAGAAGGCAGTTTTTGCCTCATCCTCTGGTGCAATGCAGACCTGGTTGTACCCCGCAGTGAGATCAATCTTGCTAAAGACCTTTGCACCTGCGAGTGTGTCAAACAGGTTATCAATCAACAACAGGGAGTATTTATTATTAACAGTCACCTCATTTAAGGCGCGGTAATCTGTGACTAGGTAAAGGGACCCGTCATTCTTGGCTACAAAGAAGACAGCAGCCCTGTATGACAAAAGCAAGGGGTGTATGAATCCCTTATCAAGTGCGTCTACAAGGTGCTTGAAGAGGGTTTCATCTTCTTTTGGTGTCAAGCAATAGAGGGGACGTGCCTTAGAAAGCAACCCTTGTAGTTGTACAGCATGATGGATCTCCCAGGGAGGGGGTAATTGGCCCAGTGTTTCACTAAAATTGTCTTTATACTCCTCAAGGAGAGCAGTAAGTGCTGGTAGAGGTGGAGTAGTCAAGGGGAGGGCCGCAGGTGGTTCTGCACAGATAATATCAACTGAGCATTGAGTGAAGTCTAGTTCCCCTTGAAATTGTATGAGCCTGCTTCTCTTATTCTGACATAAAAAGTATTGTAAAGCAGCTTGCTCATTTTGGTATGATATATCTGAAAACCCACCCCATTTCTATTGAGGGTGATCACCGACATATCCCAGTCAATGTAGGATTAGTTATGGCAAAGCCAGTCAAGTCCAGTCAAGGCCAGCAATTATATTGTGGCTGAGCCCTGTCATGATTGATCCAGAGAGTTTAACCTGGACTTTCCCCATTCTCACGGAGAAGGGTACTGTCTCATGGATAATTGTCACTCTTTGGGAATCAGCCACCTGTACTTCCTTGAACCTGCTTGGCACTTGGTCTAGTTGTTGAGTGTCTGTGAATGTCTGGTTAACCATAGTGTGATTGGCCCCAGTATCTACCAGTAGTTTGTGTGTGTTCCCACAGAAACAAAAGGGATAGGCCAAGCGAGTTACTTTATTTAGAGAGTGACTGTCTTGAAGTATGGGGTCGTCACTATGAACTTGAAAGACGTCAAGGGTTTCAACTTTGTGAATGTTGTAGTTGCAGGGGTTCTTTGCTAGGAGGTATTGAGAGTGAGGGTCAAGTGGGATTGTAGAACCTCTTTTAACTACAACCCCCAAGCTTTTCCTGGGTCCTCAATTTTTGCTAACTGGAGTTCCCCCTGTTAAATTCCTGGCTTTTTGACTTGACAATTCAGCCATCAATCTATTGATTGGAATTTGGAAAGATATTCAGAATAAATTGGTGTTTGGCCCAAACGCTGATGCATCAGCCAAATTTTGTGGCACTAAGGCCAAACTGCTCCAAGAATTAAGAATGATCTTTCCTGACCCGGAATGAATGGACCGGTCTGCCTAAATTCAATCTAAATAAATTAATAACCTTTGATCAAACCAGCGGTGCAGCAGTACAACCCTAAAATATCCAAGTGCTTCATAGGAGCTGAAATTTGCTGTTAATGCACTTTTAGGTGCTTGTCCCAATCACCATAACCACAATAGTGGTTAGTCTATGGTTTAAACCAGTTCTGCCTATATTGACTGGGGTTGAACCCCAAAAAAAACCCTTTATATATTTTTCATATATTCTTTTATTATACTCTGCAATGGAGTAGGTCCCACCCATAGGACATGGGATGGATGGACTGGTTTTCAGGAATAAAGCCATGATAGCAGCTCAGCATAACAGCTGGCATCACACTTGCCTTAGGATAAGGTCAGGAGCAGAAAGAATGTAATTACAACAACTCTGTGAGAGAGTATTGGGCAATATGCCTTTTGGGAAACACTTTTCAGTAAAACCCCAGCAATTAGGCTGGTCCAGCACCTAGGATTCTTGGTTCAATTACCCATGCAATAACAATCCTATAAAAAGATATTCTTCTAATAACAATAAAGATTCAACTCTTGCTTTTTTCAAGTATACCCTTTCTTAAGGTTTTATCTGTGTTTAAGATAGTGAAGACTGTGTTTTGGTCTACCTAGTTAATCTAAAGGTATATTGAGGTTAACAATTGCGTATTGAAATCCTTAGTCCTCATACAAGGAATCAATACTCTCTTCCCTAACAGTGAACCTATCAACTCTCCTCTTTCCAAAGTTGAGACCCCCTTTGCGGGGTTGCTTAACCCCATTTTCCTGTTGGTGTGGCTGGTGGCAATCTACTTGGTTGTGAGCACTGCCAGGTGTGGGGCAAGGTTGGGGTGGTGCATCATTGGAGCAGCAAACCCCCATTGAAGCCTGATTATTAGCCTCTTCAATGGCTTTATAGCAGTCATTGATGGAGGTGCAACAACCTACAGGAACCCACTTGCAGATATGGGGTTTGAGCCCATTAACAATCAAGGTAGGGAGCATGGCATTCCTGTCAGTCACGTCTTCTGGGGCGGTGGCAAGAGCTTGCTGCCAGGCAGCAAGATATTCAGGAACGGACCCAGTCTGTCTGATAGCCAGGAGGGGAGTCCCTACCACAATGGGCGAGAAAGTCACACTGTAGCGGTACTTTGCAGCATCCCTGAATGATGCCCAGGTGATTTGTATCTCTTAACTGGCTCAGGTGGTGAATCAAACTGCAGCAGGTCCCGTAAGGTGGCCTAAAGCAGTGGCAACCCATATAGGCTCAGGTACCTGACATACACAGAGGCGGGTTTCAATGGAGTGGAGCCAACTGACAATGTCAGCCCCTTCCACGCCACCTGCAAAGGTTTCCAAATGGAGGTTGAGCATGTGTTGTGACAGATCTGACTGGGGCAGAGTAACACTAGTGTTGTGCTGCCCAAGGCGGAGTTGGGTGCACACAATTGTAAGTGCCAGTTGATCTTGATAGATGACATACCCGTTGGGATGTCCCCCTTGGGGATTAGCAGGAAGGTTTCTTGATGGGGAGTAGCCATACAGCCCATACTCTGTCCTTCCTTGGGGGAATTTTCTTTTTAGGTAGGTTGTGAACCTACCACTGCAACCACTGTTGCAACTGAACCAATGGGGATTCAGTGTTTGAATTGAGGAAGACAACAGTCCAATAGAAAGGACAGGAATAATAAAAATAATGTATTGTTTATTATAGAATACTATGATTAATATACTATACATGGAAAGTCACCAGGCCACAAGGGGGTGGCATGGTGGCATGTTTCATGTAAGAATTGGAGCCAAGGAATAACTTGTGCGGGATCAGCAGGTCAAATCAATAATGCTCCTAATTAGGAGAAAGTGCCCACAGTTTGACATTTCCATCAGATTGGTTCATGTTGTTAGACACATCAAGGGACGGCTCATCAAGCGTCCCCTGTGTATTGTGAGATATGTTGACAGGCCAGTCTGGGAACTTGGTTGCAACAGTGTAACAATCCAACTACAGTATGTATTTGAAATTAAGGTTAGACCAAGGGATATATGGTTTTTATTGTGTAAAATTTGGGAGGACTCAACTCTTAAGAGTTGAAACAGTGAAAATTATTCAATATATACCAAAATTTGACTAAGCAATACTGCCTGGATCCTGGGCTCCTATTCCTTCCGCATCATCAAGTGAGTATCTAGTCCAGGTTGCAAAGAACCCTTGAGTGACCAACTTCTGATGACCATGCTGATAATAAGAGCATATTGGGTGAACCTTAATTATGTCAATTAATCAATATCAACTTACAGAGAGGAATCAGATTCAACCGGTGAACTAGAGCAGCTGTAACCCATTTTCGATCAATCATTTGATTCAAGTCTGTTAAATCAGTCAGTTTTGTTAAAGGTTTCTGGCCTTCTGAGCTTTTCTACTTGGCCGAAATATCCCTGGCATTATGGAACTTACCGTGACAACTCTCATCACTAGAAAATCCTTGAGTAAAGCTTTGGAGACTTATTTCTCCAGGTTGGCTAATTTTGCTGGATGGCTTGTTCTTGTCCCCCACTCTGCTAACAGTTTAACCCTTCTGGCTCCCCTTTAATCCTTCTATCTCCCTATTGGCCTCTATCCTATATGGCAGAAAATCTCATCAAAGCTGCTGCAACTAAACCAACAACAGTCCTGTATCTGGATCAGGGAAGACAGCAGTCCAATAGAAAGGTCAATAGTACAGATTCAACGCTTGTTGGAGATTAACACAACTGTTACACTCTATTATTGTTGAAGATTAATACAGCCAATATGCTATATTGGGAGCCACAAGCCCACCAGGGGGTGGCACTGCAGCAGTTTCAGTATAAGGTTTCAGGCAGGGAGGATCTCAAGTGAGGGATCAGCTCATTGAATTAGCATCACTTTTATCCAGTAGATAGTTCCTGTAACTTGAAATTGGCCACAGGATCATCTATACCATTAGTTACATTATGGGGCATCTCTTCAAACGCCTCATGTGGATTGTGAGATAGGTTAGCAGGCAGGGGAGTAATCTCAGTCACAACAGATTCACATCAGGCTCTGTACTTTCTAAAATAATTGATCAGTAGTTAAATTGTGTCTTGCTCATAACAAAGCTGCTCATCCCAGTATAGGATCTTTATTATCTCATTGTATACTTACAATCCAATGTAAAATTTAATTCTCCTAACCTTCTCCAACTGAGAGATCTGAAGACTCCATCTGGTACCAATTCAGACCCCACTACCATGATCCTTATGTTGAAACCACCCATTTCCCTTCTATTGTACACCATCATGCTCCTTAGTACATCTTAGGATATTTATGTCCATTACCTCTTGAACCATTTCAAATTCTTTTTGGAGAGATTCCAATTACTAGGCTATCTTCTCCACCTATTGATGCTAGGGATCCCTGTAAGTTCTACCTGGGTTAAGTCTAACTTGAGTGCGCTTCCACATCCTCTTGGAAAAAAACACCCAAATGGGTGGATCCAGGTCATAGAAACGCTTGATGTTTAGCTTAGTGGTGTGTTGCTTGGAGATTGGCATACTCAATAGCATGCTTTTATTTCAAGTCTGTTGCTCTGGATCCTAATAGCATCAGCAATCTGTGGATTAGCAGTTGCAATGGGGTTTAGAGTGCTTAAAAAATACAATCAATAAGAACACTTATAGATTGTGCAAGGTCTCATAAAAAGATAAATATTTTTTAAAATAATATAGTTCTTGAAGAGCCTAAATTAAACAAGTTTAAACTTTATTGTGATACTTTATTATAAAAGGGGTCATTTAGTGTAGAAGATGATTCCTGTCAACTTTTCTATCCTGAGTGGCTCTTTTTTAAAGGTAAGGGTTGGTTTGAAGTGATATATAGAATCATGATCAGATGGGTGAAGCCTACAGCAACCTAAGGGCATTGATGTGAAGTAATTTACAATGAAGAATCATAACCATCAAAGTCATTGGGGAAATAGAATAGTTTAGTGACTTGAAAATGGAAGCTTGTGGGCAAACAATGATATTTAGGTCTTCAGAAGTTTCTTAGTGTTTGAAGTAAGAGCTAACTTTGAGAAACAAAGCCAGGCCTAAATATTGCTTCTCTATTCAGGAGGAATTTTAGACCTTTTACCTCACTGCAACAATTGCGGTACATTTCCTTGTAGGGCTTGGAGTAAGTGAATGTGGGAAAACAGGTGCTGGATTCATCTCTACCAACCCTTTTTTAGATGGTTGGTAGTCTAGTTCTAAAGCTGCTTTTAAATCTATATCTTTGAGATGAAGCTGAATATCATCATAAACTCAAACTTTTTGCTGAAGTAGTTCTCTAGTAGAGCACAGATTTTGGATTTTTGGTAATTATGCAGATCACTGATTTTGGCAAGAATATTATGCAAATCTTGTGGGTGATGAATGTTTCTTAACCTTCCAGAAGGCAACATGAAGAAACTATAATAGATGAGTCAGAAGATTCATATTCCTCATTTAATTTATACAGCTGCTCTTATAGATAATAAATAATATACTGGTAATTGCCCACTTGGGTTTGGAGACTGGAAAGCTTTTTATTGGAAATTTTCACTTTTTTTTACACTCCCCTATTTATGAAAAGCAAAAAAAGCACTTTGGGTTAATTTGCCACATTCAAAAAATATCTGGATATGCTTTTCTTCAGGGGCTCTGAGGTGCTGTAAGTTTTCATGCTCAGACTCTTGTGCCTGAGACAACTCCCTTTCTAGCTCCAAAGAAGTACTTTTCACCCCTGCTGAGATAAGCAACTTCATTAAGTTTAGAATGCATAGGTTCAGCCACACAACAGATTCCAACTTTTTAGATAGAAATAGAAACTAATTCCACAGAAAATGAGCGCTATTTGGCAAAAACGTCCAGTTACACAACAACTATACAAACTGGGAACAGGTGTATGATGATTCAATAAAGTAGCTTTAAAAGCTATGGCAACAACCAAAAATACCTCAGATTTAAACAAAATGATTTCAGTTTAAGTGAATTCCAACTAACAGGTTAAATATACACTCTGTTAACAGGGATTTTTGGCGTTAATGGGCAAAATAGGTCAACATAGCAAAGAAGTGCTCATGCGCCAAGAGAAACTATTCAAAATACTATCCAAAATACATTGATTCACAAACAAAATGGTGTGTGTTGACTTTTGATGTACATATGTCTACTATGTGAATCAGTGACAAAATACACCCAAGCACAGTGAGTTAAATCTCAACCCAAAACCAAAACACAATAGCAACTCACTATGTAAACACAATCACTCAAATGTTGTGTGCAATGGATTGTAATCAATAATGATACCAATGTATCTAAAATAAGACACACAATCTGAAACACAAATTTTAAAAATATTGTGTTGGGTGCTTAATTTGGCGTAAAATCTGAGAAATGGGAAGAAATTATTTCAGGTATTCTAAAATGGGTATTATAAAACCAAAAACAACTAATTAAGAGATAAAAAATCTATAATCAGGATATTGGGTAGGAAACAATATTAATTAAATATCCATATTCAGATAAAAGCAAAAATTAAAATTAGAGAGTAACTTAATCAAAATTATTTAGTATTTTATTAAATTTTAAAATGAAAGCAACACAACAACAGAGTATCTATTCACCTGTTGTGCGCTGCAGTTGTGGTTGCCCCCGCAGGTCAAAGAACAGAGTTAGTGCAACCCAAGTGCCTACTCAGGAAGGAGACGTGAGAGGAGAGTTCAATAGTGATGCTGCACTGACACAGCTGTTTTGAGGAGCACAAGCTGCTAGGGTGCAGAGCATCAACCCTTGGGTCCCCAAGCTGACCCAGAAGCCCACCAAGGAGCCACAACAAAAATGGTTAGAAACAAGGAGGTAGAACTTACTTTGTATATGTTTGATGTTGTGTACAGACAAGAGTTGTCCTGTCAGCCATGCTGGAGAAGGTTAAGCCTGTAGTTGACACTAGCTATGAGCCTTACATAAGTGATGGCAACCAGGAAGAGGACAAGAAGCCTGAGTTCTACAGAACTGATGAGGGATAGCTGGTGTTAAAAAAGGTTGCAGCCTTCTATACCAAGGTGCCTATGCCTTGCAAGCCAGTTTCCAATCAGGAGCTAGATTCACCAACTCCCGCAAAGCCCACTCAGAAGCGCATCCCTGATATCAAACGCATCATTCTGCTTAAGCTAATGTGGGAACCTGGTGATTACAACGCATCCACGGCTCTTGTTGGGGTGGATCCCAAGTACACCTCAGAGACATTCAACATTTTCATCAATACTGGCCGAGTCCTTGCCGCAGAGAAATCCTTGCGCGTTTCTGCCATGCTCACCGAGGAGCACAAATGAGCAATCCACCAGTGGATAACTCAAGATTGCCATCTTGAACTAGCAAATATACAGGCAATGGTCAAGTCTACTTTTGGGGTTGAGGCTTTAATTTCCTTTTACTATCATCTGGTGAAGGGAATGCACTTTTTCTGGAAAAAAACTTGGGGTATCCCCCTACAATTGTAATAGCCTAGCCAACATTGACATCCAGAAAAAATACGCAGAGTTGTACGCTGCCCTCAAATCCAAGGGAACAGTCAAATGCTATTACATTGATTAATCAGCATTTGCCTTGTCTATGCATAATGCATATGGATATGTCCCAAAAGGCTCAAATGATGGGGTAGCTTGGCGTGCTGCAGTCCGCGCCACAGCCTACTCAATGGTGGCTCTCCTTGGTCCAAAGGGGGTCAAGCTATACCAAATGATACTGGGCTCCCACAACAGCCGTATCTTTCTAGCATTCCTCTAATTGGTCCAGGAGCACCTGCGGCTCACAAGCCTGGGCTTCACCAATGTTATTGTACTGGATAACATTGGTCTCTACAAGGTGGCCAATATTCTTGAAGAGTTCCCAATTATTGACACCAGCATTGCAGTGGGCCCCCAGCAATTGGCCACAGCAAATTTGCGCCTTCTCTTCCTCCCTGCTTATTCACCCTTTCTAAATCCCATCAAAGAAGTTTTTGGGTGGCTCAAGCGAGTCATAAAGCAAGGGAACCCAACTGGGACCAAGGACCTAATTGATTTGCTGCAGGCCAGGATCCACACCCTCCCAACTGAGACCATGGCCAAATTTATGGCCACACTGACTTGTTCATCCCTGTCTGCCTTGTCAAACAGCCAATCAATTAAAGGCTTAGCTTGTCTGGATTTTTTATATTCTCTAATTTACTATTTAAGATTTATTAATTATTATTTTATATTTAGAAGCTTCTAAGCCCACAATCACATTCAGCAGGACCATCAATTAAGGTTAGTAATATTATTTTTTTAAATTAATTTTTTATTATGGCATCTGAGGGTATCCCAGACACTTGACACTTGATTACGTGAATATATTTATATCACTCTTATCAAATAAATATAAAAATGGGATAAAAAAATTAAATGTAAATGTAAAAATTAGAATTATATTTTATTAACGTATATTTTTATGCTTTTATGAAAATTTTCCAGAATATATCTTGCAAAACTTGCTTTCTAAAATAAAAATTAGAAAAATTTATTATAATATAAATTGTAATGAAATTTATTGGAAGATAGGATTTATTAAGAGCGCCTGTAGTGAGTTCTTTAGTATGTACCCACCTGGCAATGGAGGTGGCGCACAACCTCCACCGCCACACTGTAGACAGTGGATACACCCTGATTGAAATATTATTGGCGGCTATTAAAAGGAAGTATGGTGAAGTGGGAGTTCAGGAGTAGCTTTTCTGCCAGGGCTGCAGTCCTGTAAATGCCTGTCAGGACCAGGGCGTCCTGGATTACGTGGTCCACTAGCGTACCTGGGGGTACCTTCTTCCCGTTAGCAAGAGCCAGACCTTGTCAATCCCAAGAAGGACCCCGTCTAGGTCCTTCACGCTGGCACCCATTCTGAAGTAGAAGAGATGCCTGAGGTAAACAATGAGATGAAGCCTTTTTCCAGCAAAGGCTTCTGTAAACTCACAAAGTTTGTTATATACTGTGCTGATCTTTTTCTTGTGCTTGGTCTTGGCAAAATACAGCTCCATAGCTGCAGGGAGCCCCATCTCATTGGCGCTCCAGGCCAACCTGAAGTTGGCATAGAAGATTTTTGTCTTCTTTATGGCTGTTGCATCTGCAACAGCCAATTTTCCAACTGTGTATTCAAAGTTCTCCAGTAGGTAAGAGAGTGTGTGCTCCATTGGGAAGCAGAAGCAAGCAGCCACATGTGCCTGGCCCATCTACGGTATATTATTGAATGGGAGTGTTTCCAGGATGTCCCAAACAAGCTCAATGGAGTTTACACAGTAAACTTCACTAAGAACCACCGGGTCCAGGCAGACCATTTGAGCATCCTTGTAGGAAGTAACTGCCCACTTGGATGCCCCCTCAGCATGTGTAACCTCAGCCAATGCCTCCTGCAACATAAGAAAGGACCCAAGGATGCGGTACTCCAGCTCCTGTACAACAGGGGGGGACAGAAACAGCTGCCTAGCCACATGATTGGCATAATTTGCATAAAAGGTGGCCAGGACAAAGGGGACCAGGACTTGGCAGAGTTTGCCGTCTAAGTTTTCTAAGAAAAAAAGGTAAGTATTTTGAAAATTTATTAATTTTGTTTTTTAGGCTACCTTCTTGTGTTTCTTCCTTGCCTGCAGCCTCAGCCGGCTTAGCCATTCTTGGAGCAAGAAGTTGAGTGGGAAGTTCTGTATCCTCAGTTCTTCTGCGCTTTGCGGGTTTGAGGTGGGAATACATCTCAGGGTCATCTGTTCAGGCAGAAAGCGGAGAGGGTAAAGTACTTGAATTGAAGGCCCTCAACCACAGTTTTTTTGAATTTTTAGTAAGCGCTTGATTGTCTTCTCATGGGTGTCTGGTATTTTAGTCATAAGGGCCTTTGCAGACACCTTGTCTATTTTGTCTCCTTCAAGGACGGCGGAATTAACTCTTGCTTTAACCTAGTGGTCGATTTCTTTGATCTCTGCAATTGCAGAGTCAAGGTCCTTTGAAAGCTTTTTCAATTCTCTCATTGATTTTTTACTAACATTTCCTTATGTTTTTATAGCTTTTACCCTAATAAAATCTTTATTATTCTGATAATATTTCCTCTTTGTTTATCCCTGTTTGTTTTCACATTCCTCCAATATCCCATTTTTATCCCATTGTGTATATGTTTTACACTCAACTCAATATATGTTGTTTGCTTTGTGTCATCATTGTCCCTTAATTGCCATATTATTTTTAGCACTTTGCACAGCCCATTTTGAAAATACTAACAACAATTTGGTGGTCATCAAAATTTGAAATAGAAAATTATGGGTTAATTGTGTTTAGATAAAGTTATTACTGATCCAAATTCAAAACCTTAATGATAAAATTTAAGCCAATCAGGAGCCAAGTGATAAAGTAATTGTTGTGACATAAAGGGACATCCTTTAATTTTTTTTTGTATGTGCACTAATTAATATGATTGGCTGGTTGTTTTTCCATTGAGTGCCATTGCTGCTGTGGTGAGTTGTTGATGTACTAGTGCTAACCCAGCAGCTGATTGGGCACTAGTCCACCAACAGCTTACCACAGCAGCAATGGCGCTCAATGAAAAACAACCAGCCAATCATATTAATTAGTGCACATACAAAAAAATTAAAGGATGTCCCTTTATGTCACAACAATTACTTTATCACTTGGCTCCTGATTGGCTTAAAGTTTATCATTAAGGTTTTGAATTTGGATCAGTAATAACTTTATCTAAACACAATTAACCATAATTTTCTATTTCAAATTTTGATGACCACCAAATTGTTGTTAGTATTTTCAAAATGGGCTGTGCAAAGTGCTAAAAATAACTGTGTTATGGATCTAGATACATGGAATAGTAAATATATGATTTTATAGAAATAAGCTGAACATAAAGAATAAAACCAACTATAAACAAAGAGAACGTGAACAATTGAAATTCAAAATAAAGATAATATAAATAGAAAATGTTTGGCAACAGGGGGTTTATTGGGGTGGTTAAGAGTGATGCCTAGTAGACAGAATAGCGTGGGAAGGAAGACATAGAGGCAGTGATGGCCTGGGGAGTCTGGGATTGGGTGGGTGGGGCTGGAAGATGGGGGGTAGTGGTGGCAGGGGTAGAGCCTGGAGGATTTATTGTGATGAGTGCCATATACCGCTTATCATATTCCTTGTCTGTCATTGCCTTGATTGGCTAGTAAGTGGCTGTGGCACAAGGGGAGGTACTTATCCTTTTGTGATTGGTTGCCCATATTCACATGGAAAACCATTTGCGCAAACAATTCAGCCATCATTTGGTGAAAAAAGAGAGAATTGTGGTCAAGGACCCCAAGATAGAGGTTGTTGAAAGCCTGAGGGCAGCGTTCCTGGAGTGTATCTCCAATATTAAAGAACACAACATCAGCCATATGGATGTCTGCGTGACCGGCAGGGTAGGCTGAGGCCTGGTGCCCGCGTCCCTGGATGGCCTTGAGGGTGGTGGAGCTACCCTCCATCTGGTGGATCAAGAAAACCTGGTGCTTGGAATTTGAGCCATCCCAGGAGTCAAGTAATCCACTGAAAGTGTGGCTGTACTTGTAGCCATTGGTGAAATCTGGGTTTTTCTGATAGTAGACAAAACCCTTGGCTGAAACAGCCAGAAACGCACCAATGAATGTCCCCCTGTGACAGTCCACATGTTTGGTGGTCTGCAGGCGGGGCTAATGTTGACCAAGTGAAAGTTTGGTTGTTCATTGCAGGTAGAGGCCTAGTAGGTAATGATGACTACTAGGGACAGTAAGGCCTAGCTAGTAGGTGTAAAGACTACTAGAGGCAGATGTTGTCTCCACCCAGCAGAAGATGTTGGCTGCTGTGGGCTAGAGGTCTTCACCCAGCAGAGAACTGTGGCTGCTTGGGGTAAAGAATGAGATAGCTCAGTAGGGAACTTTGTCTGTTTGGGGTGGGGAGTGATCCAGCCTGATGGGTAGTGTTTGCTGATCAGGCTGGAGGATGTTTAGACCCTGGTGGGTAACGCAGGCTGCCAGGGTAGAAGTTTTTATCAGCATGGTAGGGGACGCCTACCAGGGCTATAAGTTTTGGACCCCTAGCAGTTAGCGTGGGCTGCCAGGGAGGGGAAGAGCTTTGAGGGCTCTACGTACCCTGATACGCTTACAGGAGGTCTGTGAGCAAGCATCCTACCTAAAGGACTGGTAGGGTGTCCTTGTTTATGCCTCTTATGGGAGCTTTGAGGGAACCAAAGAGAGCATTGGATGGCATAGATTTGCTCAGAGGTGTCATCAAGGCGGTTTGCTCTGGGAAGAAGCTGCAGAACTTGGTATGATCAGGCCTCTGGGAAGTAAAGCTGATTACTTTGTGACTGAAAGCCCAGATTTAATCACCTGGGTGAGAGAAACAATGCATAGACATTGATCTATGGTTAAATGGCCTAAGTGGAGTGCCACTTTCAAGGGACCAGTCAAACACCAGTTCAATGTAGACTCATGCCTGGGTCTACAGGTTCTGGTAACAGGGACTAAGATAAAGAACCAAGGTGGTTCAAGGGATTGTTGCAACCAAGTTTCCAGACTTTCCTGCTAACATATCTTACAATACACAGGGTGCGCTCAATGAGTTGCCCCTTGACAGATCTAACGACATGGATTAATCTGATGGTAATATCAAATGGTGGGTACTTCATCCTAATTAGGTGTGTTACCAATTTGACTTGCTGATCCCCGCATGAGTTATTCCTTGGCTTCAAACCTTACACGGAACTTTCCACTATGCCACCCCCTTGTGGTCTTGTGGCTTTCCCCATATGGTATATTAATCACAATATTCCACAATAAACAATACCTTATTCTTATTATTCTGTCCTTTTCTATTGGACTGTTGTCTTCCCCAATTCCAAATACTGAATCCTCATTGGTTCAGTTGCAACAGGATTAGCAGAGAAGACTAGTAAAAAAGACTGTTTGATCATAGTGAAAACTAGTTGAGGGACTGTTGGTCCATATTGAAGTTTTGAAACCAAAATGGTTCATTGTGCAGATGAAACCAAGGTGGTTCCTAGTGAGGGTAAGTTGAAGGGCTCAGAGATCATGATGCAGGAGTAGCTGGTCATGTTAAAGGAGTAGCCAGAGGACTGATAAGCTGTTGAAAGACTGGAATGAGCTGGCTGAAGGATCATAAGATGATGAAGAACAGGTGGTCCGGAGAAATGAGCCAAGATTTTGCTGAATGGATTTATCAAAGTGGGAAAATGTAGAATAATTTTGCCTTGGTTTAGTAGTAAAATCAAGAAGGAATGTGTATAGAAGTGTAGTTAAGATATTTATTTATTAAGTTCCTAGGATAGATGAAGGTATGTTGCTATGAGAGCTGGATACAAAGTTGTTTTGGTGGGACATTTTCCTTGGATTTTACAAGATTTGTAAATATATGGGGAAAACATTGAAGAGGTCCAGAAAGAACAGCTTAAATAGTATTCTACTATTTAAATGGGTTTAGGTTGAATGTATGGAGAACTGGTGCCGGAATAATGGACCAGTTAACGCTTTGGTGCGTGAAGAGTTGTTGCTTTGAGCAGTTTGAGCTGTGGAAATTATTTTCTTAGTTGGATCCCAGTGGAACTTCAGAAATGGTCTATTTCTGCGCTCTGCATTAATTGGTTGAGTTCTGGCAGGTTTCCTGATGAAAATGATTGGTTGGAAGCCAAAAGCTTAAAGTATAAGCAAGGAAATAGTGAATTAATACTTTAAGCTTTTGAGAAAGTAAGTATGTAAGCTTAAGTTATTATAGGAAAAAGTGAGCAGCAATGGGTTAAGCTTTTGAAGAAAGCAATTTTGAAGGCAGAACTGTTGGGAAAAAGACACTATAAGAAGGTAGCTAGCTAGAAAGTTATAGGGTCTTTTCTGGGTCTTTTGAGTTTCTGCCTAGAGGTTTTTGGAAGCCTTTTGATTGCCAGCAGGAGCCTGGTTGGACTGATACAAGTGGAATACCAAGGCCACTAAAGATATACAGAGAGCTGAAGCCCAAGATAACAGAGCATGAGCCAAAGAATAAGGAGCTAGATCCTAAGCGCGGTGCAGAAGTCCAAGTTTAAGAAGCAGAAGTCCAAGACTTAGGTGCAGGAGTCCAAGACCAAGTACAAGGAGTCCAAGATATTGTTGGAGGACTCCAAGTATTGGCAAACTCATACTATTTCCCTGACCCACCAGACCATATATCAGAAGGTTTCTAAGGAGATCTTCCTTCTGATAGTGAATAAAAGCTCATTTCAACCCCTATACATATTTCTGAGACACATTTTCCCTTACTAGAGAATGACATCTCCTTCCAGCTGGTCCCTAGCTATGATCCAGGACACACTTTGAGGACTGGTGTACAGGAACCCCATACCCCCTCTTGACCTTCTTTCTTCTTTTTTGGGTGGTGGCTCTTCCTTGCTCACCAAAATTGTCAAATTCAATTGATAACTTGTAATACAAGACAAACATGATGTCATCTGTTAGACTAGTCAGGCATCAGACCAGAGTTGATTTGATGGCGGGGTCATACAGGAAATCCTCAGCGCCATCCCATTGATTGCTGGCAACATAGGTAAGAATCCATATTGAATCCACATTTCCATGCATCCAGAGCTGCACTATGCGCTCAGACACCCAAATGCTATGGTGTGAAAGTTGCTTCTGGACCTGGGTCAAGGGAAGCTTGGGGTCCCGCTGGAGGAGGTCAAGCATAATAGGGTACGTCTTGGTGATTTGGGACTCGGGGGCTTTCTTTGGCTTCTTGGCTGTCCCAATCAGATTCCCCTTATTCATCAGTTATTGAATTCCCATATGATAGTGGCTTGGGTAAATTGCAATTGAGTGTTAATCTGGTCCCAGGACAGATCCTGAAGGTTGAGTGCCACAATTTCTTGGAGAATTTGGGCAGTAATGATTCTGTTTTTGGGGCGCTGGGCTGGAGGAGCTGAAGCCTGATTGGCTGAGGGGGGCAGGTTGGCTGGTGGCAGGAAGTTGTTCTGAATTGAGGTTGTCATCCTAATTGGTTGGTTGACAGGCAGCTTGTGCGGGGGTGGGTACGGGAGCAGGGGCAGAGCTAGACACTTTGTGATTACTGAACAAGTCAAAGGCATAGGGGTCGGGGGTCAGGTACAGGTCAGCTTCCTCATTACCTGCATCAAAGGCTTGGGAGTAAACAAGTGCCTCCACATTCTGATCCTTGTCTTCATTGAAGCTGGTTTGGCTTCTGTTGGCTTGGCTGCTGGCGCTGTCAAAGATATTGCTAGTAAAAACCATTGTAAAAAAACTTAGGATAAAATCACTAAAAGTAGAAGTTTAAAATTTTATGATTTATTTTTATTGTAATCTTGAGTTTATATTCAGAAAGTTCTCAAAAATATTATACACAAATAAGGAGCCATGAAAATTAATAAGATGCCTCTGTTCCTAAATTGGATAGCTGTTGATTGTCTGTTAAAATGTTATTTTTCTATTTTAGGCTGCTCATACTACACATCTTATGTGACTTCAATCTTGTTTTGTGCTTGTGGAATATCACTTCCAGAGTGATCAAATTTTGTTTCATTTTAGTCCTTCTGTTGGTGTCTCATATGAATCCTGATTGGATTATAATATACTCTGGAACAGCATCCATCCATCTCACTTGCTGCGTCAGTTCATTTTGATTGTGGTTTAAACAACTCCGCTTGATATTTGCTATAATTTTGTATGATGGGCTAGTGAAATTTTGTTTTTATTTGACAGTTCATTTATTAACCAAAAATATTTAAATTATTTGAATCCTGAATCTTGCGCATTTTGGATTTTGTTCAAATCTGAAATCATTTTGTTTAAATACGAGGTATTTTTGGTTGTCACCATAGCTTTTAAAACTACTATATGGTTTTTCATTTCTATCTACTATATTTCCAGAAAATTATCTCAAATCTAATAAATGCATTATAATATTAAAATTCTCACTCATTTGTTTTTCTTTGCTTTGTTTTTTAGTATACTTGACGTTATATCATACAGAAATATAATAAGTATGTTGATAAATATAAACTAAATAGAAAACAAATATTAAAAATAAAATTAATGCAGTAGTTTTCAAACCTGTTGAGATAAACAAAAAAATCTCAGTCTAAAAATGAATACAAATCTGTCTAAAAGCAAAATCAATATGGGTCCAAATATATTGTAATTTGATATAAATTCCTTAATTTTTGATTTCATTTTTAGACTGAGTTGTATTTGTTTTTAGACTGAGATTTTTTGTTTTTCTCAACAGGTTTGAAAAATTCTGTACAAAATAAAGTATTATCCACAGTTTTAATTGATTAGCTGTTTAGAAAGACATGCAGAGGTAAAAAAAATTAGCATGGGAGTAGGATTTAGCCACAGTCTCTGCTGGAAGGGTGTGGATCCCAACCTGCTGCAAATCAAACAAGGCACCAGGCCCAGTTGGGGTGCCTTGCTTGAAAATTGGCTTAAGCTACCCAAAGACCTCCTTGCTTGGGTTCAGGAATGGGGAATAGGCAGGAAGAAATAAGAGGTGCATAGGTTCTGTAGCCAATTGCTGCTAGCCAATTCACTGCCTGTCTCAATCATTGGGAATTCATTGAGAATATCTTCCACCTTGTGGAACCCAAAATTGTCTAACACAATGATGTTGGTGAACCCTGAGCTAGTGAGACTTGGGTGCTCTCAAACCAATCAGAGAAACACAATGAAGGCCCCACTATTGTGGGAACCCCTGATCATTTGATAGAGCTCAATGCCAAGGGGACCAAGAAGGGCTACTATAAAGTAGGTCACAGCACAAACTGATGTACATCAGTATATCCTATACTTAGCACCTTTGAGCACATAGTTTAAGCATTGCTCATGGATGGTGCAAAGGACAATCCATCAATGTAGTAGAATTTTACTGTGCCCTTCTCCTTGAGATCAGTGTATGTCTTGGCATATTTTTGATGGTACTAAATGTTCATAGGGCTATTCCAGTTGTATGGAGAAACCCCAAGTTTTTTCCATGAGAATCTTAAACTCTTAACAGCGCAATAGTAAGTCAAAATTGATGCCTCAATTTCAAAAACAGTATTGACCATTGACTGTATATTTTCCAGTTCAAGATGGCAATTGTGGTCAATCCACTGACAGATGACCCATTTTTGATCCTTAATCAAGAGAGCTGGCTTGTGCTGGGATTTCTCTAAAAGAAGAATGGTACCAGTTTTCACAAATATACTATGAAGTCGATGAGCAGATTTTGCCAAAATACCAACAATAACTGTGGCCTGCTTGTAGTCCTGTGTCTTCTTGATGAGCATGATAAAGGTCTTGCAGCTGGAGTTGAGGATGATGTGATACTTGCACTTTTTGGTGTTGGAAAGTGGATTCCTGGGCTCAGCCACAACACAGGGCATAAGCACTTGGCTGCAGAACACAGCAACCTTTTTAAACACCTTCTACCCATTTGTAGTTTGGAAATACTGTGGCTTGTTGTCTTCATCTTGCCCTTTGCCATCACTCATGTAAGGCTCACATGTGATGTCAAGGACAAGCTTCACCTACCCATAATAGTAGCCAAAATACCACCACAGCAGTATACAGGGTCATATACTAAGGACACCCTCTCAGTGGTGACATCATTTAATGTTTTGGTGATAACCTTGGTGTAGTTTATGGTCAGCTTTGGGACCCTAGGGTTTATGCTTTGTGCTCTTGCACTCTGTGCCCCTTGAGCTAGTTGTGTCAGTGCAACCTCACCAATATTCTCTTCTATCCTGTCTCCTTCCTGAGTTGGCACTTGTGTTGCACTAACTCAATTTTTTGGCCCACAAGGGTGTCCACGTCTGCGGTGTACTCCTCCGGCTCCTTGGCTCTGCTGTTGTGATGTTTCTGGTTTGGTATAAAAGTAAGATTAAATTAGATAAGTCTAGTGTAGATTCAGAACCTGTTGGGAAAGATGCAGGGTTGTCAAATCCTTCTGTGTAAACTCACCAACTCACTGGAATAATTTTCATCCTTTAATATAAAAAAGTGAGTTGTCCTGTGATGAAAATTACTCCATTAAGTTGGTGAGTTTGTGCAAAAGAATTTGGCAATCCTGCATCTTTCCCAACAGGTTCTGAATCAACAGCACCTATTTATATTTATTTATTATAATATATATTTGTCCTTATATAGCACATAAAAGTTTGTAGTCACTACCGTTTATTTCAATTTAAGCTATTCAATCTCTATATTATTATTATGGTCATAAATGTGCACTTTTAACTGTATGTATTGATAAATTTTGATTTTTTATAATTTTAATCCCAAAAACAGACATTTAGAACATTTACTTCTTTTAATATTCTAGATTGCATATCTTAATTGGGATGAACTGGTAACAATATTATAGATCATTGATTCATTTTGATTTTGATATTTTTTGTTTCAGTTGCTACTGGGGTTGTTGTTAGATCGAGCTTTACACTTTAGTGACAGAATTCATTCCCTTCTTAAAGATCATAGTAAACAGGGTAGCTTTGTTCTGTGGTTGAAACTCATTTGTTCTAGTGATTGAAATGTTTGCTGCTGAATCATCGTGTATTGGTTCTCTGTATACATAATTTGCTGCGTGTCTGGACATTTCCGTCAATCACAGCACATTTTCAGTAGAACCAGCTTACATTTCTGTCAAAATCGGTGAATACATTATGTGGCTGAACCGCTTTGTTATTAACTGAACAGCTTTTGTTTATCTCAGCAGGTTGTAAAACCTCTGTATTGTTCAAAAAAATATAAGTCTATGGATTGAATAATACCAAAGCAGCTAACAGGCTTTAACAGGCAACAGTCAGAATTTAGCATCCTCCATGGTGACAATCCCAGATTTTATTTTGGCTTTATTCTTTACAACTTTACTTAAAACTTGAAAACTAGAATTAAATTTATTTTTTAACGTTAAGAACAATTATTTAAAGTAAAAAATCAATAAAAATACAAAGTATGTTTTGGGGATTGTTGACATGGAGGATGTTACACGCTGACAGTTGCCTTTTAAAATGCTCAAGCTAGCGCCTTGGCTTAATCTAATAAATAACGACACATAAGTTTCTACAGGTTACCCCCAGACATAGCACGACATCTATCGTTGCTATTGATAATTACAAAACTGAGAGCCAAGAGCTTAGGGGTATCTCACTCAAGTATCTGGTTGCCATAGCTCATAATCTCTAAGAAATGCACATTGGTGCATTTCTAATGAATCTGTCAATATGCTGAATATTCAACCCATCATTGATCCTTCTTTAAGCAATGTGCTGCTCACTCTCCCAAACAAGGTGCGTAACCCATTTCCATATCGGAGAACTATCTACCTTAGCAAATTAGGACACTGCAATTCCCTCATTCTACTAATGACATCTGGCCATAGTCTAAACTATCAACCTTTTCCTCCTCTCGTAATAAATAGCTTGCCTGGATGGTATACGCAAGCTTTTGAACTATGGGATGCTGGATTTCGGTTGGATTGAGCTCACATCAAATTAAATATTAAGACTTTTTTTCTGGAAAATCCGCTACTAAAAAAGGCAGGCTCAAGTTGCAGCGAGCCAATTAAAAGCTGCACATTTGATTTAGCTCTTATCTCTTAATGGTAGGGTTTCAAACATGTTTTTAACTTGCAAGGATAATTTTCACATGCTGTAATCTCTTTGATTGGTTAGTCTTATCAGAGAAAAGTATAGGTCGACAAGCTTATACCTTTAACCAGCTAAATCCATCCCTAAACCTAACAATATAATTAGCTTCTCCCCTTGCATCAAACTCATCCTGATGCGAGTAGATTATATCAAATATATATATAAATTGATTAAAGTATATTTAGAATCAAAACGGTTAGGCAGAAGATGCCCCCACTTACATCAGAAGTGAATTTGATGCATGAGGGATGACTCTGCTGATTGATATTTGAACGAGAAAGATCGGGGTTAAATCTTATCAGTAAAAGTTCTAATGATCAGAAGATATATATTCAAGTTATCAGCTGGAAGCTCACAAACAACTCTTTTCTGAGGATCGAGTTAACAATATCAAGTTTTAAGCACCTTATTTTTGCAGTAAAACTTAACTTTCTTCTTTATCTCCAATTGAAGAAGTCTCATCTTTCACGTGTTATACTACTTCCAATGAATACAAGTAATTAACAGTGAAATTTAAATTTTAAGTTGCGCAAGCTGTGAAGTGAGTTAGAATTATGCAAAATATTCTAATTGAGAAAATTGGCTACCCATTAAGCATTTAGACTGTTTTTAGCTGAATAGTTGTTGATTTTAGCTAAATAGTGTTAAGTGTATATATTATAAAATAAATCGCTTTCTCGGATTATTCTTTATCTAAAAAAATATTCACATTTACTAAATGTTGAACGCCTTGATAGATGGCAAGTAAAAAAATTAAGTTTGATTTTGTAAATAAAAACTTTAGATTAATTAAAGCCTACCTGAGAAACAAAGGTTGATAGCCATGTTGTAAAGGGAGTTTTGTCTATTAGAGGGGGTCACAAAAATTTGATGATGACCATTTCATCTATAAATGTGTGACCAGGAAAAAATAGCTGAAACTAACGCAAATGGTGCCTCGATTATTCAGGGACATGTGAGAAGAGGTATGAAACTGACTCTCCATTATGAGTTCTCCTAATAGCCTCTGCTAAGGTGGTTGAGATATCGATGGTATCGATCTTGGGACACAATCCCTTCTTGTCGTCGTGAGGAATTGTATTAGTGACAACTACTCTGGTGAGAACAGAGTCATTAATCACTTGTATTGCCTTTCCAGATAAAATACCATGAGTGACAATGGCATATACGCTCTTGGCGCCCTTCTCCATTAAAATTTGGGCGGCCAATCCAAGAGTTCCACAAGTATCGGCCATGTCATCAACAAGGATAGCTATCTTTCCTGAAACATCACCAACTAGCACCATACGAGACACCTCGTTGGCTTTCTTGCGCTCTTTGTGAATGATAGCAAAGCCAGAATCGAGACGATCAGCAATGGCAGTGGCTCTTTAATTTCAAAGATTAACCACTTTATTCAACTCAAAATCATTACCTTTTGGCACCGCCTGCATCTGGGGAAACAATAATTGCGTTTTTGTAGTCAGGAATTTTCTCTCTGATATATTTAAGAGTCGAAGGCTCTGCATAGAGATTATCAACAGGAATATTGAAAAACCCTTGAATTTGAGAAGCGTGAAGATCCATGGTGATGACATGGTTTGCCCCAGCAACTGTGAGCATGTTTGCAACTAGCTTTGCGGAAATAGGAGCACGCGACTTGTCCTTCTTATCCTGGCGAGCGTAAGGGAAGCAAGGGATCACAGCAGTGATCCTACGTGCAGAAGCTGTTTTGCAAGCATTGATCATAATAAGAAGCTCCATAAGACTATCATTGATCTCACCGCAGCCAGATTGAATAATGAAAACATCTTCATCTCTAACAGATTCACCAATAGTAACAGATGTCTCCTGGTTGGAGTACTTCAGGACAGTGGATTTAGCAACCTGGACACCAAGGCGTCTAAAATATGAATATCAGGATTGATCAAAGCAAGAAACATACTTGGCAATTAAGCTTGCAAGAGCTGGATGTGCGTTTCCGGTGAGGATCTTGATAGAGTTGGAAGACATTTCTCTATGGATTTCTAAAATAAAATTTCAAGCGAAAGAGACAAGCTTAAGAAGTAGATCCAACTTTGATCTAACAGCTGGGCGGCTATTAAGTTTTTTGGTCTGCTTCAGAAGACATTATCTTATTCAACCTTGGTCTTATTCAACCTTGGGAGTCCACCAATAGGCTTTTGGTGGCAGCCTGTCAGGCTGCCCTGGGGCCGGCGGAGGTGTCAGCGGAGCCGCTAAGCCGCTGATAGGCTTCCGGACGAGTTGTAGTCTGGCGCGACGGGTAATACTGCCAGGGTGGACCTCGGAGCTTCCAGGTGAAGCTTTCATAAAGTTTTTTATATAAAAATCTAATTTAAGATGTAAAGTGATCCTGCCAAATTTATATGTTACTTAGATCATTAAAAGTGATCCTGCCAAATTTCATGTTACATAGATCATTAAAAGTAATCCTGCCAGATTTCATATGTTACTTAGATCATTAGTTTAAAAATAAATTTAGCTTCTTGAAAGCTGAAATTCTTGAATTGATTGGATTAGAAGAGTAGGATGATATCAGCATCAACCAAGCATTTAGGTAAGTTAAACTAACCACTAATCATTTCACTATATCGAATAAGTGGTATGCCATCACAGTTAGACTTCGTAAAAATCCTCAAGCTTCACTGTCTTCAGCTAAATTCAAAGTCATTCCGAAGCAAGGTATAATTTGATTGGCTAATCTAAAATATTTTCAGATTAGGCCAGACTTATGCAACCAAGTAAGCCAAGGGCTTAACCCATTATTGAAAACAACTATCTTTCGACTCTTTGCTTACCTTATACTACCATGTGTAGACATCTCTCTCGCTACTTCTTCGCGCACTCATTATGCTTCAAAGCGTCATCTATTAACCTTCGACATTTTCCTTTTCTCAACGCTATTACTTTGTTTTATGGAGCCTTCTGTCTAACAACTTGTTGAGTCCATCTCCCCAACTCTATCGTTAGTACCCATATGAGAGCCCAGTTTCCTCTTCTCCCAAAGTGCTTTATCGCCTGCTCTCCCATGCTGGTACATTGCTATTTTATCTTTATTGGATCTACCAATATTGCAATTCATGCTCTTCATCCTCATTTTTTCAACTCATGACCTATATGCGGAAAAAACAACGCCATAAAAAAGCCCAAATAAAAAAGTCTAGAAGCGACAAAAACAGGCGCCCAGAAAATATAAAAAATAATAATCTCAAAAAAATGAATATCTGTGCTAAAAAACAATAAATGAAGGGGAAATATCTAAAATAAAAATAACGTCAAATATTAAATATGTAAAAACCATGAAAAGAAAAATATGTTTATTTAATAATAAAAAGTTGTGAACACATATAAGTCATATCAAAAAGAACGGAAAAAAATTCAAGTTTGATTTCATTAAAAAGTGAGGGGGTTTTTATTGTATGCTTCTAAATATGTGCCTAAAATATGATAAAGTTAGACCTCTTATTTTAAAATAGGCTATCCATTAAAATAAGACAGCTAATTTTTAAGTCTCTTCATTGTATAATCAGTATTCATATATCTCTTGTATTTAAAAAGTATTTGTAGAAAAATCCTGTCATTTTTTTATAAAATATTTAATTTGGAGCTGATACTCTAGAAAGCCTAAAATTACTTTGTCTTTTGTATCTGATTAAGGAACAGTAAAATAGGTGTATGTACAGTAGTTTTCAAACCTGTTGAGATAAACATATATTAGTCAGTTTAGAACCCATAGGTTCAGTCACAAAACAAATTTCAACTGGAACCAGTTGAAGGTTAATTTACTCAATAAAGCTTCTATTTATCTATAGCCAAAAAACAAAAATAATCCATCACACAATGAAAATAAAGTCAAGTTCCAAAAATGAGACAATAAACACATGGGAATCAAATTCAAAACACACACAATCCAGTCACTCCTGAAGCATTCTACATCAAATTTGATAATGAGTGTGTAGCAAATATGATACAAACAGAGGACGCATGAGGGTCAGTCACAAAAGTGATGAGCTCAAACATAAAACAACTTATTTTTTGAAAGTATTGATTATTTTTGGGACTCAAATTGGAAACAGTGAATTTCAGGAGTGAATCCACCAAAATATATTCAGGGAACTACAGCATTATTTTCAATGTATGCACTTCTAAATCTGGTTATTTATGTCTGATAGAATGTCTCAAAAAAGAGCACAAACTTAAATAAAAAATTCTAGAAATACTTTGCTTTTCTGTTTTAATTAGAATTTTATTGAGCTTTGTTTACAATGAGTTTTTCAAGTGAAGATAACTTTAGTATCATTGAGGAGCAGTACCAGAAGCTACTCCAAGCTCAGGCTGCTGATCAAGGGAGTGCAACCACTGTGTTTCCTATCTATACCCAGTTTAATGCAAGTCGTGAGGGTGAGTTGTATGTGTCACCAGCCCCACCCATGGGTGCCTTTTCTGATAGCCAGTATGATGCTCCCCAAGCCAGCCCCTACCAGTGTCTGTGCCACATTCTGGAGACTGGGCACCTGTGATCCCCTTCAACCCAATTCAATCATTGCTTGAAAATTTGGGCCAATCAGAACAAGCCCTACCTAATCCGGGTCCCATTATTCCCAAAGGCCCCCAAAAACATTGAATAATAACTAATGAAATTATAGAGGAGATTGTGAGCCTCAAGCATAGTGGTGTAAATTTTGCCAAAATTGCCACCTGTCTTGAATTCACCAGGGTGGTGGCTAGACATGAATTATAAGCCCTCTTGAAGAGAGGTGGGGAAAAGCTGGCCAAGAAGCTAAAAAAGCAGATCAATCTGAGATCAAAGATGCCTATTCTCTAATGCTTGACTTCCTCCAGCGGGACTCATACCTCCGATTGACTGAGGTCTATCACCTACTTGGGCTCCAGGGCATTTTTATTGCCAGCTGTACAGCTCTGGATGCATATACTTGTCTTATTCAACCTTGGGAGTCCACCAATAGGCTTTTGGTTGGTAGCCTGTCAGGCTGCTCTGTAGCTGGCAGAGCTGTCAGGGGAGCCGCTAAGCTGCTGATAGGCTTCTGGATGAGTGGTAGTCTGATGTGATGTGGAATGCTGCCAGGGTGAACTTTGAAGGCTTCCAGGTGAAGCTTGGTTGAAGTTTTAATATAGAAATTATGAAGGATTTAAAATTTAAAGCTTCAAAATTACCTCTGACTGGCTCTGAAGGCCTATTAGATATCCATTTAATCTCCTTACCAAGTCACATAGCAGCCAGAGCAATGATTCAAGCTTTGGGTTCATCATCAATTTTAACCAATTGAGTGGCTAAATACAGTAGTTTTAAAAGCTATGGCAACAAGCAAAAACACTTTGGATTTAAACAAAATAGCTCAGATGTAAACATAATTAAAAGTAATAAATTTATATTAATTTACAATAGATTTATTTTTAACTTTGTTTACATCTGAGTTATTTTTGTTTAAATCCAAAAAAATTTACTTGTTGCCATAGCTTTTAAAACTACTGTAAAGGTAAGCTTAATTTATTGCAAGCTCAAAGCTAGCTAATAGCCTATTAAACTACAACAGTTCCCTCAGGAGCTTAGAAACCACTCCAGGTAAGCTTTTGACTAACCTTTTAGATACTAAAAAGAACTCATCTATAATTGTAATTATTATTGTAATAATTAATTATAGTAAGCAGATTTCTTTGCATAACAAACTAAAACTTATAATAATTGCCAAGGAGCTGGATGTACTGGTATTCTGGTTGTTGTCAACACACTTAACATCCTGTCATTGCCCAGTTTGGTGCCAATCCAATATACAGTTCAACATTCCAGAAATGGCAACAAACCAATATCACATGACTTGTCCAGGTATCCAGCAACTTGAATCCATTCTGCACATGACCATCCTTATCTTTGATCCAACTTAAACCCCTGGCACAGTATAAGCTATATAATTCTAAAGTATTATCCAATAAAATATACCCCTCTTCTTCTTAAATATATATTTGAAGCTTCCCAAAAGTTGCTCCTCATCACTGGTAGCAGCTACAGTTTTTTGGCTATGCCTATGAAAGAAAGAATGACTGAAAAAACCTGCCCACCTTTGCCCACATACTGAACCAGGCTACATCTCAAGATACCTGGAAAACATACTTCTGCACCCAAAATATTGACAAAGATATACCTAGTGGATGCACCATATTCAAAGGGCTGGTAATTCCTAAAGCATGCACCAAAATAATTCAATACAGTCACTCTCTTTGTTGGAAATTGCGCCATTAACACTATTTTGATATGGCCTTTGAATAATGATAAATGCAAAGATTTGACTGATTTTGTTTTTGAGTTCAGTGAATTCCTCGCTTTCCGTAAATGGGTCTGGGTCAATATCCACCCATTCCAGAATACCATACCTTCCCTTGTCTGATCCTGGTATGACCTCATCCCAACGTGACCCCTTTGGCCACTCTGTCTATCTAATGAGTGATCCCTGTCCCTTGTCTACTATTTAAGTAGAATCAATTCTCCTAATAAAGACAAGTTTATCCACATTTGTGTTGGCTTTAATAATCTTCAAGCTTTTTCCTGTCCTTTTTGCCAAAAGGACTTTCACATCTTGTATTCCAGGAAATTAAGGTATGTGCCCTTAATTTTGCCCTGAATGCTACCCCAAGGCTAGCTTTGAACCTCAAATCTTTTGTTATAAAGATTTCTCGCCGTATCCTTCTGGATGTTGTCCCTAGGAGCTGAACACGACAAAATGGTGCTCACTACATAGGCTGCAAGCCCCTTGGTTACCCTGTTCCCATGCACATTCTGGTCCTTCTCTCTTTGTTTCTGAAGTACCCAAGCAACCTAAAGTTTCTAGTCCTCCTCTAGAAGAAGACATCACTGATGCCCCCTGTTGTGTTCTGAGGCGCGGCACAGACACACAACAGGGAATCCTAACCTTAGGATTGGATTTGTACTAAGTCTTGGTTAGATGACAGGGAATGCTATGCAATTACCTTGTGGCCCTGGAAGAATAATCTCTACTAGTTGTGGCTAGAGAGAGGCGCGGAAGTACTTGGAGACACAAAGACAGAAATGTGAATAGAACTTAATTTTATTAGTGAATTAGGAAAAGGAATACATAGTAGTTGTTGGTACCAAAAAACACTACCAGGACGGTAGGATCACTTGCCACAAGCATGAGTGGGGAAAGTGAGATGCACAGAGTCAAGAATCCAAACAATTGTATTTCCTAATTCAGTCATCAACTCATTTTGAGAGGCAAAAGCAAAAGCAAGAGATTTGTCTTTGAAATGGCCCACCAAAGGCAAAATTGATACATGGTGAATAGCGGTATTCACAACATTGCCCTCCCCTAGATTGGCCTTAGGGGGGCAGTACTTGCAGAGGAACTTGAAATGCAGTTGAGCAAAGGGACAACCACTGGAGAGGAGCTTTACAGTGTATTCAGACCCTTGTTTAAAGGTCACTTCCAAAGGGCCAATCCACAGAGTGTCCAATTTATGCGCGTGCCCACCCACTCTGTGTTGGTGGTAAAGAACATGGTCACCAACATCAAATTCAGGCAAGGGGGAGCGTCCAGCATTATTGGGAGAAAGCTCAAGCATCTTAGTTTTGTATGCTGAAGTGTAGGCAGTGGCCTATATATCAATTATGCGGTTGACTAGATCCTTGATGTGGTTGTCAGGATTCATGGCCTTATCAGAGAAAATTAGGGGGCCCCCAAGAGCAATGGGGTAGTAGCCTCTTGCCCATACAGCATAGCAAAAGGGGAGTACCCAGTGACACAATGTTTGCTAAGGCAATACACAAAGAGAGCAGCAGGTAAGTATAGGTCCCAGTTGGCAGCGTCAGAGTAGGTGAGCTTCCTCATGATAGAGACCAGTGTTGAATTTGCACGCTTGACTGCCCCATTGGTAGAAGGGTTATAGGGGACAGAGAAAGACTTGTGAGACCCCAAAGCTTTGACAATAGATGTTACCAGCTTGGCATTGAAGTTAGTCCCATTATCTGAGAGCAACACTTGAGGACAGCCATGGCAATAGAAAACATCTTGTAATAGGAAGGCAGCAGTTGTCTTAGCCGTGATGTCCTTTGTAAGGCAAGCCTCTACCCACTTGCTGAAGTGATCAACAGCAATCAGGATAAAGCAACACCCAGAACGTGAGCGGGGGAGAAGACCTACTGAGTCAATGCTGACAGTATGAAAAGCATGTTGAGGGGGAACTAATTTGAATTTGTAGGCAGCAGCTCAAGGCCTCTGCAGCTGGCAGTTGTGGCAACTAGCTATGACGTCTGGGATCAGCAGGCAAAGGTTTTCCCAGAAGTAATTCTTCTGAAGCCAGTCAAAAGTCTTGGTGATGCCTCCATGCCCAGTCTCTTTATGAGCTTGCAACACCAACAAGAGGCAAAGACTGGGTTGTACATAAGGCAGATATTGATCTTGTACTTTCTTGAAGAGCTGATTGTTGTGTATGAGGGTACCTTTGGATAGCTTGGACAAGGCCAGTTGGACCTCTTCTGTATTGCTTTCCCAAGAAGAAGGGTATCTAATTATTTTGTACAACTAGTCAGCCTCTGCATGATGTAAAGTGAGAATGGGCATTCTGGATAGCCCATCAGCGTTCTGATGTTGAATCCCAGGGTGATGGAGCACAGTGAAGTCATAACCTTGCAGAAGTAGGGCCCATATAGCTTGGCACCCTTCTAGCTCCTTAAGTTGTTGTAACCATTTAAGCAAAGCGTGGTCAGTGACAACTTTGAAATGGGTACCATACACATAGTGGTGGAACTGTTTGACTGCATGCAACACGGCAAGACACTCCTTCTCTGTGACACTATAATTCTTCTCATGCTTGTTTAGCACACGGGAAGTGTAAGCCACAGGATGGTCTACACCCTCATTGTCTAGTTGGGCCAGAATAGCCCCAATAGCAAGATTGCTAGCATCAGTGTATAGGATGAACTCCTTATCATAGTCAGGATACACTAGGATTGGCGCCTCTTTGAGTTTTTGCTTAAGGGTTTCAAAGACTTGCTTCTGACTGGCTGTCCATTCAAAAGGGACATTACGTAACAGCTGGACTAGAGGTTCACTAGTATTGGAGAAGTCAGGGATAAACTGTCTAAAGTAGCCCATCATCCCTAGAAAGACTTGTAACTCTTGCAGGTTGGTGGGCAGAAGCATTTTGTTGATGGCTTCAACCTTCTTAGTCATTGGGTGAATCCCTGTCTGGGTTACTTCATGGCCCAAGAATTTAAGACGCTCTTTGAAGAAAGCACACTTGGAAGATTTTAGTTTGAGGCCAGCTTCTTGAATCTTTATGAACACCTCTTTGAGGTGAGCCAGGTGATTGGTGAAGGTAGCACTGAAAACCATTACATCATCTAAGTATACTAGGACACATGAAAGCTTCAAGTCACAGAGGATGGAGTCCATGGCCCTTTGGAAGGCGGCCAGGGCATTGCAGAGTCCCTGCGGCATGCAAGTAGGCTCAAACAGCCCTTCAGATGTAATAAGCACGGCTTTTTGGCAATCCTTGGGCAATAGGTCACTTGCCAGTATCCAGATGCCAGATCCATTGCAGAGAAAAACTTAGAGCCTTCAAGACGTCAGAGGGCATCATCAATATGCGGCAAGGGGTACGGGTCCTTCTTGGTCAAAGAGTTCAATTGGCAATAGTCCATCACAATACAATGACCCCCATCTTTCTTCTTTAAGATGAGTAGCAGGGATGCCCAAGGACTTTGGGAAGATGCCAGCAGCCTAGCATCTAACAGTTGTTTGAGTTCTTTGGATACCTGGGCGTCCTCCACACAGCTGCAGAAATATAGTTTAGCACAGAAGGGGGGCGTTGCCAGTGTCAATCTGATGGATAACGCCTTTGGCTAACCCATAGTTGGTACTGTCTTAGCAAAGATGTCAGAAAATTGGTCTAGCAAGTCTAGCACCTCTTTCTGTTGAACTGGGGACAGCTGTGGAAAGTCTTGCGCAGTGAACAAGGATAGAATTTGGGGTTCATCCTCAGATAGGTTAAAATCTTGGAACATGCCAAAGGGATGAAGAGACAGGACATCAGGAGCGCTAAAAAACTTGCCATATCTGACGACCTGCCCCCTAGACACAGTCATGGGGAGAGCAGTCAGGTTGGCTACCAACAATTGAACAGGGCTCTTATGGGAGACATCTAGGATTCCAGGACAGAGATAAGGTTTGTTGCGCCCTAATGAGGGGGGAGAGTACAACTCCAAGAAGGTTTGTTCAGGTAGTTCATATGATATCTGGGAGTCTAGGATGGCCTGGGAGCCAGGGGGGATGATGACAGCAAACGTGGCTAGGAGAGGGATCCCCTCAGACACAGGACAAGCCATGGGTGGATATTTCATGTTTGAAGAGTGGGTGCAATAATTGAAAGTGAAAACCCCAGTGGGGTATTCCAAAGTGCACGTCTTCAGGCGCTTCCCGGGAACTTTAAACAGCTCTTCAAAGATCAGAGGGACTTTTTATCTCAGAATAGAGAGGTAACTCTTTCAAGTTGATTATCCTATTATATTTCCTAAGGAACTGAGTGCCAACTAAGAAATCATAACTCTTGTTTTCCAAGACAACTGCTGGCGCAGCTAGGAGAATCTTGCCAAACTGCATGGGTAGAGCAGAGTACACCCCTATGGCACAGGTCATAGACAGTCCAGATGTTCCATACAACTTGTGATAATTAAGGTCAGGGGCAAGTTTGAGTTTCTTCACAAGTTTGGAGGAGACAACGTTGACTGGCAAGCCAGTGTCTAAAACAGCCTTGATCTTCACTTTTTGAATGGATATCTCTACTCAAGTGGTAGTGCAACCAAAGGGTGGAAGGACAGCCAAGATATCTTGAGCCTCTGCTAGTTCCTTATCCCACTTCTCAATCATGCATCTTAATCCTGGGAACTCCTTATAAACAGTTTGGAGAGGGAGCAAAACAGATACATTCTTGAAGACAGCGTCAGCAACCTTGGCAGCTTCTTCTGACGGCTCCACTAGCACGGGGGACCTCTTAGCTTGAGTGAGGTAAGGGCAAGAGACAACTTCTTTGGCTTCAGGAAAAGGCTAACTGGTAGTTGTAGTCTTTCCTGATCACAATTTATAGGGGACTGTAATGGTTTTGGGAACAGCCAGAACAGAGTACTCATATGCATTGGCGTCATCTGTATCAGAGTCATCCAGGTCAGAGTTGTCAGATATATTGTGGAACAATAGGAGGGTAGGAGGAGCCTCATTATAAGCAGGCTTGGAGTCATATATAGAGGGAGGGATTGAAAGAGACTAGGAAGAATTGTCAACCAAGAGCGTCTCTGCCTCTAGGTTGACTTCTCTTTTCCCGCCTGCTCTTTTGGATCAGCTCCTTCAACCTGTGGGTTGGTGCAGACTTGAGAATGGTGACCTATCTGACCATAGTTGTGGCAACCTTGGTATTGAGGAGGATTTTGAGAGTTAATGGTAAGAATGCAAGGACCACAGGAAGACAAACTAGAGTTAGAAGCAGCTCAACTTTCTCTAACAACTGCTCCAGAATGGGTAAGGTGCATGTTTGCAACAGTGTCCTTATGCTCTTCATAGAGGAAAGCATAGCTTTATGGGCTTTGAAGTGAAGACACAGAAGCTGGTTAACTTTGAGGACTTGAGCGCAAGCCATGTAAGCTTCATGGGCTGTCAATTGTCTGCTTGTTATCAGTTGCTGTCCTTCCATGTAGAATCTGTCTGTGAACTCAGCTAGAGTCTCTTTAGGCTTGAAAACAATGTGCATAAAAGCGTCCTTTTTTACTTCCAGGCTAAGGTCACCACCAAACTTGTCAATCAGAAGCTGCTTCATATCTTCCCACGTCTCAATGGTGGGTAGTTCAGGCACCACCATCTCCTGGCAAGTTGGGTGTAGACAGGTCAAAATATGTTCCTTCTTAACCTCATCTGATGCTTATCTCATGGCAGTTTCATAGATAGTTAGGAAAGCTGCAATGGTCAAGGTTTTGGGATCAAATAATTGCTTAAAGGTAGTCTTGAAGTGTGCTTTGGGAGTTGGACCACCATTGTTGCTATTAAGTAAGTTTATATGCAGGGAAAATCTGCTTTGGATTCAGAGGGGGCTGTCTAGCCCATAGCTGACAAACACTTTCTTCAAGGGTAGTCAGGGTCTCAACAGCGCGGGCACCCGTATCAATAGATTGAGTGGTATGTTGTTCAGTAACATCTAGGCGTTGACCTTGGGAGGTCACTACTGTGGAGAGCTCAGCCAGTTGAGAGGTAAGGGATGGCCCCACTGGGAGGCAAGGGGTGAACCTGTTGTTCACAAAGTCAATCAATTCACTCATCTTTTGTACATCTCTATCCATCTAAGTATGATCACGCTTCAAATGATCCACCTCAATAGCTAGGGCAATTAGTTCCCTAGCACATTGGATTTGAGGGGCTCCTGGTAAACCAGGGCAGCAACCATCTTTGTCAACAACCCCAACTGGACTAGTAACAGTTGCCATCATCTTGCGTAAGGCAGCAAGTTCTTGCTGTAGCTCAGCAACTTGAGAAGTCAACTCAAGCACCTGGGGGTCAGGTTGAGGAGCCTCAGTAGGACGTCCTTGACTGCGAGTAGTTGTACATAGCTCTTGAATAGCATCCCATATTTTCTGCTTTCTATCCACCAAGTCATCAGAAGGGGGAGAGGGCAGAACATCTGGCTTGGGTGTAGATAATTCATTCACTTGACTCTGGAGTTTGGCTATAGCAGCAGCGGTGATAGCTCTCTCTTGACCAAACACTGTACTGAGTTCATTAAGGCTGTTAGCAGCAAAGCCCACTATCTGCTGTAGTTACTCAAATGAATATGTGCTGAATGCATTGAGCTGCTGCACAAGTTGTTTGAAGTCAGAGAGATAAGCGTTCAAGGTGGAATCAACTTGAGTTTACCAGGGTTGTTCTAGCTGGTGAAACTTGTGTAGACGCTCCCTGACGTGTTTGGGGATGGACTGGCGTATTTGAGCAATGGAATTAACCAAACAGGTCTGGGAGGTAACAGAGTTGCGCTGATTGTCAGATACCAAAGAAAACAGAGAATGGATCCACTGTTGGTAGGCAGAAAACTGGTCCCAGTGATGAGTAACTGCTGCTTGTAGAGACAAGATTTCTTGGACGTGGAGCCCCAACACCATCTGATGGTGGGCCAAGGCAGGCTGCACAAAGGACAATAATAAGTGCTCAGCGGAGCCAGCCGCTGAGAGGAGATGCTGTAGAATTTGAGGAACCACAATTAATTTGTAGTATTCAGCCCAACTGAACTGCAGATGAAGGCAAGGGATGGCTCCTTCACAGGGTATCCCAAGGGCTACCGCCATGTCTGTTCTAAGTCAGGGGTACCCATGGGGTAAGCAACTAGGCAGGGACCATTCCTGAGGTTCAGTACAGTAGGGGTAATAGGCAGGTCAGCAATATCTTCCTCAATAGTAGGGCTAATAATTTCAGGTGAAGTTGGCTCTTGTATAGGCGGAGGCAAAGGACCTGAAAACATGGATACAAAAGGGATAACCAAGGGGCTTACAGCCCCTGTAGTGAGCACCATTTTTTTGCGTTCTGAGGCGCGGCCCAGACACACAACATGAAATCCTAACCTTAGGATTGGATTTGTACTAAGTCTTGGTTAGATGACAGGGAAGGCTATGCAATTACCTTGTGGCCCTGGAAGAATAATCTCTACTAGTTGTGGCTAGAGAGAGGCGCGGAAGTACTTGGAGACACAAAGACAGAAATGTGAATAGAACTTAATTTTATTAGTGAATTAGGAAAAGGAATATATAGTGGTTGTTGATACCACAAAACACTACCAGGGAGGTAGGATCACTTGCCACAAGCATGAGTGGGCAAGTGAGATGCACAGAGTCAAGAAACCAAACAATTGTACTTCCTGATTCAGTCATCAACTCATTTTGAGAGGCAAAAGCAAAAGCAAGAGATTTGTCTTTGAAATGGCCCACCAAAGGCAAAATTGACACATGGTGAATAGCGGTATTCACAACACCCCCTCAACTCCCATGGTACTGGTGCTGTCCCCCGGGCCTGTGTGGGCCCCCTTTCAGCTTTCTCTCTCAACTACAAACAAGCTTGTGCTGCTGCCTGCTCTCTCCTCCATTCTGGCACTGTGGCAATGCACACTATCCCTGGTCTCTGTCCTGGGTATGCTTCCAAAGACCTGTTCTCCTTCCTCTTAGACTTTGGTCTCCTCCCCGCGCTGATGGAGTCCATGGATATAATTGGCGTGTTAGTCAATCAGTTTATTCAACCCGCCCTGGTTCACCATCAACTTGCATTAGGATCCCAGAACCAACTTATAAATTCTGTAGCCACCGCCGTCTCAAACAACCATGCTCAGAATTTGGCATATCAAGAATGGTCCCACAGTCTCTTTGCGTGTATTTCTGGTAACCAGCGCGCCTTGCTGGCCTTCCAGAAGTACTTGACCGCCTCACTAAATTCCCTTTGTTTCTTGCTCCCTGGATACATCAAGGATCAACTATGCAAATTGGATGAGCATCAAGCAGCGTGGCATGGTTAAATTGAGGCTTCTCTGCTAAAGCATCACCAGGATTTTGAGACTCTGGTTAGAAAACTTAACCAATTCCAAGAACATATTAATTCTCAACTCAAATTGGTTGGAGCTCATGTTGATACTTGGGGCCGCCATCTGTAGCATTAATATGGTCTGGATAAGGCTGCACTAGGCGACACTCTATACAAAGTGCAAAGTTATGTGAATGATAGAGTAGCATCTATTAAGGTGACTCCTCCCGCTCCTCCTGTTGAAGTCCCATTGACTTTGAAGCCAAGGTATGGGAAGCAATAGCAGAGCTCAAGGCTACCACTTGGCGTCAAGCTTCTGTTCAGAACCCCCCTCCAGCCAAACCTATGTTTGACCCTTGTATTGCTTCATTAACTGATAAAGTAGCTACTTTTCAAGGCAAAATTGAGTATTTAAGACAACATCTCTCTAATTCTGAGGACTTGTCCTCTAAGTCTGAAAGTGAAGAGGAAATTGAAGTTGTTAATACTCCCGCTCAGGACAATAATGGTTGCTGCCCTGGTTTGGAAGGCCAACCCTGGGTCAACTGCGCCCTTGCCCTGGATCAGCTTGCAGAAGTAACAAATGATGTTGATGATAGGCAGGACACGTTGGAAAGAGAGGTACAAAACCTCTCCTGCTTTACTGAGACAACAAGTGGACAGGTCATCCCCTTAGTTGCTCAGACCACTTTCCTGACCACTCTCCCAACGGTATCAATGGCACCTTATTGGTGCAACAAATTAAGATTGACAAATTTAGAGTTGCTGCCGCCACCTATAGAGATATTAGTGGACAGAACAGCTCTACCTTGGATACCCTAGAGGAAAGCCTTTGACTCCTCTGGGCTAGACAACCTGCTGCTGAATCCAAGATTGAGGGCAATCCTCACATTAACATCCTTAACCCAGGTGACAACAGTCAGTCCTCTTCCTTGTCCATTGACCCAAATTACAAGCCAACCTTCAAACAGATATTTGATCCTAAAACCTCTACCATTGCCGCCTTTCTAACAATTAATGAGACTGCAATGCGTAGGGCCACTGATGAACTCAAAAAGGAACATATCCTCACCTGTCTTCATCCCACATGCCAAGAAGTGGTGGTCCCCAAACTCCCCTCCATTGTCACTTGGGAGGACATGAAGCGCCTCCTTATTGAGGAGTTTGGAGGAAAACTCAGCTTGGAGATCAAAAAGTTTGCATTTATGCACATTGCCTTTAAGCCCAAGGAAACCCTGGCTGAGTTTGTGGATTGCTTCTACATCAAAGGCCAACAGCTAATCACCAGTTGACAGGTAACCCCCTGGGAAGCTTACACAGCTTGTTCAAATGCTTTGAAAGTGAACCAGCTTCTATGCCTACACTTTAAGACACACAAGGCTTCACTCACTTCCATGAAGATTATTAAGACACTCTTGCAAGATATGCATTTGACCCATGGGGGTATGGTGGTACGTGAAAATAAAGCCAATAACTCTGGGACTACCTCTTGTACGCCGCACATTATGACGCTGGGTGCAGGTGGACAGACTAAGAGGCAAGGTTGTCATAACTGTGATCAAATAGAGCACCACTTGCATACTTGAACTAATCCCCAAGTGAAAGGTTGTGACCCCAAGGAACAAGCAGGAAAAGAGAGGTCAGCTTAGAGGCAGAGACGCTCTCTGCTGACCAATCTCCCCCTTCTCCCCCTGATCCTCCTTCTGATGAGGAAGCTCCATCTACCTCTGGCCCAACTATTCTTCACCTATTCCAAAATCTCTCCAGTGATTTAGACCCTGATGATTCTGATAGAGAAGATCCTGATAGTTATGGCTATTCTGTTATGGCTGTTCAGAAAACTGTCTCTGTCCCGTACAAGCTTTGCTCTGGGAAGACCACTACCACTTCTCAAGCACCTTCAAGTGAAGCCAAAGCCATGGTGGCTTGACCTTACCTAGCTCAAGCTCATTGAACTCCTGTCTTGGTTGATTCTTCTGAGGAAGCAGCCAAGCTAGCTGAAGCTCTCTTCCAAAACGTAACTGTATCTCTCCCACTGCAGACTGTGTATAAGGAGATTCCTGCCTTAATATGCATGTTAGCTAAATGGGAGAAGAAGCTAGAAGATGTGAAAGATGTGTTGGTAGTCTTGCCCCCCTTTGGAAAAGATACAACCTGCGTGGAAGTATCAATCCAAAAGGTTAAAACCAAAGCCATCTTGGACACGGGTTCTCCAGTCAACGTAGTGTCAAGGGTCTGGATGAACAAGAATTCTGGCTACTGCCAACTTACTTAACATCCAGCCATTGCCTGATTTAGTCCCCTTCCAATATACTGTTTGACATACCAAGAATGGTAACCAAGCAATATCACCTGACTGTCCAAGTATCCAGTGGCTTGAACCCATCTAGCACATGACCAACCCCTAGGTTTGATCCAACTAAATCCCCGCCACAGTCAAGTCTATATAAGTCTAAAGTATTATCCAAAAAAATATACTTCTCTTCTTTCTTAATTCCATATTTGAAGCTTTGCCAAAAGGCGCTCCTTATCACTAGTAGCAGCTACAGTTTTTCAACCACAGTCATGAGAGAGAAAATGACTGACCAAAACCTGCCCACCTTTGCTCACATACTAAACAAGGCTACATCCCAGGATGCCTGGAAGACGTACTTCTTCACCCACAACATTGACAAAGATATACCTAGTGGATGCACCTTATTCAAAGGTCTGGTCATGCCCAAAGCATGTGCCAAGATTTTTCAATACAGTCACTCTCTTTAACCACAAAAAAACACACAACCACCTATCACAGGTGAAGTGACCAACACCAAGTACATTGGTATTGACAAGTTCTTTGGTAAAACAAAGAAAATGTCATTAACTGGCTAGACCACTCAGCTGCCAAACTCCGCGCCAGCCACATCCCCCATGTGAAATGGGTCCAGGAAGCCAGCAAGTGCCTGTACAAGGCCGCAGTTAGCTGGTTTACCACCTGGATTGGTTCACAAACTGACAAACAGCTTGAAAACTGGGAAGAGTTCAAAGATGACATCACCCACAATTTCTGCATCACCAAATCCCTCCAAGACATTGCAATACAGCTCAGTGGTCTTCCTCAGAAGACCACTATCACAGCTTACACCAACAAATTTGAGGAAACATATTGCAAAATCCAAAACCCAGCACAATCTGACAACATAAATACCAGAGCCTCATTCATCAAAAGAACGAAACCCTCTGTTGCTGCCCTCATCTGCCCAGAGGCTAACACCTCCATGCCTGTGCTTATTGCAGAAGCAAAGCGCGCTGAAAAACGCACAAACATGAAATATGCTGCACACAATGGCAATTGCTCCACAAACGGCAATGGCAGAGAAAACTCCAATGGCAACAAACGCCAAAATACCAACCATAACAATGGCAACTCCAATTGCAACAATGGCGATCACAGCCAAAGCGCAAACCGCTCCTGTCCCAAGAAAGTGGACACCGCCAAAGTTAACAATGCTGAAGTAGCAACTTGCTATGAATCTGATCCCACATTCTCTGACCTTGAAGGTCTCAAAACAGAGGAACAGGGAAAAGAGGAGGGGGAACAGGCTTAAGTGCCACTGTCTCTCCCCAACTTGACAAGAAATTGTACCAAGGCACAAACTTTGCTGCTTGCATCCCCCATGTCCCGCAATCCTCCATTTTTATGAAGATTAAAAATTAAAGATCACTCACAACTTCTTGTCTACCCATACACTTATAAATCTAATACACATAAAATCCTATTTTACTCTGGTGCACAACACACTATGGTAAGCAAATCATTTGTAACCAAGTACAAAATACCAGTTGTCAAATCCAACTTCAAACACGCCAGAATGGCAGATAAATCAAAGGTTCTACTCAAAGGCAAAACAACTCCCTTCAGAATTGATCTCCAAGGCATACAAACGTCCATCAAAGGACTTGTCATGAACTACATAAACTACAACATTGTAGCAGGCATGGACTGGTTCAATCAAGTGAACCCCAGCGTATGTTGGAAAACAAAAACCATGACCATCAAACATAACAGAGTCAATTTTAACATTCTCAAAGAACCCAATGACCTCATCCTAAGAGACACAGTATTTGTCCAGGTCATAAACCAAGATGACTCAGAACATCTGGCCAAAGATAGTACCCTCCACATAATGAGGTACACTGAGTTCAATAACATACAAACACAAAAGATCCAATGCCCAGAACTTGCAGCACTCCTAAATAAATATGCTCACATATTCAAAGAGGAACTCACCAAGCTACCCCCCAAACAGGAGGTTAAACATGGCATTGACTTATGCAAAGCCATGCCCAAACCTTCACCCCTCTACAGACTCTCTCTCATGGAGACCCAAACCCTCAAAAAACACATTGAGGACAACTTAGCTAAAGGCTTCATCCGCCTGTCTGAATCCCCATGGGGGTAGCAGTATTCTTTGTAAAGCAAAAGAAAGGCACTCTGCGTCTAGTAACTGACTACAGAGCACTAAATGAAAGCACAGTAAAGAATAAATACCCTCTTCCACTTATAGAGGATCTGGTTGCAAGACTCTCAGGAGCCAAATTTTTCTCCAAAATTGACCTCACCTCAGGTTACAACCAAGTTTAAGTAAAGGAAAAGGATATACCAAAACCGCGTTTTGTACGCAATTTGGATCCTCTGAGTGTAGAGTAATGAACTTTGGGATGACTAACGCTTCTGCAACATTTGTCAATATGATGAACCAAGCACTAAAAAGTCTCTTAAATACATTATTCTACCTTGAAAATATCATCATATTCTCAAAAACAAAAGAGGAACACCTCACACATGTCCGCAAGATACTCAATTGACTTGCAAAGCACAAACTTTATGCAAAACCAAGTAAGCGCCAATTTATGGAAAAGGAACTCCTTTTCTTGGGCCACATTGTCTCTGATGGTGGCATCAAAGCAGATCCAGACAAAATAAAAGCAATAAATAACATGCAACACCCCACCTCCATTAAACAAGTTAGATGCTTTCTTGGTATGGTAGCTTACCTAAGGAAATACATCAAAGACTGCGGAAAACTAACTGCACCAATAAATGACTTAACCAAGGGTAATGCCAAAAAGAATTTCATCATGACTCCATAATTTGACAAGAATTTCTAATTACTAAAACAAGCTTTGATCAAAGCATCAATCTTGCAATACTGTGATGATCCACATGTTTGGTGGTTTGCAGGCGGGGCTAATGTTGTCCAAGAAAAAGTTTGGTTGTTTGTTGAAGGTGAGCCTAGTAGGTAACATAGGACTACTAGGGGTAAGTAAAGTGAGTCTAGTAGATAACATAGGACTACTAGGATAAGTGAGGTGAGCCTATTAGGTAACATAGGACTACTAGGGTAAGTAAGGCCTGGCAGGTAGGTAACAAAGGGCTACCAGAGGCAGATGTTGCCTCCATCCAGCAGAAGATATTGGCTGCTTTGGGCTATAGTGCTTCACCTTGGAGGAAACTGTGGCTGCGGAAGGGTGAAGACTGAGATAGCAAGCAGGGGAATTTGTCTATCTGGGGGGAGAAGGTTTTGGACCCCTGGCAGGTAACACAGGCTGCCAGGGAGGGGAAGAGCTTTGAGAGCTCTACGTACCCTAATACGCTTACAGGGGGTCTATGAGCAAGCATCCTACCTAACGGACTGGTAGGGTGTCCTTGTTTATGCCCCTATGGGAGCTTTGGGAGAACCCAAAGTGAGCATTGGAGGGTATAGATTTGCTCAGAGGTGTCATCAAGGCGGTTTGCTCAGGGAAGAAGCTGCAGAACTTGGTGTTATCAGGCCTCTGGGAAGTAGAGCTGATTACTCTGCAACTGAAAGCCCAGACTTAATCACCTGGGTGAGTAAAGACAACACATAGACATTGATCTATAGTTGAATGGTCTAAGTGGACTGACACTTACAAGGGCCCAGTCAAACGCCAGTTCAATGTAGACTCATGCCTGGGTCTATAAGTTCTGGTAATGGGGACTGAGATAAAGAACCAAGGTGGTTCACAGAATTGATAGAGAAGACTAGCAGGAGGGACTGTTTGATCACAGTGAAGGCTAGTTGACGGACTGTTAATTCCTATTGAATTGTGAGAACAAATATGGTTCAGTGTGTAGAAGGAACAAAGGAGGTTCCTAGTAAGGATTTGTTGAGGAACTGGTTGAGAATAAGATGAAGGACCAGAAGATTATGATGCAGGACTAGCTGATCATGATGAAGGTTGATCAAAGGACCAGAAGATTATGTTGCAGGAGTAGCCAGAGGACTGATGAAGTTAATGGACTGATTGCTGGTTAATCTGAAGAGCTGGAGTATGAGATGGCTGAAAGATCTAAAGTTGATGGTGAAGAACTAGTGGTCCAGAGAAATAAGCCAAGATTTTTCCAAATTAATTTGCCAAAGTGGGAAGATGTGGAATATATTCCTTGGTTTAGTATTAAAATCAAGAAGGAATGTGGATAGAAGTGTGGGTAAGATATTTATTTATTAAGTTCCTAGGATAGACAAAGGTATGTTGCTATGAGAGCTGGACACAAAGTTGTTTTGGTGGGGCATTTTCCTTTGATTTTAATATATTTGTAAATATATGGGGAAAACGTTGAAGAGGTCCAGAAAGAACAATTTAAATAGTATTCTACTATTTAAATTGGTTTGGGTTGAATGCAGGGAAGACTGGTGCCGGAATAATGGACTGGTTAACGCTTTGGTGCGCAAAGAGTTGTCAATTTGAGCGGTTTGAGATGTAGAAATTGTTTTCCTAGTTGGATTCTGGTGAAACTTCAGGAATGGTCTATTTATGCACTCTGCATTAATTGGTTGAGTTCTGGCAGGTTTCCTGATGAAAATGATTGGTTGAAAGCCAAAAGCTTAAAGTATAAGCAAGGAAATAATGAATTAATACTTTAAGCTTTTAAGAAAGTAAGTATGTAAGCTTAAGTTATTATAGGAAAAAGTGAGCAGTAATGGTTTAAGCTTATGAAGAAAGTCATTTTGAAGGCGGAACCTTTGGGAAAAGGACACTATAAGAAGGGGGCTGGCTGGAAAGTTACTGGATCTTTTCAAGGTCTTTGGAGGGTCTTTTGGAAGGCTTTTAGAGGTCTTTCCCAGGTCTTCTGAATTTCTGCCAAGAGGTTTTGGAAGCCTTTTGATCACCAGCAGGAGCTTGGTTGGACTGATACAACCCAAGATAACAGAGCAGGAGCCCAAGAATAAGAAGCTGGATCCTAAGCGCAGCGCTGGAGTCCAAGTTTAAGGTGCCAAGGTCCAAGTCTAAGGAGCAGAAGTCCAAGACCAAGTACAAGGAGTCCAAGATATTGTTAGAGGACTCCAAGTGTTGGCAAATCCATATTGTTTCCTTGACCCCCAGGCCATATACCAGAAGGTTTCTAAGAGGATCTTCCTTCTGAGAGTGAATAAAAGCTTATTATGACCCCTATACATATTTCTGAGATACATTTTCCCTTACTAGAGAATGACAACCCCTTCCAGCTGGTCCCTGGCTACAATCCAGGACACACTTGGGGACTGGTGGACAGGAACCCTACAAATACCCTAACAATAACAGGTGTTACAAGCTTGAGTCAGATGCCAGTGACACCGCCATTGGCGCAGTCCTGCGCATCTGCCAGCCAGGGCAGCAAGACTTCCTCCAGTATGTTAAAAAAGCAGAAAACTAACTATACTGAGCAGAGATACCCAATACACAATAAGGAATTGCTAGCAATATACAACACATGCAAGAAATTGAGATGTTATCCGGAAGTACATTTAAGCGTCTGAGTACTAACTGACCATAAATCCTTAATATACTTCAAAACTCTTAACGCACTTGCACGGCAGCAATCCAAATGGATGTCCTTGATGGAACAGCTTAATCTGTATATCCAGTATAAAAAGGGGCAGAGCTGGTCACAGCTGATGCTCTCTCTAGACTATGTTAGCCTAGAGAGGATCACCCTAACCACCTGGACCCTGACTGGCCAAACCTATACAACACTGAGTATAAAACCAAAGGGAAAGACCCCTCAACACATCAAATGACCCACAATACATTAGTAAGGAACAAAAGTATTTCCATGTATCAAATTGCACTGTATACAAAATCATTAACAAAAAACATGTCCTGTACATCCCACTTGTACAAAAAGTTGACACCATACTAAGACATCACCGCCTATTAAGCATACAAAGGCTAAAAACCTATAACTCACACTAAAAGAGATAGTATGGTGACCCAACCTCAATCAGGATATATTTAATGTTCTGAAAAAGTGCACAGTGTGCAAGAAATACACCAGTACAAAGGCTCCTCAGCCAACGGTTAACCCAGTACCAGATCCTGAACCATCTAAGGATTGGGGGCTAGACGCAGTGGGGCCCTTCCCAGAAACAAAGACAAACCAACATTTCTTAATTGTAGCTATTGACTTTGCCACATAAAGGCCCATCTGCTGGACAAAAAAGGACTAAAAAGCAATCACCATCAACTGTTTCATTAAAAAAGCAATCATAGCCAACTACAGTACTCCATACTACATCATAACTTATGGAGCAACAGAGTTATCAGGTCACGTAGTAAATGACAACTTGAAATCCAAAAACATTAAACACTCCATAACCTCTCCATACAGGCCACAGGCCAACAGTAGGGTGAAACACCTAAACTGCAGCCTTATCAGGACCCTAGGGAAAATAATAGATGGCAAAGCCAAAGACACATGGCCACTATACGTGAAACATGTATTACTAGTATCTTGAGTCTGCACCAACCAAGGGACAGGCTATTCACCATTTGAGCTAACCTACAGGTACAAACCAGAAGTAATCACCCGCAAAAAACAGCCTTACATAAAGATCCCCCCAGGGAAACCTCCCACAGTAGAGCAAGCACCAAACCTACAACACCTGCCTCAAAGCTAAAATATCTGAAATGAAGAGGCTTGAGACACAAAAGGTAACCTCCACAGAGGAACCACTTCCCATCAACTCCCCTGTCTAGATTCTAGCTGGCAACAGAAAGAAACTAGACTCAGTACACAGGGGACCAGGAAGAGTCATCAAATACAGACCAGAGCACAACATTTACCTAGTAAAATTTCATAGTACCAAAAACCCAATTATCAAGAAATACCACAGAACCCGTCTCTGCCTCAGTAAAGAAGAGCACTCAAATAGACTGGTTCTAATAAATAAACAGCTCCAGGAGCATCAGTTGGCAGCTGTGAAAACAAAGCCCCCTCCTGATGCACCAGAGTAACCCCTTAAGGGTGTGTGTGTCAAGGGTCTGTATGAACAAGCATTCTGGCTACTGCCAACCTACTTAACATCCAGCTATCACCTAATTTGGTCCCCTTCCAATATACCATTTGACATACTGAGAATGGTAACCAAGCAATATCACCTGACTGTCCAAGTATCCAGTGTCTCAAACCCATCTAGCACATGAATAACCCCTAGGTTCAATCCAACTAAATCCCTGCCACAGTCAAGTCTATATAAGTCTAAAGTATTATCCAATAAAATATACTTCTCTTCTTTCTTAATTCCATATTTGAAGCTTCCCCAAAAGGCGCTCCTTATCAGTAGTATCTTTAAAACTAATAGAGAAATTAAGCTGGCTCCCAACCTCAACTACACTCAGTTGTATGGCACAGCTGGCATGGCACAAACTTGGGCCATTGGTGCCTACTTTGCTCTACCCATGAGGTTTGGGAAACTCCTCATTGCTTCCCCCACTGTAGTCCTTGAAAAAACTATGACCTCTTGGTTGGTACACAATTACTTTGAGAGTATAATGGGATTGTGAACTTACAAGATGGATTTATTTTGCTCTTAGGATATGAGGTCCCTTTGATTTTTGAGGAACCTCTGAGCCTCCCAGGAAAATGTCTTAAAACTTGCGTGCTTGAGTACCCCACGGGAATATTATCTCTCAAGTTTAGGACTCACTCCTTCAACATGCGCACCCCTCCTCCTTTCTGCCCTGCAGAAGAAGGGGTACCTCTTCTTGCCCCAGCAGCTATAATAATTCCTCTAGGCTCCCAGGTGGTGATTGATTCTCAGATTTCTTATGAACTACCTGAAAAGTTGTTCTTGGAACTCTACTCCCCTGAATCCCTAAGCCGTAAAGAACCCCGCCTGTGTCTCGGAATTCTAGATCAAACCCACAAAGAGCCCGTAAAATTGCTGCTTGCCAACCTGATGGCCCTGCCCATGCAGGTGACCTGAGGCCAGGTTGTAGGGCATGGTCGTATACTGGGAGCAGAACAAGTGGCCTCCCTCTACCTTTTTGGAACTTTTAGTGATTTCAATCTACCTGAAGACAATCCTCAAGTTCTCTCCTTATTCACCACTGCTGACTTCCCCCAACTGTCTCTCATCCAACAAAAAGGCATGTTGGACCTGCTCAATCAGTTTAGCAACATCTTTGCCTCTGGACCTACAGACTATGGCCTGGCTAAAGGGGTCATCCATCAGATTGATACTGGGGATGTACCCCCTTTTTGTGCCAAACCATACCGCTGTAGCAGGGTAGAAGATGCTCAAGTGTCTAAAGAGCTCAAACAACTACTAGACGCTGGGCTACTGGCTTCTTCCCAAAGTCCTTGGGCTTCCCTGTTACTGATCCTCAAGAAGAAGGATGGAGGACATCACATTGTAATGGATTATTGTCGCCTGAACTCTCTCACTAAGAAAGACTCATACCCCTTTCCCAGAATTGACAATGCTCTCAGACAGCTGGGTGGTTCCAAGTTTTTCTCGGCTATGGATCTAGCCTCTGGATACTGGCAAGTTGACTTATCTCCTGAAGATAGAGAAATGCTGTGCTTATCACCTCAGAAGGCCTTTTTGAAACCACTTGTATGCCCCAAGGACTCTGCAATACCCCTGCTACATTTTAACAGGCTATGGACTCCATCCTACAAGATCTAAAGCTCTCTTGTGTCCTTGTATACCTTGATGACATCATTGTATTCAGCGCCACCTTTACCAACCATTTGGAACACCTCAAGGCTGTCTTCATCAAGGTCTGAAAAGCTGGCTTGAAGCTCAAGCCCTCCAAGTGCTCCTTCTTTAAAGAGAAACTCAAGTTCTTAGGTCATGAGGTCACTTAAACGGGAATCTGCCCCATGAATAATAAGATGAAAGCCATTGAAAAGATGCTACCTCCCACAAATCTTTGAGAGGTTCAAGTATTCCTTGGTATGATGGGCTACTACCAACAGTTCATACCTGATTTTGCTGAACTGAGTGAACCCCTTGTCCAACTGCTTTGCAACATCCCCTTTGAGTGGACTGTCAGCCAGCAAAAAGCATTCAAAGCGTTGAAGGCCAAGCTCAAAGAGGCTCCTATCTTGGTCTATCCTGATTATGATAAAGAGTTCATCTTGTACACCAATGCAAGCAGAGTAGCTGTGGGTGCCATCTTAGCCCAGCTTGACAATAAAGGCGTAGACCAACCTGTGGCCTATTTTTTGCAAGTCCTCAACAAACATGAGAAGAATTATAGCATCACAGAAAAGGAACCTGAAGGTTGACTAGTGTGTTGGGCTCTGCGTTTACAAGGATACAATTTCACTGTGATACACTGTCCTGGGGCCCAAAATCAGAACCCTGATGGCTTGTCAAAGATGTCAATACTAGCTATCCACCCTGCTGACGCTGATTGCCTGTACAAATTAATAGGGTACCCTGACTCTAGGACCACTGAGCCAGAAGACATTCAACTGGCGCTACAATCCCTATCTAAGGACACTATAATTTGAGATAGGCAGCTCTTCAAAAAATCAACAATGCCTATTTACCCTACATTTGCCCTAGCATGAGGATAGTCATTATCCTCCAAGCTCACACTGACACTGGGCATGGGGGTATAGCCAAAACCCATGACTGGCTATGCAAGAACTTCTATTGGGAGAGCATGCACCTTCTAATCCCTGGTGTTCTTGCCTCCTGTCATTTGTGTCAACTCCAATGTCCTCGCCCTTCCCAACACCAATTCAAGCTCATCCCCCCTAAGCATGATTTCCACACTGTGAGTATTGATGCTATTGGGCCTTTCCCTTGGTCTAGGTCTAGGTGTTGATTTATCTTAGTCTCCATAGACCATTTTAGCAAATATGTCAAAGCCAGAGCTACAAAAGATATAACTGCTAAGACCACTGTTAATTTCTTGCTGCAAGATATTTTCTACCGACATGGCTGCCCTCAAGTCCTCCTTTCTGACAATGGCACCAACTTTAATGCTTGCCTTATCACATCTATTGTTGAAGCCATGGGTACCCACCAATCTTTCTCTGTACCATATAACCCTTCAACTAATGGGACTGTTGAACAAGCCAATTCCTCCTTGGTGTCCATAATGAGGAAACTTACGCTCTCTGATACTGCCAACTGGGATATATTTCTCCCTGCTGCCCTCTTTGCTTACCAACTCAGTAGACACCAAGTAACTGGTAAGTCCCCTTTTGCCATGCTGTATGAACATAAGGCTGCCACCCCCTCAATCTTGGGACCCCCCTTGATTGAAGTTGACAAGTCTGCAAATCCTGAGGCCCATGTTAAAGACTTAACTAATTGTATCATTGATATCCAAGCAACAGCTTATTCCACTGCTTACAAGGTCAAGGCTCTGGAGCTCTCCCCGTCCAATGCTGCTAGAGCCCCCCTCCCTGAGTATCAAGTAGGCAACCTGGTTCTCTACTACCAGAATTGTACAGGTGATAGAGCTCATAAGCTAGATTCCCTCTGGGTTGGGCCCTGCAAAGTCACCTTTAAAAAGGGTGTCAAGTATACCGTGAAGTTGCTATCCTCTGGACAACCTTTTGCCTGTGTTCACTCCAAATTTCTCTGCAAATATCAACTCCCTGTGTCCAATCTTGAGGGGGGAGATGTCAAAAATTGTGCCATTAATGCTATTTCAATATGGCCTTCAAATAATAATAAATGCAAAGATTTGACTGATTTTGTTTTTGAGTTCAGTGAATTCCTTGCTTTCTGTAAATGGGTCTGGGTCAATATCCACCCATTCCAGAATACCATACCTTCCCTTGTCTGATCCTGGTATGACCTCATCCCAACGTGACCCCCTCAGCCACTCTGTCTATCTAATGAGTGATTCCTGTCCCTTGTCTACTATTTAAGTAGAATTAATTCTCCTAATAAAGACAAGTTTATCCACATTTGTGTTGGCTTTAATAATCTTCAAGATTTTTCCTGTCCTTTTTGTTAAAAGGACTTTCACATCTTGTATTCCAATAAATTAAGGTATGTGCCGTTAATTTTTCCCTGGAGGCTAACCCAAGGCTAGCTTTGAACCTCAAACCTTTTTTTATAAAGATTTCCTGCTGTGTCCTTCTGGATGTTGTCCCCAGGAGCCAAACACAACACTCTCCAACCACAAACAAACACACAACTGCCTATCACAGGAAAAATTAACAACACCAAGTACATTGGTATCAACAAGTTCTTTGGTAAAAACAAAGAAAACATCATTAAGTGGCTTGATCACTCTGCCGCTAAACTCTGCCCCAGCTGCATCCCCCACAAAAAACGGGTCCAGGAAGCCAGCAAGCGCCTGTACAAGGCCGCAGCTAACTGGTTTGCAACTTGGGTTAGCTCACAAACTGACAAAAAGCTTAAAAACTGGGAAGAGTTCAAAGATGACATCACCCACAATTTCTATGTCACCAAATCCCTCCAAGACATTGAAATACAGCTCAGTGATCTTCCTCAGAAGACCACTATCACAGCTTACACAAATGCTTTTGAAGAGATATGTCACAAGATCCAAAAACCAGCACAAGCTGACAAAGTGCAAACAAGAGCCTCATTCATCAACAGAGTGAAACCCTTAGCTGCTGCCCTCATATGCCCAGAGGCCAACATCTCCATGCCCACTCTCATCACAGAAGCCAAGCACACAGAAAAATGCACAAATATGGAATATGCTACACACAATGGTAACCGCTCCTCCAACAGTGGAACACCTAAACATGAGTCTCATCAGAACCCTTGAGAAGATAATGAATGGCAAATCCAGAGAAACATGGCCACTATATGTGAAGCATACATTATTAATATCTTGGGTACACCCCAAACAAGGGACAGGATACTCACCATTTGAACTAACATACAGGTACAAACCAAAGATAGTCACCCACAATAACCAACCATATGTGAAGATTCCTCCGGGGAAACCCCTGTCACATTGCAAACTATATAAGTCTAAAGTATTATCCAATAAATTATACTTCTATTCTTCTTAATTATATGTTTGAAGCTTCCCCAAAAGTTGCTCCTCATCACCAGAATGAATCAGCAAAGGTAAGACACAAAAACCAACATTTATAGTTAAAAGGATACAGATATCTTATTTGTAAGGTTTAATAATAATACTGAAAGTTCCATTAACTACTTTTAAAATTTAATTTTTTTGATAAAATATAAAATCTAATTTTAGATAGCTATCTTTAAGAGGAATAATAAATTACACTTTGAATTAAAGCCTTTAATAATACTAATGATAAGTCTATCAACCTTTATAAATATTCTAAAATCTTAGAAATTTTGATCTTGAAACTTATTAATATTTTTTAGTTTAAAGCTGACTTTCCTATTAAAACCTTAGATATATTGAATATATATATTTCAGCTTTATTTACATAAAGCCTAGCCTCTAATTTATTAAAAACATAAATTGATTAGCACTAAGATTTTGAATTCAAATGTGTCATTTAGACCAAGCTTTAATTCTATCACACACTTTATTTAATAGCTTTTAAGCATAAAGACAGCTGTTTTCTATTATTTTAATAAGATCATTCTTAATAAATACAAAGTTTCTTAATTTAAATAAGATGTCTTTTTAATAAATTTAAAGATTCTTAAAGATAAGCTCTAAATATTAAGCTTTTAAAAAACTAAGAATAAAAACTAACTTACTAAAAAGATAAACATTAGCTATTAGTTGAAGTAAGTCTGTAGCTATATTATTAATATTATTGAAAATAGATGATAGAGTTGGCTCTATAAAGTTTGCTACTTTAAATAATTGAAAAAAATGGCTTAGTGTTTCAGCTTTCAGATAATTTTTTATAGATAATCATCTTGATTAAAAGGGTTTTAAAAGAAGTTACAATAGCATGTGCTTGATTATTATATATTTGTTACCTTATATCTATAAAAAATATATTTTCTATCTTTACAGGACAAAAAAATTAGTAAACAATATATTTTTAGCATTGTATATTAGATCATTTAGATAGTCTGCTCACTTTCATATATGAAAAAATAATTTTCTTCACACTGCAAATTGTCCCCCTCCAATTAATAAAATCAGAGTTTGCTACTCTAATTATTTTATATAATTGTATTACTTTAAGTTTTAGTAATTTTTTACCAGGAAGTTATATAAAATATAAAAAGAAAAACCTAAAAGTAGTGATTCCATCTTTCACAACTATAGCTTATTTACATCTATCCATAACTTTTAGGTTATCAAAACCAGTTATTGGTAGGCTACTGTAAAAGAATAAAGCTGAGCGTAGCACAGCTTTGCCCCATTTAGCAGCCCATCTGAAAACCCTTTTTACCAAACCATATATGATAAAACTTATTATCTGTAGCTAAATATTTATTTATATCAATAAAAAAGCATTTAAAAAGAACATTCCAAGCAAGAGACTTGGGGTCAGATTTAGGCAGACTGTCTAAAAGCAAACTAATCATGAACAACGGGAATGACTTATTTGCTTTTGACAGTCTACTGACTGGTATGCGCTTGTTACCCCCTTATGCCCAATCCTTAATTCAAGCCTTTTTCCACCAGCCTATCAAGCATTATCTAGATGGCTCTTTAATTTAATCAGATATTAAAGGACAAAGTTGAATATTAGGATGTAATACTATTATGGCTTGATCTTGAAGCCTGCATTAGAATAGCTATAGCCTCCTAAAGCATTGATAATCAAATCAACTCAACTGGTGAAATCTGGGCTTCTAAGCCATGGTTCAAGTTTTAGTTGAACTAATATTGGTAGAGTATAGCAGTAACTTCTAAGAGAATATAATTAAAGGTAACAGTACATTTCTACATATACTAAAAACAATATAAATATACAATATGTACTTCACTGCACCATCACTAACCAATATCTGAAAATTTTCTTAGAAAAACCCAGCCACAAACTTTAAAACCAGATCCTTCTAATTGGGCTACCATTACACCTCATGATAAATTTCATAAACACATTTTAAAATAATGGGAATATAAGATTATATTAAGAGAAAACAAGAGCTTAAAACCATATACAATAGTTTCAAAAGCTATGGCAATAACCAAAAATACCCCAGATTTAAACAAAATCCAAGTTGCGCAAGATTCAGGATTCAAATAATTTAAACATTTTTGGTTAAAAAATAAACTGTCAAACAATAAACAAAATTTCACTAACACATTATACAAAATTATATCAAACATCAAGTGGCGTAGTTTAAACCACAAACAAAATGAACTGATACACCAAGTGCAATAGATGGATGCTGTTCCAGAGTATATTATAATCTGACAGGATTCAACTGAGGCACCAACAGAAGGACTAAAACAAAACAAAATTTGAGCAATATAGATGAAAGACTCCAAAAAACACAAAACAAAATGAAGTCACACAAGATGTGTAGTATGAGCAGCCTAAAATAGAAAAATAACAGTTTAACAGCCAATCAACAGCCATCCAATTTAGGAACAGAGGCATTTTCTTCATTTTCATGGCTCCAGATTTGTGTAAAATGGTTTTGAGAAATTTCCAAATATGGACTCAAGATTAAAATAAAAATAAATCATAAAATTTTAAACTTCTACTTTTAGTGATTTTATCCTAGGTTTTTTACAATGGTTTTTAACAGCAACAACATTTTTGATGGCACCAGCAGCCAAGCCAGCTTCAATGGAGGCAAGGGTCAGAACGTGTAGGCACTTGTTTATACCCAAGCCTTTGAGGCAGGTAACAAAGAAGCCAACCTGTACCTGACCCCTGATCCTTATGGCTTTGACTTGTTCAGTAGTCATGTAGTGTCTAGCTCTGCCCCTGCTCCTGTACCCACCCCCACACAAGCTGCCTGCCAACCAACCAATCAGGATGGCAACCTTGATTTGGATCAAATTGCTGTCACCACCCAACCTGCCCCCCTACAGCCAATCAGGATTCAGTTCCCACAGCCCAGCACCCCAAATGCAGAATCATTACTGCCCAAATTCTCTAAGAAATTGTGGCACTCAACCTGCGGGATATGTCCTGAGACCAGGTTGCCACCCAATTGCAATTTACCCAAGCCACTATCATGTGGAAATTCAATAACCTGATGAACAAGGGGAACCTGGTTGGGACAGCTAAGAATCTCAAGAAGGCCCCAGAGTCCCAAATCAATAACACATATCCAATTATGCTTGATCTCTTGCAGCAGGACCCCAAGCTTTCCCTAACCCAGGTCTGGAAGAAACTTGTGCACCATGGCATTTGGGTGTCTGAGCGCATGGTGCAGCTCTGGATGCACAGAAAGGTGGCTTCAATTAGGGTGTTGACCAATGTTGCTGGCAACCATTGGGATGGCAGTGAGGATTCCCCATATGATTAAGGTCATTGAATCCACCATGGTCTGATGCCTAACAGTCTATCCAATGATGTCATGTTTGTCTCCTATTGCAAGCTATCAATAGCTTTTGATGATTTTAGTGAGCAAGGAAAAGCCACCACCAAGAATGGAAGGAAGAAGGTCAACATGGGGAGGTTCATTGGTATGTTTCTGGTTGTTTTGGCCAAGGATTTTGTCTACTATTGGTAAAACCCTGATTTCACTAATAGATACAAGTACCTCCACATCCTCAGAAAATTGCTCAACTCCTGGGATATCTCAAATTCCAAGCACCAGGTTTTCTTGAGCCACCAGATAGAGGGTAGCACCACTGCCCTTGAGGCCATCCTAGGACGCGGACACCAGGCCTCAGTCTACCCCACTGGTCATGCAGATATCCATCTGACCAATTTAGTGTTCTTCAATATTAGAAACACAGTCCAGCAGCGCCTTCTTCAGGCGTTATATGACCTTTATCTCAGAGTCCTGGACCACAAGTCTCTCTTTGGTTGACAGATGGTGGCTGACTTGTCTGCCCAAATTGTCTTCTGTGTGAACATGGGCAACCAATCATATAAGGACAAGTGCCTCTCACCCCATGTCATAGCTGTCTATCAACCAATCCAGCCAAAGACCAACAAGGAATATGACAAGCGGTATATGGCAGCCATCACAAAAAACCCTCCTGCCTTTACCCCCACCACCATTACCCCCATCTGCCAGCCCCACTCAGTCAATCCCAGACCCCCCAGGCCAGCACTTCCTCTACACCTTCCTTCCTGTGCTATTCCGCCTACTAGGCATCACTCTTCCCTGTCCCCAAATAAACTCCCAGTTAACAAACATTTTCTATTTATATTATCTCTATTATGAATTTCAATTGTTCATTTTCTCTTTGTTTATAGTTGGTTTTATTCTTTATGTTCAGCTTATTTATATAAAATTGTTTAATTACTATGCTATGTATCTAGATTCAGAACATAGCTATTTTTAGCACTTAAACACAGCCCAATGTGAATATATTAACAACAATTTGGTTGTTGTCAAAATTTGAATTAGAAAATTTAGGTTAATTGTGTTTAGATAAAGTTGTTACTGATCCAAATTCAGAACCTTTATGATAAACTTTAAGCCAATCAGGAGCCAAGTGATAGAGTGATTGGTATGACATAAAGGGCCACCCAGTAGTTCTTTGATGAATGTGTGCTAATTAATATGATTGGCTAATTGTTTTTACATTGAGCGCCATTGCTGCCGTGGCAAGTTGTTGATAGACTAGTGCCCAATCAGCTGCTGGGTTAGCACTAGTCCATCAACAACTTGCCACAGCAGCAATGGTGCACAATGGAAAAACAATCAGCCAATCAGATTAATTAGCACACAATAAATTATAATTTTCTAATTTAAATTTGGCTGATCTCCAAATTATTTTTAATATTTTCACAAGGGGCTGTGTTTGGGTATCAAAAATAATATGGCAATTAAGGAAACAATGCCAAAAAAAGAAAACAACACATATTGAGACAAGTGTAAAACATAACCACAATGGGTAAAAATATGGGATATTGTAGTAAATGGGAAAACAAACAGGAATAAACAAAGAGGCAATATTATCAGAACAACACAGAGTTTATTGGGATGAAAGCTATAAAAACATATGGAAAAATTAGTAAAAAATAATATAAGAGAATTGGAAAAGCTTTTGAAGGATCTCAACTTGGCAATTTCCAAGATTAAGGAAATTGACCACAAGGTCAAATCCAAAGTGAAGTCTGCTGTCCTTGAAGGGGACAAAATCAACAAGGTATCATTAAAGGCCTTGATGGCCAAGATGCCTGACACACTCAAGAAGACAATTGAGTGTCTTCTCAACGTTCAGAAAACTATAGTCAAAAGCTTCCAAGTAAAGTCTTTTGCTCTTTCTGTGCTGTCTGTATGGTTTGATGACCCTGAGATGTATGCTTATCTCAAGCCAACCAAGTAAGCAAGAACAGATGACACCAAATTGCTGGCCCAACTGCTTGCGCCAAGAATTGCCAAGCCTGCCAAAACTGCTGGCAAGGAGGAGACTGTAGAAGGTAAACTAAAATTTAAAGTTTAATAAAATTCATAAATTATTAACGGTTTTTTTAGAACAAATCAATAGCAAAATATGTTAGGTCATGGTCCTCTTTATCCCCTTCATCTAATACGCAAACTATGCCATACATGGCCAATAAGCTGTTTCTGTTCCCCCCTGTTGCGCAGAAGCTCAAATACAGAATCAACAGTTCTTTCCCAATGTTGTGGTAGGCTTTAGCTGAGCTTTTAATGCTAGAGGGGCATCCAAGTGGGCAGTTACTGTCTAAAAGGATGCCCAATTGGTCTGCCTGGACCCACTATCATTCAGTGGAGTTTACTGTGTAAATTCTATTGAGCTTGTTTGGGACATCCTGGAGACACTCCCATTCAAAAACATACTGTAGATGGGCTGGGCCCATTCAGCTGCTTACTTCTGCTTCCTATTGAAGCATATGCTCTCCTACCTCCTGGAAAACTTTGGTCTTGCAGTGGAAAAATTGGCTGTTGCAGATGCAACAGCTGTAAAGAAAACAAAAATCCTCCTAGCAGACTTTGGGCTAGCCTGGGGTGCAGATGAGACAGGGCTCCCTTTGGTAATGGATCTTACCTTTGCCAAGACCAAGCACAAAAAGAATATTAGTGCTGTATACAATAAACTCTGTGGGTTTGCTGAAGCCTTTTCTGGGCAAAGGCTTCACCTCTGTCAGGGATCCACTCATAGGGAAGTATCTCTCCAATAGAATGAAGGAGAGCTCTCAAGTTAAATTTGACTAGAGTGGACCCTACTGGAATCCCTATCATTAACATGTGCAAGAGATGACCAAATAAGAGGAATCTCCCCAGGAAGGTGGTGAAGTGGGTTAAGAGATAATAGGCGCTGGTATACCCCAAAACCAACCAGGGGGTCTTGGGGTGGATAATAGAAGGGAATCATGCTGTTTCTAAGTATGGGGCATGGCAGCAGCGTGGTACAAAACAATACCAAATTGAATCTTCTGATTTATTGGTGGGGGTTGGTTTGAGAGTTTTGAAGTTTACATTGGCTTGCTCATAACTGATTGACACACAAAAAGCCCATACAAGAAAGATGAACTTCATGCTGTCAAAGGGGAAACCTTTTGAATCTACTAATCAAGTTTTAGAAGTTTTGAAAACATAGATTTATTGTTTTTGATAGGAATAAGAAAATGTTGGATCAATTTGGAAAGGGAAAATTTCTCAGTTTAAAAACTGAGATCAAGTGAAGGAGGGAACATAGTGGTTCCCAGGTGATCCTGCAATAGTAGATTGAAAAGTATTGCTTTTCAGGTCTGCAGCAGGCTGCAGCCTGCAATGCAAGAATAAGAAATAATTTGGTTTTATTTCATTGAAGTGTTGCAACTGAACCAATGAGGATTCAGTATTTAGAATTGGGGAAGACAACAGTCCAATAGAAAGGACAGAATAATAAAAATAAGGTATTGTTTATTGTAGAATATTGTGATTAATATACCATATGGGGAAAGCCACAAGACCACAAGAGGCTGGCATAGTGGGAAGTTCCATTTAAGGTTTGAAGCCAAGTAATAACTTGTGTGGGGATCAGCAAGTCAAATTGGTAACACACCTAATTAGGATGAAGTACCCACCATTTGATATTACCATCAGATTAATCCATGTTTTTAGATACGTCAAGGGTGACTCATCAAGCGCCCCCTGTGTATTGTAAGATAAGTTAGAAGGCAAGTCTGGAAACTTAGTTGCAACACCCCCCTTGCCCCCTGATTGTTGTCAGACACCAAGACTGGAGTCTGTGGAAGGTCTGGGAAGGTCCGCACAAACAGCCTTTGTGTGGGGATGGTGCAGCAGGGGCACAAGCAATCATGGTGAAGCTTCTTGAAATTCCCTTGGGCATCTTCAAGTCAATAGGTATGATTGTCATAGACAGCAGCTATCTTGAAGGGCCCTAGGTGGTTGGGCTCTAACTTGGAAGAATTGGGATTGAGAGTGTAGACGGGGTCACCTACAGCGTAACTAGCTTCAAGGTACTTTGTCCCTCCTTCAATCCGCTTGTGTTCAATTTCCTGGGCTTTGGCACGCCATTGATCTAGGGATGGGGTTGTTACTAGGGGAGGCTTGTTGGGAACCCTGGAACGTAGCTTTCCCTGTTCAACTCCTGTCAGACTGTCAGGCATCCCAAAGGCCAGGGTGCTGGGGCTGAACCCTGTGCCCCTGTTGGTTCTTGCTTGCAGGATAAGTAGAGCGGTGGGCAGGTGTTCAGTCCATGTGATGTTGAGGTGCTCTTGTGAGAGCTTGGCATTAAGTTGAACCAGTGAGCCATTTAACTGTTCCACGCGTCCATTGGCTTGAGGATGAAAGGTGGTTATAACTATACGTTGGAGTGTGTTCTTGGCGCAGTATGCCTTCATGACATGCCCAACAAGTTTGGGGCCGCCATCTGTGATGAGACGTTTGGGTCGCCCAAAGCAGGCCACAATTTCCTTGCCAATGAAGTGGGTGATGGTGGTGGCAGTATGGTTAGTTATTGCCCAGGCCACTGGCCAGCAAGTGAAGTAGTTGATGGCAGTGATAATAAACTTCTTCCCCAGTCTTTCTTTGGGGAGTGGCCCCACAATGTCAAGGGCCCACAGCTTAAAGGTTTCCATGGCCTTGATGGGCAGGACAGACTTGGGGGGTACAGGTTTGGACGTGTTCTTTTCGCACAGCACACGCGTTTCAAGGATGTCCAAGATGTCTTGATGCATGCAAGGCCACCAAACCTTCTGTTTAATGATCTCAAAGAGGTTACACCCTCTGATGTGACCCAGGGTCTGAAGGTAGTGCAATATTGTGTCACCTTGTTGTGTGATGGGAATTTAAGGTGTCTTTTCTTCTGTCTCTGACCAACAGCAAATGTTACCAGCATTGGTGGTGAACTGAATCTTGTTGTCCTTCAACTTGGAGATGGTTACCAAGTTAAGGCCCTTGTAGCAAGTTGCCTCAGGGCAGAGGTATAGCATGGGCTAATTAGGTCCAAACCATTGTCTCCAGTGATGGACGTTACATAGAGTTGCAAAAGGGTGTCAGCTGTGATAAGTTCCTTCCCAGGCTTGTACTTGATGCACAACTGGTAAGGGGATAGACACATGACCCATCCTGCTTGGCGGTGTGTCAAGTGGGACTGCGTGTTGAAGTACTGGAGCAACTTGTGGTCTGTCAGAACGCGGGATGGGAAGGTAGCACCTTCCAGGTAACAGCACCACTTCTCCATGCAGTGCACAATTGCTACCAGTTCTTTATCATGGATGGGATAGTGTTGTTCCAAGTCAGTAAGTTTCCTGGACTCATACGCCACAGAGTGGAAGATGCCATCATCAGTTTCTACCCTTAGCACGCTCCCTATGGCTCTGTCAGAGGCATTGGTATCGAGTTTGTACTGCTGGTTTTGATTGGAAAACTGCAGTACTGGTGCTGTTGTGAGTCTTTGTTTCAACATTTTGAAGGCTCAATCTCTGACAGGGGTCCAATGGAAGTGCTTTTTGGTCTTGAGGAGCTCAGTAAGAGGTGCAATTAGTTCCCTGCAATTGGGAATGAACTTGCGCACGTAGGTAACTATGCCTAAGAATGTCTGCACCTGGCCCACATCAGTGGGGGGCAGCATGCTAGTGATTGCCTTGATCTTGGCAGGGTTGGGCTTTATCCCTTGGGCAGAGATGGTGTGCCCAAGGAATAACAGCTCTGACTTGAGGAACTCACATTTGGAGGGTTTAGCTTTTAGCTAGTTTTTCCAAAGGGTGTTGAGGACAGCAGGGAGGTGTTGGAGGTGTGTGGTTTGATCTTGACTGAAGACAATAATGTTGTCAAGGTACACAACCACACATTTTCCAATCAGGTCCTCAAATGCTTTGTTCATAACAAGGCAAAGGTGGAAGGAGTGTTGGTCATTCCAAAGTTCATGACCCAACACTCAAACAACTTGTAGCGCGTGCAGAAAGCAGTTTTTGTCTCATCCCCTGGTGCAATGCAGACCTGGTTGTACCCTGCAGTGAGATCAATCTTGCTAAAAACCTTCACACCTGCAAGTGTATCAAACAGGTTGTCAATCAGCGGCAGGGGGTACTTATTCTTGACCGTCACCTCATTTAGTACGCAGTAGTCTGTGACCAGGCAAAGGGACCCTTCCTTCTTGGCTACAAAGAAGACAGCCACCCTGTATGGAGAGAGCAAGGGGCAAATGAAGCCCTTATCAAGAGCGTCCACAAGGTGTTGGCGGAGGGTCTCATCTTTCTTTGGTGTAAGACAGTATAATGGTTGTGCTTTAGGTAACAATCCTTGAAGTTGTACAGCGTGCTGGATCTTCTGATGAGGAGGTAGTTGTTCAAGTATCTTGCTGAATATGTCCTTGTACTCCTCAAGGAGTGCAGCATGCGCTGGTGATGATGAGGAGGCCAAGGAAGGGACCGCAGATGGTTCAACGCAGATAACTTTGACTGAGCATTGGTTAAAGTCTAGTTCCCCCCTTGAAATTGTACAAATCCTGTCTCTGTTATTCTGACAAACACAGTATCATGGAGTAACTTGCTCATTTCCACAGGATAGATCTGGAACCCCACCCCATTTCTATTGAGGGTGATGAAAGAGGTATCCCAGTCAATGTAGGGATGGTTATGCCAAAGCCACTTGAGGCCAGCAATCACATTGTGGCTGAGCCCAACCATGATTGGCCCAGAGAGCTTAACCTGGATGTTCTCTATTCTCACAGAGAAGGGTACCAACTTGTGGGTGATTGCAACTCTGCAGAAGTTGGCTACCCGTACGTCCTTGAACCTGCTGGGCACTTGGTCTAATTGTTGAGAGTCAGCAAATGCCTGGTCCACCATAGTGTGGTTGGCCCGGTATCTACCAGTAGTTTATGGGTGCTCCCACAGAAATGAAAGGGATAGGACAAGTGTGTTACTTTATTTGAGGAGTGGCTTGCTTGCAATACAGGGTTGTCACTGTGGACTTGAAAGACATCCAGGGTTTCAAATTTGTGAATGTTGTAGTCACAGGTGTTTTTCACAAGCAGGGATTGAGAGGATGGGTCAGGTGGGGTTGTAAGGCCTCTTGTTGCTACAACCCCCAAGCTTTTCCCTGATCCTCAATCTACCCTAGCTAGAGCTCCCCCCTTGCGGGGGCGTTTAGTCCCATTATCCTGCTGATGGGGCTGGCAGCAGCCCACTTGATTGTGGTCATTGACAGGTGTTGTACGTGGTTGTGATGAAGCGTCATTGGTACAGCGGAAGCCCATTGTGGCCTGGTTGTTAGCCTCCACAATGGCCTTGTAGCAGTCATCAATGGAGGTGCAGCAACCTACAGGGACCCACTTGCAGACATGGGGTTTTAACCCATTGATGATGAGGGTGAGTAGCATTGCATTTCCATTGGTCATGGCTTTGGGGGTGGCAGCAAGAGCTTGTTGCCAGGCGGCAAGGTACTCAGGAACGGACCCAGTTTGTTTGATTGCTAGAAGAGGAGTCTCCACAACAATGGGGTAGAAGGTTTTGCTGTAGCGGGACTTGGCAGCGTCTTGGAATGCTGCCCAGGTAATATCAAGTTCCTGACTGGCCCAGTTGGTGAACCACACAGCGGCAGGCCCCGTGAGGCGCCCAGACGCAGTGGCAACCTATATGGGCTCAGGAACCTGACAGACACAGAGGCAGGTTTAAGTAGATTGGAGCCAACTGACAATGTTGGCCCCCCTCAACGCCACCTGCAAAGGATTCTAGCTGAAGGTTGAGCATGCATTGGGACAGGTCTGACTGGGGCGGGGTGACACTGCATCATACTGCCTAAGGCAAAGCCAATTGTACATGCTTGTGAGAACTAGCTGGTCTTGATAGATGACGTACCTGTTGGGGATGTCCCCATTGGGGATTGGCAGGAAATTTTCTTGTTGGGGAGTAGCCATACAGCCTGTACTCCGTCTCTTCTTAGGGGGAATTTTGTTTTAGGTAGATTGTCAACCTACCACTGTTACCACTGCTGCAACTGAACCAATGAGGATTCAGTATTTGGAATTGGGGAAGACAACAGTCCAATAGAAAGGACAGAATAATAAGAATAAGGTATTGTTTATTGTAGAATATTGTGATTAATGTACCATATGAGGAAAGCCACAAGGCCACAAGGGGGTAGCATAGTGGGAAGTTCTATGTAAGGTTTGAAGCCAAGGAATAACTTGTGCAGGGATCAGCAAGTTGAATAGGTAACACTCCTAATTAGGACAAAGTACCTGCCATTTGATGTTGCCATCAGATTAATCCATGTTGTTAGATACGTCAAGGGGTGACTCATCAAGAACTCCCTGTGTATTGTAAGATACATTAGCAGGCAAGTCTGGAAAATTGGTTGCAACAGCAGTGTACTTCTCCACTATGGTGGGGATAGTATTTTGAGTCTGGATGAGTACTATTTCTCTGGCTTGGTATTTTTGCGTCCTGTGATTGACTAGGTGGTTCCCCTGAATATTGGCAATTTGTGTTTAAGCATTTTATTTTTGGTTGATTGGTTGCTTTTGGAGTTTCAGAGCTCAATTCAAGGCCTATACAGTGGTTGTTGTCAAATTCATCATCTGGGCCTTTAATATTGGATCTTAAAGTAGAGTTTATATTTTTAATTTGGTTAGAGCTTTTGCTTTTGTTTTTGCTTTTAAAAGCGCATTCATTAACTGATTTTAAATGTGGATTAGAATTGATTAATTAAATTGAACCATTATTTTAATATGTTCAGTTTTAGAATTTAAAAATGCAATTTTCAATTCTTTTTTTTACACTAAGAGATCCAAGATTTGTTGTATTGCTTGTGAAAGGGATAGAATTCCTTACACTATCCTCCCCTAAGGCCTTGTCTCTCCCCTTTTCTTGGTGATAGTAGTCTAATAGATCCTGGCAGTTGATCAAATTGTCAATGGGTTTCAGCTGTTTAGTTCCATATCATAACCTACCCATTTGATCAGGTAGTGGGGTTTGTTCCAAATCATCTTGTCATCAATGATCTCTTCCACCTCCCATTTGGGGAGATGGTTAATTACCAGAGGTGGGGGGCTCCATTTGGCCTGAGAGAGATCCTCTGGTGATCTGTGATAGCAACTGAGAAGGATGACATGGAAGATGTCATGAGCTGTGGATCCTTCTGGCAGACAGAACTGATAGGTAAGAGGGGAAATCTTTTGTATTAATTCCAAGGGGCCTATCTTCTTGGGGCCTAACTTTCAACATGGCTTTTTGATGTGTAGGTTGCAAGCATCTAGGAACGCCAGGGATCCAGGGAAGTATTCATCAGGCTCTCTGCAATGTCTGTCAGCAAACTTCTTGTATTACTGAATGGATTTATTGAGGATCTCCTTAAGTTTGGCTTGAATCAGGGAGAGGTCATCTAAGTGCTTGTTGACCTGTGGTACTGTGGTTGTTTCTACCTGGGAAGTAATTTCCTTGAGATCATATCCATGGTTTGCCTTAAAGGGGGACATCCTAATCAAAATGTGGTGACTGGTGTTATAAGCTAGTTGGGCTACTGGAAGGAGCTTGGACCAGTTATTCTGTTGGGTGTTGATGTAGTTTGTAAATAAGCTTCCAATACCTGATTAACTATTTAAGTCTGTCAGTCAGTCTGGGGGTAAAATAAAGTGGAGAGATTTTTCTTAACTCCCAACCCTTTCATCAAGCTGGACCAGAACTTGGAGGTAAACTGGATTCCTTGGTCAGAGACAATGTCATTTGAAATTCCATGGTAGGCAAAAACGTTCTTGAGGAGCATCTGGGCAGTCTCTTTGGCGGAGGCGGTGGAGAAAGGGATGAAGATCACATACTTGGTTAGGCAGTCTATCACTACTAGGATTCCTGTATTACCCTGACTCTTGGGTAGTTTAACAATGAAGTCTATTGAAATGGAAGACCATGAGCGGGGAGAAATTGGTAAGGATTGCAGGAATCCTTGAGGCTTTTGGTGTGAGGTTTTGTTTTGACAGCACTCAAGGCATTTCCTTATGTAGCTTCCCACCAACTTCTTCACTGTAGGCTAACAATTTGTTGTGAAATTCTTTTGAGGGTCTTGGTAATACCCCCATGACCTGATAGAGGGGTGTCATGGAAGGCTTGAATAATTTGGGTTCTAAGAGGTCCTTGGGGAATGTACAGGGAGTTGTCATGGTACCAGATGATGTTTCTTGTTTCTAGGTCTGTGGTGCTAGTTGGAGGATTCAATAGTTGTTCCTCTTGGATCTCTTTATCCAAGTTGATGTACAAGGAAACATTAGCAATGAGGTTCAGGAATTGAGAGGATTTCATTACTTATTGGATGTTGTGTGCGTGGTAGGAGGTGTTGGGGTTTCCAAGGTCTCCTCTGTGGCTAATGGCATCAGGGACAACATTCTTCTTACCTGGGGTGTATTCAATTTGGAAGTTGTATGTCATTAGGTCAATAGCTCAATGTGTCAAGTGAGGATAAACCTTGTGTTTCTCTGGGAAATATAGGAGGTTTTTATGGTCCATACAAATGTGGACTGAGTATTTACTTCCCTGTAGGTATTTTCTCTAGTAGTCCAAGGCGTGTACTATGGCATATAATTCCTTTTTGTAGACATGGTAATTGCGCTCCCTGTCCAGGAGCTTGTAGGAGTAGAACACAACAGGGTGAAGTTCTCCATCCTCCCCAAGCTGCAGCACTGCTCCCAGCGCAAAGTCTGAGGTATCTGTGTCCAAAAAAAATTGACGCTCTGGGTCTGGGCGCAAGAGAACAGGGGCAGAAGAGAAGGCGTGATTCAATGCATCAAAGGCTGACTGAGCTTCAGGGTTCCATGAGAAGGGGTCTTTATCTGACGTGAGCTGAGTGAGAGGTAGGGCAATAGCTGAGAAGTCCTTGATGAACTTACAACAGAAGTTTGCTAGTCCCAGGAACACACAAAGCTTGGTGCTGGAGGTAGGGACTGGCCAATCTGCCACAGATTGGACCTTGGATGGGGCAACAGCAAAGCCCCCTTCCAAGATATTTTACCCCAGGAATTCAATTTAATTTTTGTAGAATTTGCATTTTTCCAGTTTACAGAACAGTCAAGCCTTAGTTAAGGCCTGTAGAACCTCCCAAAGAAGGATCAGGTGAGTTTTGTGGTCCTTGGAGTAAATGAGAATGTCATCAAGGTATAATACCACATAGGTGTCCAGATAAGGGAAAAGGACTTCATTAATGAGCCCCTGGAAGGCTGCTGGGGCGTTGCTAAGGCCAAAAGGCATTACCAGGTATTTTTATAGCCCAAACGGGGTTCTTATAGCAGTCTTCCATTTATGGCCTTCATCTATGCAAATTTGATGGTAGGTATTGCAAAAATCAAGTTTAAAAAAGACCCTTGCCCCAGTTAATTGGTTGGTGAGGGTCTTGGCAGAGGGAATAGGGTTATGGTTCTTAATTGTAATGTTGTTGAGATTTGAGTAGTCCACCACTGGTCTTAGGTATCCATCTGATTTTCTGACAAAGAACATTGGAGAGGAGGAGGGGGAGTTTGAGCGACGCATGAATTACTTTGCTATATTTTCATCTAGGTATGTTTTTATTGCTAGACTCTGGGCTCAGTTGACTGGATAAATTTTACCCCAACTGGGTACTGACCCTGGTACCAAATCAATGCGTAAAACTTACTCTCTGCAACTGGGTAACTGGGAGCAGGAGGATTCACTAAAGGCTTCTGCCAGGTCTTGAAGCTCTGGAGGGATCTGAGCTTGGGATATTTCCTTCAAGGTGGCAAGAACGTTGATGGTGTTTTCTGGATTCAAGATCCCTCCATGTTCCATTTGGTCAAAGGAATAGAAGAAGTATTCCCTTCTTTCTGAGTGGAGAGTGTCATTGAGTCCAGATTTAATACGGCCTTGGCAGTCTTGGCCCAAGGGAAACCCAGAATCAATGGAAACACCAAATTTGACAAGGAGGACACCCTGATGTCAAATTGATTATTCCCTATCTTGACTACTAGGATCCCCTTGATTCTAGTTACTTGGATATGTGACTTAAATACTAGGGTTACCCATGTAGAAGGTCCTTGGTGGAAACCCAATTGTTGGGCCAGGAGCTACTTATGAAGTTTCCCATGGCGCCTGTGTCCAGTAGGACTTTTACTTCCTGAGAGGTTTTAGAAGAATCTAGCTCAACTGGTAATAGGGCATAAGATTGAAAAAGTTATTTATTTGAAGAACTAGCTAAAAGAGTGGTAGGAGATTGTACCTTGGCCAAGGCTTGGCAGTTCTTGGCTGAATGACCAGCTTTCCCACAATACATACATAGTCCAAGTTGTATTTGGCGTTGTTTCTCCTCTGTTGAGAGTTGATAACCCCCACCCCCTTGGGAATTAGTCCTTTGGGAACATTTCCCTGGACCTTTGAGGGGGCTTTGGCTTTCCTTAATAACAACTGCAGGGGAGGGGACAGGGTTCTTAGGCTTGGCCCAAGATGGAAGCTGCTTCACCTTGGCGGACCACTTGATCACTTTGTTGACCATGGTATAAAAGTTGGTTGGCAACTCATGATGGGCAAGGAAGTTCCTTAGTTTGAAGGAAGTTTTTTGAGGAATAGGTAGCAGGCTTCATTGTTACTCATACCAATGGCATTCTTGAGGCAAGTAAACTCTTCAGCATAATCTTGAGCTAACATCCTTCCCTGATAGAGGACAGAGATTAGGTCTCTCAGCTGGTCTGGGTTTGGAGCAGGATATATCATAGCTAGGAGGGCATCAAAAAACTGGTTGTAGTTGTTGAGGAGGCCCTCTACTTGTAGAGTTGCCTTGTTGTACCAAAGGCAGGACTTGCTGGTAAGCTTTTCTGCCTCATTATGTACTTTCTGCGCATCAGTGGTGAATTTTTTGGGTGAGGTTTTAAACAGGGACTTGGAGAAGGCCAAGAGCATCAGGATCTTGTTTCCTTTGTTATCTCCTGGGACAACGCAGGATAGTGTGTTCAGGACCACTGTTTGGACCTGGCTGTTGGTTCTGGAGACAATTGGTTCTAAGGTGGAAGGTTTTCAAAAAAGGGACATAATCTTGTATATGGTGAAGCTTACTGTGAAGGTGACAATTATGAGGGCAAGGTATTTGATGAGGGCAACATAGAAGATAAATTAATAGGTAAAATGTCAACCTGGACCACCCATAAGGTGGTTCAGTAGGGGCTCCAAAAAACTGTCAGGGATCCACTCATTGGGAAGTCTCTCTCCAATAGAATGAAAGAGAGCTCCCAAGTTGAATTTGACTAGAGTAGACCCTACTGGAATCCCTATCATTAAAATGTGCAAGAGATGACCAAATAAGCAGAATCTATCCAAGAAGGGGGTGAAGTGGGTTAAGAAATAGTAGACTCTGGTATAACCCAAAACCAACCAGAGGGCCTTGGGGTGGATTTTTTTTTGGGGGGGATCATGCTATTTCTACGCATGGGTCATGGCAGCAGTGTGGTCCAAAACAACACCAAATTGAATCTTCTGATTTATTGGTGGGGGTTAGTTTGGGAGTTTTGAAGTTTACATTGGCTTGCTCATAACTGATTGACACACAAAAAGCCCATACAAGAAAGATGAACTTAATGCTGTTGAAGGGGAAATTGTTTGAATCTACTAATCAAGTTTTTAGAATTTTTGAAAATATAGACTTATTGGTTTTGATAGGAATAAAAAACTGTTGGAGAAATTTGGAAAGGGGAAATTTATCAGTTTAAATACTGAGATCAATTGAAGGAGGGAACATAGTGGTTACCAGGTGATCCTGCAATAGTAGATTAAAAAGTAAAGCTTTTCAGGTCTGCAGCAGGCTGCAGCCTGCAATGCAAGAAGAAAAAGTAATTTGGGTTATTACATTGCAGTGTACTTTTGCACTATGGTGGGGATAGTATTTTGAGTCTCAATGAGTACTATTTCTCTGGCTTGGTATTTTTGCATCCTGTGATTATCTAGGTGGTTTCCCCGAATATTGACAATTTGTGTTTAAGCATTTAATTTTTGGTTTATTGGTTGAATTTGGAGTTTTGGAGCTCAATTCAAGGCCTATACAGTGGTTGTTGTTGAATTCACCATCTGGGCCTTGAATGTTGGATCTTAAAGTAGAGTTTATATTTTAATTTGGTTAGAGCTTTTGCTCTTGCTTTTGTTTTTGCTTTTGAAAGCGCATTCATTAACTGATTTTAAATGGGGATTAGAATTGATTTTTTCAATTGAACTGTTATTGCTAATATTTTCAGTTTTATCATTTAAAAATGCAATTTTCAATTCTTTTTTTACACTAAGAGATCCAAGATTTGTTGCCTGGCTTGTGAAAGGGATATAATTCCTTACAACCTCATGGTTTACCTGGGATATCTTTTCTTTTTGGGATGGGTTCAGCGTAGAGGACCTGGATGGGGTCCTTCTTGGTATCAACAATGTCAGGCTCTCCCTGGATTGGAAGAAGGTCCCCCCTGGTTACAACTTGGTCAACTATGTAATACAGAACGCTCTGGTCCTGGCCAGCATCTATGGGTTTGCAGACTAGAGAGAAGCTGCTGTTTCACTCCCATCTAACCCTGCTTCCTTTCACAAGTTGCCGTGAATATTTCAATCATGGTGTATCCACTATCTACATTATGGCAATGGAGGTTGTGCACCACCTCCATTGCCAGGTGGGTACATACTAAAGAACCCACTACAGGCGCTCCTAATATATTCTATATTCAAATAAAATTCTTTAAACTTAGGATTATTTAAATATAACTAATTTTTTAATTTCTTTTTTTAGTGAAATATTACATAGAAAAAAATCTTATAGAAGGTCTTTATACATATATAGTAAAATTTGTTAATAAAAATCACAAATACTTTGAGAGCTTTAGCTTTAATTTTTTAAATTTTCTTTTTATATTTATTTGATAGAAGTGAGATCTGTATAATTATAATATTGTGATATTACATATTTGAAATAGCCATCACAGATTATAATAGATTTAAATAATTTGCAATACAAAATTAAGCATCTGTGTCAGTGGTTCTGTTCTATGTGATTGCTGGCTTGGAAACTTCTAAATAAATATGATAATCCATAAATCTAAAATAGTAAATTAGAGGACATTAAAAGTTGGAAACACCAAGCCTTTAATTGATTGGCTATTGGGCAAGGCACACAGGGATGAACAAATCAGTGTGGCCATAGAATTTGGCCACAGTCTCAGCTGGAAGGGTGTGGATCCTGGGCTGAAGCAAATCAAATAGATCTTTGGTCCCAGTTGAGGTCCCTTACTTGACAACTTGCTTGAGCCATCCTAGACCTCCTTGATGGGATTTAAGAAGGGTGAATAGGCAGGGAGGAATATGAGGCGTAAATTTGATGTGGCTAACTGTTGAGTGAAAAATGCAATGCCTGTATTAATCATTAGAAATTCTTTGAGAATATCTGCTACCTTGAGGATTCCAGCGTTATTCAGAACAATGACATTGATGAAGTCTGGACTTTTGTGCCTCAGGTGCTCCTGGACCAATCAGAGGAATAACAGGAAGGTCCCAATATTGTGAGATCCTAAGATCATTTGATAGAGCTCAATCCCCTTTGGACCAAGGAGAGCCACCATGAAATAGGCTGTAGCACAGACTTCAGCACGCCAAGCTACTCCATTATTTGAATCTTTGGGGACACACCCATAGGCATTGTACATTGACAAGGCAAAAGTCATTTCATCAATGTAGTAAAATTTCACCGTCCCCTTGGCTTTGAGGGCAGTGTACGCCTCAGCATATTTTTTACAGATATTGATGTTTGAAGGACTGTTTCTATTGTATGGGGATACCCCAAGTTTTTTCCAGAAAAGTGCAGACCCTTCACCAGATGGTAAAAAATGAAGATTGAGGCCTTAACCCCAAAAGCAGATTTAACCATGGCCTGTATATTTGCCAGTCCAAGATGGCAATCTTGGGTTATTCACTGGTGGATTGCCCATTTGTGCTCCTTGGTGAGCACAGTGGACACACACAAGGATTTCTCCGTGGCAAGGACATGGTCAGTATTGAGGAACTTATTGAAAGTCTTTGAGGCGTACTTGGGATCCACCCCAACAAGAGCCGTGACTGCCTTGGAGTCACCAGATTTCTGCATGAGCCAGAGAAGGATGATCTGCTTGATATCAGTAATGTGCTTCTGGGCAGGCTCAGTGGGCTCAGATGAACTGGGATCCTGATTGGTGACAGGCTTGCAAGGCATGGGTACCTTATTGTATAACACACAACTTTCTTTAATACTAACTACCCCTCTGTGGTGCTATAGAACTCAGAAACATTGATGTCTTTTTGGTTGCCATCACTGACATAGGGTTCATAGCTGGTATAAAGCACAGGCTTAACCTTCTCCATCATGGCTGACGGGACCAACTCTTGGTGATACACAGGGTCAAACACATATGAAGTAAGTTCTACCTGCTTGTTTCTAACTGTTTTTGTTATGGTAACCTTGATGGGCTTCTAGGTAAGCTTGGGGACCCAAGGGCTGATACTCTGCACCCTTGCATGTTGTGCTCCTTGAACTGGCTGTGTCAGTGCAGCAGCACTATTGAACTCTCCTCTCCTGTCTTCTTCTTTAGTAAGCACCTGGGTTGCACTAACTCTGTTCTTTGTCCCGCAGGGGGCAACTGCAAACGTGGCACACAACTGGTGCATTGTTATTCTGTTGTTGTGTTCCTTCTATTTTAAGAATCTAATAAAATACTAAATAAAATTCAATTAAATGATCTCCTAATTTTAATTTTTGCTTTTATCTGAATATGGATATTTAATTAATATTTTTTCCTACCCAATATCCTGATTATAGATTTTTATCTCTTAATTAGTTGTTTTTGGTTTTATAATGCCCATTTTAGAATACCTGAAATAATTTCCACCCTTTTTCCCAGATTTTACGCCAAACTAAACACCCAACACAACATTTTTTAAAATTATTCCTCAGATTGTGTGCCTTATTTGAGATATCTTGGTATCATTCTTGATTAAAATCCATTGCACACAGCAATTGAGTAGTTTTGTTTACATACTGAGTTGCTATTGTGTCTTGGTTTTGGTTTGAGTTTTAACTCACCACGCTTGGGTGTATTTTGTCACCAATTTACCTAGTAAACATGTGTACACCAAAAGTCAACTAACACCAGTTTTTTTGTGAATCAATGTATTTTGGATTGTATTTTGAATAGTCTTTCTTGGCACATGAGCAATTTGTTGCTGTGTTGACCCATTTTGTCCATTAACACCAAAAATACCTGCTAACAGAGTGTATATTTTAACCTGGCAGTTAGAATTTTCTCAAATAAAAATCATTTTGTTTAAATCTGAGGTATTTTTTTGTTGCTATAACTTTAAAACTATTGTAAATTGCAGTGACTTAAATACAGGAGCATTGTGATACAAATAGCTAGGAGGATTTTTTCCAGTGGATTTGCCATCCCATATGTGGCAGCAAGAATAAATGAATCCTGAATAAGGTGCTCTATTGAGCTGTATCCAGGGGCAATTTTTTTCCATCTAATAAATGGCACACTTCATCCAGCTTTATTATTACATCAGTCTAGTTGCATGCTTCTGCTTAATCCACATCAGAACAACAAGACCTAGGTAAACAATCAAGTGAAGTCTTTGCGCTATAATAGGACAGAGAACTCAAAGAATTTATTATATAGGGTACTTATTTTTTTGGGGGGGTGCTGCAAAGTTTTTTCCGTGGTCAACAGGATGTCAGCCCTGTTGGAGCAGCAGGAGGCCCTGATGTCCTAAGGACACCCAGAATGTGGGAAGGACAGCAAAGAAACTAGTGGTAAGGTCACTTAAATTTTCTTTAAAAGTTTTGGTAGATGTAATATTGTATACTTATATGGAAAACAAAACCAGACTTCTTCCTGTCCTATCTCTTTTCCTGGTATGCTTTGATTCAGCATGGTTTTGATGAAGTCCCAGACAAGGAGGATGAAGGGCTTTCAGAAGTTGGGGGCAGAAAAAAGTGGTTGAGGAGGATCTTTGTGGCTGCATCCAGAGCCATGATCCACCATTTGGTATCTTCTTGTGTTGGTTGTATTTTGGAAAGTTGTTCTTGTTTCATAAAGCAATCTTTTTAATTTATTAGTCATCTCAGAGGCAGCAGCTAGCGGCAGGATCAGCTGACACCCTATGTGGGGGAAGTAGTTGCTGTAAAATGTTTGAAATATGTAGGGTTTTAGGTACTGGCAGACTACTCTTTTGGTTTATTCTATTAAAAAAGTTAGTAAAATCTTTTTATTTTTTGATGTTTTTTAACCTTCTTCTATATCTTTACCTGTTGCCCCCTTGACAGGGGCTGCTTCACAGGACGTGCCACTAGTTGGTTGTTGGTCTTCTGTTGGTTTCTGTTTATTTTTATTTTTTAGTTGTTCAAATATCTTGGAATCCTTTGACCACGCCTCCATGGTTGCAAACCCCTGTGACTTGAACTGTAGATTGGCAAGAACATCTTTTTGTACATTTAGGAGCCTGGTTGCAAGTTTGTTGGTAGTATTGGGAATCTATTTATCCCAGCTTTCACAGTAAGTTTTTTAGTTTGTTGCCTTCTAACACCACCTCCTTTAGCATGTACTTCACCTTCTGATTGACCTCCTTGATTTTAGCCACAGTCACATCCAATTCCTTTATCATTGCCTCCAATTCTGCCATTTTTTTCTTGTTATTATCCCAACCCCTTTTATACCAATAAAAATGTCCCAATAAACTATATCTATTCTATTGTATCTAATAGAGAATCAATAAATATATCTTGATTTTAATTATAATTTTTTATTAGGTTTAAGTAATACTATTCATTTAATAAGATGTTATGTATATTTATTATATATAGCAACCCATTCTTAGTATCATGAACAACATGTTTTGTTCATGTATATGTTTTGTCTGAGTAAAATATAATTTATTCTTTAATTAGTACAGTAGTTTTAGAAGCTATAGCAGCAACCAAAAATACCTCAGATTTAAAAAAATGGTTTCAGATTTAAGCAAAATCCAACTATCAGGTTTAAATATACACTATGTTAACAGGGATTTTTGGTGTTAATGGGCAAAATGGGTCAACACAGCAAAGAAGTGCTCATGCGCAAAGCAAAACTATTCAAAATACAATCCAAAATACATTGATTCACAAACAAAATGGTGTGAGTTGACTTTTGGCGTACATATGCTTACTATGTGAATTGGTGACAAAATACACCCAAGCGCAGTGAGTCAAAACTCAAATCAAAAACAAAACACAATAGCAACTCGCTATGTAAAAAAATCACTAAAATGTTGTTTGCAATGGATTATAATCAAGAATGATACCAAGGTATCTAAAATAAGACACAATATCTGAAACATAAATTTTAAAAATATTGTGCTGGGTGCTTAATTTGGCGTAAAATCTGGGAAAAAAGGTGGAAATTATTTCAGGTATTCTAAAATGGGCATTATAAAACCAAAAACAACTAATTAAGAGATAAAAATCTATAATCAGGATATTGGGTAGGAAAAAATATTAATTAAATATCCATATTCAGATAAAAGCAAAAATTAAAATTAGGGAATTATTTAATTGAATTTTATTTAGTATTTTATTAGATTCTTAAAATAGAAGGAACACAACAACAAAATAACAATGCACCAGTTGTGTGCCACGTTTGCAGTTGCCCCGCGGGTCAAAGAACAGAGTTAGTGCAACCCAAACACCTACTCAGGAAGGAGACAGGAGAGGAGAGTTAAATAGTGATGCTGCACTGACACAGCTGTTTTGAGGAGCACAAGCTGCTAGGGTGCAGAGCATCAACCCTTGGGTCCCCAAGCTGACCCAGAAGCCAATCAAGGTTACCACAACAAAAATGGTTAGAAACAAGGAGGTAGAACTTACTTTGTATGTGTTTGACGTTGTGTACTGGCAAGAGTTGGTCCCATCAGCCATGCTGGAGAAGATGAAGCCTGTACTTGATACTAGCTACAAGCCCTACGTCAATGATGGTGACCAGGAAGAGAACAAGGAGCCTGAGCTCTACAGAACTGATGAGGGACAGATAGTGCTTAAAAAGGTTGCAGCCTTTTACAACAAGATACCCATGCCTTGCAAGCCAGTCCCTGAGCAGGATCCCATTTCAACTACTCCTGCTAAGTCCGCCCAGAAGCCCATCCCAGATATCAAACACATCATCCTGATCAAGCTAATGCAGGGATCTGGTGATTACAAGGCGGCCACAGCTCTTGTTGGGGTGGATCCCAAGTACGTCTCAAAGACCTTCAACACATTCATAAATACTGGACAAGTCCTTGCCGTGGAGAAATCCTTGCACGTGTCAGCCATGCTCACCAAGGGGCACAAATGGGCAAGCCACTAGTGGATAACCCAAGATTGCCATCTTGAACTGGTAAATATACAGGCCATGGTAAAATCTACATTTGGGGGTGAGGCCCTAATTTCCTTTTATTATCATTTGGTTAAGGGAATGTGCTTTTCCTGGAAAAAGCTTGGGGTATCCCCCTACAATTGTAATAGCCCAGCCAACATTGACATCCAGAAAAAATATGCAGATGTGGTCACTGCCCTCAAAGCCAAGGGGAAAGTCAAATTCTAATAAATTGACAAATCAGCATTTGCCTCATTTATGTGGAATGCATATGGGTATGTCCTGAAAGGCTCAAATGACAGGGTAGCTTGGCGTGTGGCAGTCTGTGCCACAGCCTAATCAATGGTGGCTCTCCTTGGTCCAAAGGGGGTCAAGCTGTATCAAATGATTTTGGGTTCTCACAGAAGCTGTACCTTTCTATCATTCCTCCAATTGGTCCAGGAGCACCTGAGGCGCACAAGCCTGGGCTTTACCAACATCATTGTGCTGGACAACGTTTGTCTCCATAATATGGCAGATATTCTTGAGGAATTTCCATCAATTGACACTAGCATCACAGTGGGCCCCCAGCAATTAGCCACAGCAAATTTGTGCCTTCTCTTCCTCCCTTCTTATTTGCCCTTCCTAAATCCCATTAAGAAGTCTTTGGGTGGCTCAAGCAAGTTGTCAAGCAAGGGACCCCAGCTGGGACCAAGGACCTCTTTGATTTGCTGCAGGCCAGGATCCACACCTTCCCAGTTGAGACCATGGTCAAATTCTATGGCCATGCTGATTTGTTTATCCCCGCCTGCCTTGCCAAGCAGCCAATCAATTAAAGGCTTAGCTTGTCCAACTTTTTTATATTCTCTAATTTACCATTTTTGATTTATTATTTATCATTTTATATTTAGAAGCTTCTAAGCCCACAATCACATTCAGCAGGACCATCAATGAAGGTATGTAATTTATTTATTTTATATTATATCCTTTAATATGCCATCTGAGGTTATCCCAAACACTTGATACTGGATTAAGAAAATATATTTAAATCACTTTTGTCAAATAAATATAAAAATAAAATTAAAAAAAGTTAATTGTAAAGTGTACATAATAGAAGTAAATTTTATTAAAGTAAATATATTTATGCTTATATGATGACTGTCTCCAGGATTTATTTTGCAAAACTTGTTTGCTAAAAATATAATAACAAAAATTATTTTTTTAAAAAGCAAAATTTAAAAGTGTAGCTTATATTGAGGAAGGAGATTTTTATTGAGGTCGCCTGTATTGGGTTTGGTGGTATGTACCCACCCCGCAATGGAGTGGCACACAGTTTCCATTGCCACACTATGAACAGTGAATACACCTTGCTGGAAGTATTCTTGGCAACTAGTAAAAGGGAGGATAGTGAGGTGGGAATGGAGCAGTAGCTTTTCTGGCAGGGCTTCAACCCCGTAGATGCCAGCCAGGACCAGAGCGTCCTGGATAACATGATCAACTGAGTTGTAACCCAGGGGGACCTTCTTACCATCCAGGGAGAGCTTGGCCTTGTCAATTCCTAGGAGGACCCTATCAAGGTTCTCTACAGACGTGCTCATCCCAAATTAAAAGAGATACCCCAGGTAAACCACCATATGAAGCCTTTGCTGGGCAAGGCTTCAGTAAAATCACACAATTTATTAAAAACAGCACTGATCTTTTTGTACTTTGTCTTGGCAAACATGAGCTCAATTTCTGGAGGGACCCCCGTCTTGTTGGCACTCCAGGCCAGCCTGAAATCTGCCAGGAAAATATTGGTCTTCTTTATGGCTATTGCAGATGCAACAGCCAATTTACCCAATGCACGCCCTAAGTTCTCTAATAATTAAGACAGGGTGTGCTCCACCAGGAAGCAGAAGCAAGCAGTCACATGTGCCTGGCCCATATACAGTATATTCTTGAATGGGAGCATTGCCAGGACGTCCCAAACAAGCTCAATAGAGTTTACACAGTAAACTCCACTGAGGACCACCAGGTCCAGGCAGACCAGTTGGGCATCCTTGTAGGTAGTAACTGCCCACTTGGATGCCCCCTCAGAAACAAAAGCCCAGCCAATGCCTCCCTGGACATTGGGAAGATACCATGGATCCTATTCTTGAGCTCCTGTAAGACAGAGGGGATAGAAATAGCTGCCTTGCCACATGATTGGCGTAGTTGGCATAAAATGTGGTGGGGACAAATGGGACCAGAACACAGCAGATTTCACTATCTATGGTTTCTAAAAAAAGGTAAGTATTTTGAAATCTTTATTAACTTATTTTTTATGTTACCTTTGCGTGTTTCCTCCTTGCCGGTGGCTTTGGCAGGCTTTGCCATTCTTGGCGCAAGCAGTTGTACCAACAATTTTATGTCCTTGGTTCTTGCGCGCTTTGCAGGTTTGAGATGGGTATACATCTCAGGGTTGTCAACCCAGACAGATGGTGCAGAGAGGGAAAAGGACTTGAATTTGAGGCCTTCCACCACAGTTTTCTGGACATTTAATATGCGTTTAATGGTTATTTAAGATGTTTCTGGCATCTTGGCCATGAGTACTTTGGCAGAAACCTTTTCAATTTTGTCCCCTGTAAGGACAGCAGCCTTCACTTTTGCCTTGACATTGCTGTTAATATCTTTAATTTTGGCAATTGCCAAGTTGAGGTCTTTGAGTAGTTTTCCAATTCTCTTATATTATTTTTTACTAACCTTTCCATATGTTTTTATAGCTTCATCCCAATAAACTCTGTGTTATTCTGATACTATTGCCTCTTTGTTTATTCCTGTTTGTTTTCCCATTTACTACAATATCCCATATTTTTACCCATTATGGTTATGTTTTACACTTGTCTTAATATGTGTTGTTTTCTTTGTGTTGGCATTGTTTCCTTAATTGCCATATTATTTTTGATACCCAAACACAGCCCCTTGTGAAAATATTAATAATAATTTGGGGATCAGCCAAATTTAAATTAGAAAATTATAATTTTATTATGTTTAAATAAAGTTTTTGCTGATCCAAATTCAAAACCTTAATGATAAACTTTAAGCCAATCAGGAGCTGAGTGATAAAGTGATTGTTGTGACATAAAGGGACATTCAATAATTCTTTGATGCATGTGAGCTAATTAATCTGATTGACTGGATGTTTTACCATTGTGCGCCATTGCTGCTGTGGCAAGTTGTTGATGGACTAGTGCTAACCCAGCAGCTGATTGGGCACTAGTCTATCAACAACTTGCCACAGCAGCAATGGCGCTCAGTGGAAAAACAATCAGCCAATCATATTAATTAGCACACATGCATCAAAGAATTACTGGATGACCCTTTATGTCATACCAATCACTTTATCACTTGGCTCCTGATTGGCTTAAAGTTTATCATTAAGGTACTGAATTTGGATCAGTAACAACTTTATCTAAACACAATTAACCTAAAATTTTCTAATTTAAATTTTGACAACCACCAAATTGTTGTTAATATTTTCACAGTGGGCTGTGTTTAAGTGCTAAAAATAACTGTGTTCTGAATCTAGATACATAGCATAGTAATTAAACAATTTTATATAAATAAGCTGAACATAAAGAATAAAACCAACTATAAACAAAGAGAAAATGAACAATTGAAACTCATAATAGAGATAATATAAATAGAAAATGTTTGTTAACTGGGAGTTTATTTGGGGACAGGGAAGAGTGATGCCTAGTAGGCAGAATAGCACAGGAAGGAAGGTGTAGAGGAAGTGCTTGCCTGGGGGGTCTGGGATTGAGTGAGTGGGGCTGGCAGGTGGGGGTGATGGTGATGGGGGTAGAGGCAGGAGGGTTTTTTGTGATGGCTGCCATATACCGCTTGTCATATTCCTTGGCAGTCTTTGGCTGGATTGGTTGGTAGACAGCTATGACATGGGGTGGGAGGCGCTTGTTCTTACATGATTGGTTGTCCATGTTCACATGGAAGACAATTTGGACAAACAAATCAGCCACCATCTGTGACCAAAGAGAGACTCGTGGTCCAGGAATCTGAGATAAAGGTCATATAATGCCTGAAGGTGATGCTCCTGTACTGTGTCTCTGAGGTTGAAGAAGACAACATCACCCAGATGGATGTCTGCATGGCCTTCAGGGTAGACTGAGGCCTGGTTTCTGCGTTCCTGGATAGCCTCAAGGGTAGTGGAGCTATCCTCCATCTGGTGGCTCAAGAAAATCCAGTGCTTGGAATTTGAGCCATCCCAGGAGTCAAGTAATTCACTGAGAATGAGGCCATAATTGTAGCCATTGGTGATATCTAGGTTTTTCCAATAATAAACAGAACCCTTGGCTAAAACAGCCAGAAACGTACCAATGAAAGTCCCCTTCTTGACCTTCTTACTTCCTTTTTTGTGGCTACTTTTCCTTGCTCACCAAAATCATCTAAAGCAATTGGTAAGGAGCGCCTTTTGGGGAAGCTTCAATATGGAATTAAGAAATAAGAGAGGTATATTTTATTGGATAATACTTTAGACTTATATAGACTTGACTGTGGCGGGGACTTAGTTGGATTGAACCTAGGGGTTGGTCATGTGCTAGATGGGTTCAAGCCACTGGATACTTGGACGGTCAGGTGATATTGCTTGGTTATCATTCTTGGTATGTCAAATAGTATATTAGAAGGGGACTAAATTGGGCAATGGCTGGATGTTAAGTAGGTTGGTGGTAGCCAGAATGCTTGTTCATCCAGACCCTTGACACAATGGAAAATTTGTAGTAGGAGATGAAGATGATGTCATCAGTTAGACTAGTCAAGCATCAAACCAGGGTGGATTTGATAGCAGGATCATATGGGAAATCCTCAGTGTCATTCCATTGGTTGCCGGCAACATTGATCAGCACATGGAATGATGCCACCTTCCCATACATCCAGAGCTGCATCATGCACTCAGACATCCAAATGCCATGATGCACAAGTTGCTTCTGGGCCTGGTTCAAGGGAAGCTTGGGGCCCCACTGCAATAGATCAAGCATGATTGGGTAGGCTTCTGTGATTTGGGACATGGGGGCCTTCTTGGGCTTCTTGGCTATCCCAATCAGATTCCCCTTATTCATCAGGTTGTCAAATTCCTGCATGACTGTAGCTTGGGTAAATTGCAACTGGGCGGCAATCTGGTCCCAGGACATACCCTTTAGGTTCAGTACCATAATCTCTGGAGAATTTGGGCGGTGATGATTTGTTGTTTGGGGCGCTGGGCCACGGGAGCTAAAGCCTGATTAGCTGTAGGGGGAGACAGGTTGGGTGATGGAAGTAAGTTGTTACAAATCAAGGTTGCCATCCCAATTGGTTGGTTGGCAGGCAGCTTGTGCGGGGGTGGGTACAGGAGCAGGGGCAAAGCTAGACACTACATGACTACTGTCAAGTCAAAGCCATAAGGATCAGTGGTCAGGTACAGGTTGGCTTCTTTGTTACCTGCCTCAAAGGCTTGGGTATAAACAAGTCCCTACAGGTTCTGAGTCTTGCCTCCATTGAAGCTGGCTTGGCTGCTGCTGGCTTACTCATTGGTGCTGTCAAAAATGCTGTTGCTATTGAAAACCATCTTTAAAAAACCTAGGATAAAATCACTAAAAGTAGAAGTTTAAAATTTTATGATTTATTTTTATTGTAATCTTGAGCCCATATTTGGAAATTTCTCAAAACCATTTTAAACAAATCAGGATCCATGAAAATGAATAAAATGCCTCTGTTCCTAAATTGGATAGCTGTTGATTGTCTGTTAAACTGTTATTTTTCTATTTTAGGCTGCTCATACTAAACATCTTGTGTGACTTTATTTTGTTTTGTACTTGTGGAATATTGCTTCTAGTTTGCTCAAATTTTTTTTCATTTTAATCCTTCTGTTGGTGCCTTATATGAATCCTGATTGGATTATAATATACTCTGGAATAGCATCCATCCATCTCATTTGTTGCGTCAGTTTATTTTGTTTGTGGTTTAAACTACGCTGCTTGATGTTTGATATAATTTTGTATAATGGGCTAGTGAAATTTTGTTTTTTGTTTGACAGTTCATTTATTAACTGAATTTTTTTAATTAATTGAATCCTGAATCTCACGCAACTTGGATTTCGTTTACATCTGAAACCATTTTGTTTAAATCTGAGGTATTTTTGGTTGTTGCCATAGCTTTTAAAACTACTGTATACCAAGTTTGACTCAAATTACATATTTATTAAAAGATAACCACTTTCACAAGTTACATGTAGATTATATTTTAGAGTGTTTAAACCAACCCAATCATAGTATCCTGAACAACTTGTTTTGTTCAAGTATATTTTTTGTCAAACTATAATATAATTTATTCTTGAATCAGTATGGCAAGTTTGACCCAAAGTACATCTTTATTAAAAATGATCACACTTGGGTTTATATGTAGATCATTTATTCTAGAGATATATGTGTTGTAATGGTTTATTTCATTTGATTATATTGTTTTTTATTATAGCTTTAATATATTTGAGGTGCTACAATAAAGCAAATTTTAAAAACTTCAAGTGTTAAGAACCAACCTATTGGAATGGGCGTACATGTGGTGTCTTTGTGCTTGGCTAAGACCAGACACATATCGGTTATTGTACTCAGTTTAACTTAATGAGATAAGCATGTTAAAATAGGACATGTATTTGTTTGCAAATTGGCACGCCAACATGTGGTTGCTCTAGCACAAGACCACTGGGTTCTCTGGTGCTAGAGTGACTACAGGTTGGCGTGCCAATTTGCAAACAAATACATGTCCTATTTTAACATGCTTATCTCATTAAGTTAAACTGAGTACAATAACCGATATGTGTCTGGTCTTAGCTAAGCACAAAGACACCACATGTACGCCCAGTACAATAGGTTGGTTCCTAACACTTGAAGTTTTTAAAATTTGTTTTATTTTAGCACCTCAAATATATTAAAGTTATAATAGAAAACATTATAATTAATATTTATTAAAGCGCCAAATTTAACTTGTGGCATGATACAATTAATCCCAACTTCATTTAAATGTAACTTATTTATTATAAACTATAAAAACTCCTAAATTTTAAACCAATATAAATTAAAAAATAAAAATTATTTGGGGGCAAGTTCTATTGGGGAAATGAAATTGGGCGGGGAAAACTAGTTGGTGGTCTGGATTGAAGGGGGAGGACTTGATTGACTGGGGGGTTGGTGCTTGTCACCTGGGAGGATTGGATGGGAACTAGGGCGGCTGGAGGACCCAGTGGGTATTGGCTGCCTTCATTGGCTTAAAAGAATTGATTGTACATGACATCATATCCCGACTCAGGGAGGACAGCAATTGGCTTGTACATTGGGGAATCACAAGGGGCAGCTGGGAATCCTTTGCTGATTTGCTGCTGCTGAGAGCATTGAGGACCATCTTTGTAAACATGTCAGCAACCTTCTGACAGGGAAACAGCGCTGATGGGTTGTTGGCCGCACTTTCCACCTGGCTGAAGGTTGTGGGGTTGCGCCCACAGATGGTGTCTCCAATGTTGAAGAACAACACATCACCCAGGTGAAGATCAGCATGCTTGGCAGGGAAAAATGAGACGTTGTGGCTATCTGCTTGTATTTTCTTGGAGGCTACTTCAGCTCACTCCATTTGGTGGCTCAGGAAGATTTTGAAGCTGGAATCAGCTGAGCTCCAGGTAGCAAGCAGGTTGGAGAGGGATTTCCTGTACCAGTAACCATTGGTTTAACTGGTTGTAGTCCAGTAAAATACAGTCCATTTTTGGAAAACTGCAAGGAATGAACAAATCACAATCCTCTCTAGTTCCTTTTTTTGCCCTTGGGAGCGTTCTTTTCACTCAGAGTGCCATAATCATGGACTTGCAATGACAATTTATAATAAGATATAAATATGAAATGGTCTGAAATAGAGGACAGGCAGCGGGTGATGGTGGCATAAATCACAGGTTCAAGGGAAAATAAGATCCATCATCAAACTCATCAGCCAGCTAATTGATCAGAATCAGAACACTGACTACAAGCCCATGCACCCAGAGCTGTACCGTGCGGTTGGCAATCAATCTGCCCTGGAGCCCATGTAAGCAACAGACCTCAGTCAATTGGAGTTATGGGTCATGTTTCAAAAGGTCAAGCATTATGGGATACATCTTCTTGGTTTGAGATTCAACCTGCTTCTTTGGCTTCTTGTCCAGCTTATACTACATCTCTTCAAGAGAGCCAAGAACTCATGCTTAATCATTGCCTCAGTAAATTGAAGCCAATTGAATATTTTGGCAAAATATATGCCACTCTGCTTGAGGCTCACAATCTCCTCTATCACCTCATTGCTTATGATTTGACATTTTTGGTGGGCTTGAGGAATAAGGGTACCCAAATTAGACAGGGTAAGATTTGATTGGCCTTAATTCTCAAGTAATGGTTGGATAAGGTTAGAGGGGCTACAGTTTCCCTGTCTCCAAAATGTGGCACATGTATGGGTTGGGCCTGGTCTTGGGGAGCACCATATTTGCTATTGGAAAAGCCATCTGTGGATGGGCCTGGTGACACATACAATTTATCCTCCTCACAACTTGCATTAATTTGGGTGTGCATAGGAAACATGGTGGTTCCGCTCCTTAGCTCAGCAGCCTGAGCTTAGAGTAGCTCCTGGTACTACTCCTCAACAATATCAAAGTTATCTTCACTTGAAAAACTCACACTAACACAAAGCAATAAAAATTCTATTAAAAAAAAAAGAAAAGAAAAGTATTTCTAGAAAACTGATTTTATTTAAGTGTGTGCTCCTTTTTGAAACATTCTCTCAGACACAAATGTCCTAATTTAGAAGCACGTACATTGAAAACAATGCTGTAGTTCCCTGAATAGATTTTGGTGGATTTACTTCTAAAATCCACTTTTTCAATTTGAGTCCTAAAAATTATCAACGTTTTCAAAAAAAGAATTCATTTTGTGTTTGAGTTCATCACTTTTGTGACTGAACCTCATGTGTTCTCTGTTTGTATCATATTTGCCACACACTCATTATCAAATTTGATGTAAAATGCTTCAGGAAGTGACTTTATTGTTTGTGATTTGAATTTGATTCCCATGTGTTTGGTATCTCATTTTTGGAATTCAATATTTGGCTTTATTTTTGTTGTGTGATTGTTTTTGTTTTATGGCCCTAGATAAATAGAAGCTTTATTGAGTAAATTAACCTTCAGCTGGTTCCAGTTGAAATTTATTTTATGAAATAACCCATGAGTTCTAAACTGACTAATATATGTTTATCTAAACAGGTTTGAAAACTACTATACCTCTTATGTGGAGTGTACTATCTTTTATTAGACGTTCCAAGTTGTCCTGATTGATAATTTGGACAAATACTGTGTCTCTCAGAATGAAAGTTAGGTTCTTTGAGGATGCTAAAATTGACTCCATTATTTTTTATGGTCATGGTCTTTGTTTTCCAACATATGCTGGGGTTCACTTGGGTGAACCAGTCCATGCCTGCTACAATGTTATAGTTTTTGTTGTTCATGATAAGTCCTTTAATAATTATGAATGCCTTGGAGGTCAGTTCTGAAGGGAGTTGTTTTGCCTTCAGGTAGAACCTTTGATTTATCTGGCATTCTGGAATATTTGAAGTTGGATTTGACAGCTGGTATTTTTTATTTGGTTACAAATAGTTTGCTAAACATGGTGTGTGTGCATCAGAGTCAAATAAAATTTTGTGTGTATGTGATTTATAAGTGCATGGGTAGACAAGAAGTTGTTAGTGATATTTAATTTTTACGTTCATAAAAATGGAGGATTGCAAGACACATTGGATGCAAGCAGCAAATCTTGTATCTTGGTATTATTTCTTGTCAGTTTGGGGGGAGACAAGGGCACTTAGCCTTTTCCCCCTCTTCTTTCCCCTGTTACTCTGTTTAAAGACCTTTGAGGTCAGAGAATTTGGGTTCTAATTCATAGTGGGTTGCTGTTTCAGCATTGTTCACTTTGGCAGTGTCCTCTTTCTTGGGACAGGAGCGGTTTGCGCTCTGGCTGTAATTGGCATTGTTACAATTAGAGTTGCTGTTGCTATGATTGATGTTTTGCAGTTGTTACTATTGTAATTCTCTCTGCCATTATTATTGGAGGATCAGTTGCTGTTGTGTGCAGCATATTCCATATTTGCACATTTTTCTGTGTGCTTGGCTTCCGTGATGATTGTGGGCATGGAGATGTTGGCCTCTGGACATATGAGGGCAGCAGCTAAGGGTTTCATTATGTTGATAAATGAGGCTGTTGTTTGCACTTTGTCAGCTTATGCTAAGTTTTGGATATTGTGGTGTATTTCCTCAAAACCATTGGTATAGGCTGTGGTAGTGTTTTTCTGGGGAAGATTGCTGAGCTGTATTGCAATGTCTTGAAGGGATGCAGTGATGCAAAAATTGTGGGTGATGTCAGCTTTGAACTCTTTCCAGTTGTCAAACTGGTTGCCAGTTTGTGAGCCAACCCAAGTTGCAAACCAGTTAGCTGCAGCTTTAGACAGGCGCTTGCTGGCTTCCTGGACCCATTTTTTGTGGGAAATGAAGCTGGCACAGAGTTTAGCGGCAGAGGATCAAGCCATCTAATGATGTTTTATTTTTACTAAAGAACTTGTTGATACATATGTACTTGGTGTTGGTGATTTTGTCTGTGATAGGCAGATGTGTTTGTTTGTGATTTTAGAGAGTAACTGTATTGCATTATCTTGGTGTATGCTTAGGGCATGACCAGTCCTTTGAATATGGTGCATCCACTAGGTATATCTTCATCAATGTCATGGACGCAGAAGTAAGTTTTCTGGGTATCCTGGGATTTAGCTTGGTTTAGTATGTGAGCAAAGGTGGGCAGGTTCTGTTCAGTCATTTTCTCTTTCATGGGAGTGGTCAAAAAATAGTAACTGCTACCAATGATTAGGAGCAACTTTTGGGGAAGCTTTGAATATGGATTTGAGAAGAAGAGAAATATATTTTATTGGATATACTTTAGACTTATATAGCTTGCACTGTGGCAAGAAGTAAATTTGAATCAAAGATAAGGGAAGTGTCAGAACTCCAGAATAATATGGTAGACTTGATCATTATTCCCCTGACTGATTGGCTAAGACAACTAATTGTCATGAAGCTAGATAACTTAAAGAAGTATCAGCTGATCTTGTTCCTAGCCTTGGGTAATCAGTGCTCTTATTATTACTCCAAAGATTAATCCTGATTCAATAATGGTCTCCTCATTGGATCAAACCTGAGTAAACAGGTTTGATGATTCATGAATATAATCACCAAACACTTCTCGGCCAATAAGATGGAGTGTTCCTGAATAATAATGCAAGATGGCTACTGCCAAACATTCACGCTTGAAGACACATCAAAATCTATGATTAATATAGAAGGTTGTTCATAAGAATACTGTATAATGCAAAAAACCAATCAACAGGGTAACTAAACTTGCATATGCATAAACTGCCAACAAGATGCCGCCATTACGCTGATAAGATAAACTGAGGTCCCATAATCTATTGAAGTCCCATGCCAGACCAATATGACTACCTAACTCTGGGGGCTGAAACTAGCAGTCTGAGGAGCAGATAGACTGACTAGTAAGAGTTGGAAGCGTCAGATTACAATCTGGCAAGAGGGCTTATCCACCCTATATAAGGTGCTTTCCTGATTAGAGATTGAGCAGAATATTCACCATTGAAGATAGAGATTGAAGATCTCTATTGTTGTATCACTACTAGCTGACGCCTAGTAGTCAGAAGTATCCAAGTAGAGTGTGCTACCGTCTCTTGCAGACCCCGTGTATTTTCTCCTACAGCCAGAAAAGACTCTGCCAGGCTGTAGCTGTCTCTAAGACCAAATTGGTAGATATAGATTGTTGTCATACAATCATTATCAACAATTCCCATATAATGACCATTAATAAAGATAATTCCTCAAGACCACAAAATCTTGACAGGAGGTCATATGCAAGTTGGATTTTAGTTTCTAGATAACTTGAAAAGTTGTGTGATATTAGTTTGTTGCCATTTATGGAATGTTGAACTGAATATTGAATTGGCACCAAATCATGAATGACTGGATGTGAAGTGTGTTTGTGACAACCAGAATACCAATACATCTAGCTCCTTGACAGTTTAGACTGTCTGTTGGCTTGGGTTTGCCTCTGTTTAAAGCTAACTTGCTTCAACTGACCATTGGTCCCCACATTTTCATCCCCAGTTGAGCCTAAGATCAGGGTATCTCCACTGTCAACCCATTTCAAAGCTGGTGCCTGTGACTTTAAGACAATCACTTCTAGTGTTTACCCAAATAAATGCTCCAAGATATACAAAGTTGTATTGTTTTTGGTTGTTTTTTTGATATGGATAAGTTTGTCTGGAATTCTTTGGGAAAAGATTACTAGATGGAAACTAGTATTTATATTTAATAAATGAATATAATATAGTAATGTTAGCTAGGCCGTACTAACTGGAAAATTGAGGCAATACTGTCTGAATCAATCTTGGAGACTAGGTATCTTGCAAATGGTTTAATTAACCCCAAAAGTTGATTAAACTATACCTGTGAAAATGATTAAGAAAGATTTAATCATTGGCCAAGATGGCTTTGAATGTTTCAAGTAAAAACTGGGTGTCTTTGAATTGAATTAATTAACCATGTAGGTTAATTAATTTAATTAAAAGGATCAATTAACAGAAAACAACCAAATGTAGATAATGGTGTTTATGTAAATTCACTGCCCCCTTTAGCCATGGTCAGCCCATTTTCCCCTGCCGCACCAAGAAAGGCCTCAAAATAACAGCCAAGCTTCTTTATTCCTTAGGGAATTTGGCGCACATTGTGGATGAGAGATTTGTTCTGGCTTACCCTGTGGATCTCCTGGCTCTGGCTGTTCTGCCTGGGAAGAAACACTGATTAATTTGGATTATTTGTTGGCAACATGTCTCCCACTTTTAAAAATAACCAGAAATGCCCAATCAAAAGACGTCACATCAATACCCAGAAATTCAAATGAATCTAGAATGTCTGGGATGACTTTCAGCCAACCAGGTGGAGCCACGGAAATTACTTTGGAAATCTCCAGCACCCCTGGCCCTGGCCCTGGCCAGCAAAATTTCTCTCCTAGCCAATTGGATGCAACACTTGTGGTCATGTGATCTATTTTCTAGCAGCTCACTTCTTTTAACAATGCCAGGGGAATTTGAGTCCCCTGCTTGTCGATTTTCCAACCTATTAAACTCTGAAAACAGTTGCCTTAAACTTTTCTGTTTTAATTTTGTTGACTCTATTTCTGAGTCTTCCTTAATTCTAAACAAAGTTTTAGTTATTCCTACCTTAAACCTTATCTTTAAATGGTCCCTTTTGACCCAGGTTATCTCTTTGAAGTCCCCAAGTCTAGGTCTAACACATAGTTGTTGTAATTACTATTTACACTTTCAAATTCACTGTTTGAACTCTAAATTTAATTTAAATTTCTTATAAACCTTATTATTATTATTTTAAGATCTTTCTTGATTTTTATTGATTTTAAATCCACTTTTTCCATTACGCCCACTCAAGCTACATGAGACTGTTGTCAAGGCTCCCAAGTTCTTACTGCTGTTTGTACCTGGTTTTCTTGTGGCTGCCCAATCCACCCAAATAATTAATACTTGAAGATCAAAAAATACCACCTTTAAACCCAAATTTTTGGTTTTTGCTATTATGATTCTCCCTGTTCTAAAATTTGTGGTTTTTTCTCTGGCTCTCTTTATGCTTCTTCTCTGAAAAACTTCCCTCAATTTATGGTCTTGCATCTCCTCTTCTGCTTTCCTTGTGGGACACAATCCCTCTAGTCTCCTGCACCTTCCTGGAAAACTATTTGTCTCTGGGGAGGCTATAGTCAAGATATTGACTTGTGATGACTTGGACTTACATGATTTTGATCACACTGTGCCTGTCACTACTTTGGAGGAGGTATCAGTAACTACTCTTCCCAGTTTGGAAGGGAGCAACTTGGTACCCCTTCAAGCACCTGTGAAGTTCCTCCCTGCTCTCACTTGTACACCCTGGTTGCTCACTGGGTTAGTATTGATGGGTTTGAATGCATATTTTCCTCAGTTGTCTCCTGCGTCCTCTTTTTGGTCCCCTCTCAAAGCGGTCATTCCAGTACTCTACTGGACAGTATTATGGTGGTTAATCTTGCCAGGATGAGAGCCAAACTTAGTTAGTTTAGCCCCCCTCTATTACATAATTGACAAGCCCATTTCTTCTGCCTTTGAAGCCTTTTGATACAGGGTGTAGAACTTTCTTCTTGTTCTCATCTGTGCCAGCTTGGGATTACTCCTTGTTGGATCCCTCTTGGTGTGGACTGCATGGCCACTTCTGTCTTCCTTCAAGTTGTGTTTTACTGAGAAGTCTGCTTCCCCCTCCACTTCTCCTTTGGCTGCAAAAGCGGTAAATATCACTCTGGTGCCACCCTCCACCCCCCTTCCGTGGCTGTCTGTGAGAAGGTTCTGGATGCTCTTGGGGAGCTGCAGCTTTGCCTTTCTGCAAAATCAGCATCCTTGGACACTCCAATCTCTGACGCTCAGAGATCAGTGGCTCTCTTGGATGCTCTTGACAGAGACGCCAGCCTTTGGGTGTGCACTCTTCTCTGCCAAAGCCAGGAGCTTGGGGATACTTTTTCCCTCCATACACTGGTTTCTTCTGTGGTGGCTGCCCCAGGAACCAAGGCCTCCGTTATATTTGAGACCCTTTGCTTCAAGGGGCTTGCCCCAGACCTGGCCTCCCATGTCAAATGTTTTTTAGTGAAAGCTACCTCCCTGTATCTCCCTACTGAGATGGTGGTGGCCATGTTCTGCAACTCTTTGGATGCTGCTTCAGCTGACAACAGTGTGTGGGACCTGGCACCCACCTACCTCAAGAAAGCCTTTGTTTTGGCCCACAAACTTGGAGCCAAGCCAACCTAGCAGCCTAATTCTGGTGTTCTAGCCCACCTCCTGCCCTCTAAGTCCACCCAGGCCAAGCCCCCTGCGGCCAAACCACTCAAGACTCCCACCATCAATGTGATGTGCCATGCCTGTCAGGCTCCCAACTGGCCCACCACTACAGGATCTTTCCCTGTCTTTGCAACCTCAGCTGCCATCCTCAAGGTTTTCTCTTGCAACCCTGCTGTGTCCATTCTGACCCTGCAGAATTAAGAAGATCTTTTGTATTTCCTTTTTACTACAATCTTTTATACCAGATCCGGTCAGGCTAAGGCTACGGTTTTGGTGGACACAGGTGCTGTGGGCAACTTTATGGACCTGGCATTGGTTCAGTCCTTGGGTTTGCCCTTGCCCCCCTCCTCAGAGTCTTATAGCTGCCAGCAAGGTACTGGTTCTCAGCTATCTCCTCACTAGCCCACTTATTTACTGTACAGGATCATGCATGTTTATGAGTAAATTCTCTGCTGCTGAGGATATCCTGTATCCTGTAATTGGGGGCAGAGGTAGTGGCAGCACCACTTGATGCAGATTGATTGCCTCACCAACAAGCTTCAATTCTTGCTGGATGGATCTTTGGGCTCCTTCCCCCTCCTTCCCATGGGATGGGAACCTCCTGAGACATGCTTGTCTCTTGCAGCAACCCCAGTTTCCCCTCCCAAGCCTTTTTCTCTGCCGGTCATCCTAGCCCCCTTCAAGGACGCCTTTGGCGCTACCCTTTCCTGTGCTCTCCCCCCACACTTGTGTCATGATCTGATCTTTAAAACAACAGTTGACCTCGTGAAAATTGACGCCCTGATGTACCCCTTAGCAAATTGGAGGATAAGGCATTGAGTGCATGGTTGGACAACATGCTGGCAAAAGGATGGATAGTCAAGAAGGCCTCTTTGGTTAGCTCTACAGTGGTTTTTGCTAAGAAATCAGATTGGTCTCTTTGACCTTGTGTTGATTATACCCTTCTCAACAAATTCACTATCCCAGACTGCTACCTCTTCCCTTGGAAGCCTCAATTGCCCAGTCCATTGCCAAGTATTGCATCTTTTCAAAACTGGATCTCGTTAATGCATTTAACCAGGTTTATGTGGCAGAGGGAGATGAGTGGCTTACAGCCATTAAAACTTGGTGTGGATGCTTTCAATTCAAAATCATGCCTTTTGGATTGAAGAACGCTCCTGCAATCTTCCAGAAAATCATTGAGAGTGCCTTGGGAGATCTTTGCTTCTCTTATGCTGTGGTGTACATCAATGACATCCTGATCCACTCTCCCACTCCTGAGCAGCATGCAAAGGACCTGGTGGCTGTGGTGGCGGCTATCCACAAGGCCTGACTATTCATCAAGCCCAGAAAAAGCAAGTTCTTCAAGTCAGAGGTTATCTTCATGGGTAAATTGGTCCTGAAAGATGGTCATGCAGTCTCTCCTGACAAGGTTAAGGCTCTCTGCAAGTGGGCTACCCCAAGGAATCAGAAGGAGCTCCATTTCTTCTTGGGCACTGTGATTTTCCTCAAGAAGCTCTCTCCCAACATTTCAGAACTTGCTGCTCCCTTGCACCCCTTAGCAGGCAAGAACACCTCCTTTTTGTGGACCCCAGTATGTCAGGAGGCTTTTGAGGCCATCAAGCTGGTTTTTGTTTTGCATTCTAGTGTTGCGCCATGCAGATACAAGCAAACAGCTCATTGTAGCTTGTGGTGCCTACAATGTGGCAGCTGATGCCATTTTCCTACAGGAACACAAAAGCCAGGAGCTCCTAGTTGCTTACTTCTCTAGGAAATTTGCTCCCAACAAGTGCTCCTGGGTGGTGTTGGACAAGAAGCAGCAGGCTTTGGTGGATATCATCACTCATTGAAGATACCACTTGCAGGGCAACAATATGAGTTTGTGGTTTGCACTAATCAAAAAGCTCTCTGCTACTTCTGCAACCCTCAGAAGTTACTCCCTCATCAGGAACACGTCATTTGGACATTTTCAGGTTACAAGTTCAAGTACAAGTTTGTGAAGAGAAAGCTTTACATCCTCTTTGACCTGCTGAGTTGCAACCATGTAATGTACCTGGTGAGGGGCAACAAGGATCCTCAGGTCACTGTCATCCCAGAGTCCTTGATTCTCCTGGAGCCTTCCCCCCACTCTCTCATACTCTGGTTTTGGTTCCTGCCTCTCCCCCTCAGGTTCTTGCCATTTGTCCAGCTCCCTCCTCTGAGGCATCTCCACCGCTTTCTCTCCCCAGCACGCTCCTGTATGACGTTCTGGTAGCCAAGCACTCCTCACCAGATGGCCAAGTCATCTACGTGAAGCTGTCCCTTGAATTTGCATATAATGGTCCCCATACTCTTAAGGATAAGATAATTTACCAAAACAATAAAGTATGGGTTCCAAAGGAATTGGGGCTGCCTGTCATGACTGGACATCATGATCCCCCCTGTTTGGTCACCTCAGCACACAGAAGCTGCTCAAAATCAACAGGTGTACGTACAACTGGGTTGGGATAATCAAAGAAGTAGGCCCCTGGATTAAAAGGTTTGTTACTTGTGCTTGCTCCAAACTGGATTTTTCAGGAAACAACGGTCTCTTCCACCCCCTACAGCAGTCCCAAGATCCCTGTTTATCTGTTTTTGAGATTAGGCTGATTGATTATAAATAATCAGGCTAATCAACACATGCAAATTTTTATCAGTTACACACCATATTATCACTAGGTTATCATTTAGTTAAAAAAGGTAATTATACACCGTATAATCATTAGTTTATTATAATTGATATGGCAGTTATATGATTTGTAATGGTTAGTTTATTATGATGGATGCAAAATTTTATGCTGTATTATTGCTTGATTATCATTCAAATGTGTAATGATCATACATTGTATATTACTAGCTTATTATAGTTGATGTAGCTATTATGCACCATATAATTGTTAGCCAATATAATGGTTATCACTGATTACATGCTGTATAATCATAAGATCATCAAAATGTATCTTCCATTCCACCCTACTGGACGTTGTATCAACTCAGTCTCACACAGCCTGATGGGCGTATAGAGCCATATCAAACAAGTGATATGAAAATGGCTAAGAAAAACCAAGTTTGGATCAGCATTACACAGTGTATAATTGGGTTCCTTATTGGTTTGGGCCATCATTACATGGCAGATAATGTACAATTTGACATTGGATTGAGTCTTATATTATACAGCATATAATCTCCAACTCAACTTGTTGCATTAATAAGCAGAAGGCTTGTCTCCCAGAAAAGAATCACTGATTAAGCCCTGCAAATGGAATACAAGAATTCTACCTTCAAATGTAGGAGGACAGATTAGGAATCATTTATAAGTGTCAACTAAATATGATGTACTTTCCCAGCATAATAATAAGCGTGTAAGATACAGCCAATCAATTAATGACAGTAGGCTAGCTCAAGAAGAGTGTAGGCTGTAGCTGAAGTGCCATGTACGCCTGCTAATCCCAGTAGCAACACATGTGCCAAGGACAGCCAATCAGGATAGGTGCATCCAGCAAAGATAAACCTATTGCAAAGGTAGCCACTGAGAACTGTCTGTAAGGACAAGAATAAGGGTTTTTGCAGTATATATTGATACAGACGCCTGAAAGGATGATAACAAGTTCTTAGTTACACCTGGATAGATTGCAGCCGCTGGCTAGATTGTACTCTAGTTTCAATAAATGTAATTATCTTCAAAGTTCTATTCTATTGTAGTATGTAGTGCTCTTGCATAGGATTAGGTATAGTACATTGACAAGGCTAAGATCTATCTGTATCTTTGAACATACCAGCAATAACCCAGGTTGCTCAACATTGGTGCTCACTCAAAATTGAGCCTCTGCCAATGCCCACAGAAACAGTCCCTGCCTGCCAAGGATTGTCCTTGGCTCCGCCCCCACACAGCTTTGTTGACAAGCATGGGTATGAAATTGAATCCTCTGACAGTGAGAGTGCTCCTGTCTCCTTTTGAGGAACCCTGTGGTTGTTCATCTTCCCACAACTTTCCCTTTGATTGTGGCCCTTCTTCCCTCTGTTCCTGAGGGTCCTGCTTTGGTTCACTCCTAAAATTACACGCAGATTGTAGAGCTTGCTGAAGCACTCTTACGTGGTTTCTGCCTCTGTTCTACCAATCACCCTGAGCAGACCCTGAGCATTTTTTTCTACTATTGTGACCAGGAATCTTGCTGGAAGCTCTACTGGCTCTATTGTAAGACTCCTTTCAGGCTCTCCAAGAACAGTTTTCTGGAGAAGATCACGCTGTGGAGTACCTTACAGGATTTGTTCAGCTGTCTGTCAAACAGCTCCAGCTTGTAACCGCACGCCAAAACCTTGAGTTGTCTTCCCTAGGCAACACCCTCCTCTCCTGTTTTTATGACTGGGCTGAGCAATGGACCACGGCCAACACCTCCTTTTTGGAGTTGCGTGTTGTGGTCCTGTCTAATCAGTCCATGGGGGGAACACCCATGTCAGAATTTATTAGCTGATTGACGTCCTCAAATCAAAGTTCAGAGCTATTGTCTACAAATCCATGGACGCTTGTGGGGCCTCCCTGACATGACTCCAGGACGTACACAAGTTCTGCGCCAAATCAGACAAGTTCAGCATGCACGTGGAAAATGACTTGGCCACCATGGACCAGAATGTAATTTCCCTAGACAAGGAGGTGGAACATCTGGGTTTGCTACTCCACCAGTTTGAGAAATACGTTCTGGATGACTTTCAGAGACTAGAAGCAAAGGTCAACAGCCATATGAAAGTATCTTGCTCATTCATGCCCAAACCATTGCCATGCCTAAACAGTGCCAGGATTACAGCACTGGAGACAAAGGTAGCAACCCTGGAAAGCATAATTAGTGTATATGAGGAGGAGTTTGCCAGAGCCCACAAAACCATAATGGCCCTACAAACAAAACAAGTGACCATGAAGAACACTATTTCATGCTTGTCCAAAACCACACTGGGTGTAGAGTTCAAGCTCTTCCAAAAAAAAGCTTTCAGATGGACCACCAGAATGTCCAAGACTGTCCGGTAGGGATGGAAGCCCAGGTTCACCTACTAGAAACAAAAAGGCTGCAGATGCATTCCCACCATCCGGCAATTTCATCCTCTATGCCCACCAATCACTATGAAGACGCTGATGACATCTCTGAGGAGGAAGTGGCACACACAAACAGGGGGATTCCTGAGGTGTTCACCACCCTTCCTACCAGAGAACCATTCACACCAAAAGCCACACCTAGGGCTAGACGTAGCTATACAGCAGATTGGCAATTGACCGCCTCCCCATGTCAGCACACCAAGCCCACAATTATAAATGAACAATTCAAGCTGCTCAACTTCCCCAAATTTGACAAGCAAGAAAATACACATTCCTTTCTAAGACTTTTCAAAATGGCAATAAGAGGCGCCAGCAACCACCAGAAGGCAACCACATTCATCACCACACTAGACGCAGTAAGCGTCAACTTAGTGATACCAAAACTACCTGCAACTGACTAGAGCTACCAGGAAGCAAGACATACTGTACTTAAGGAGTTTGATGGAGAGGATATCCTCTTCACCAGGAAATCTGAATTTGGAGCCATAAAGTTTGCCTCAGGCAAAACACTGCAAGAATTTGCAGAAAGGTTCTATCCCAACACGTTGGTACTCCTTGGTTCTGGCACAGTCTCCACCTTCTACATTCATGCTTCAATGAAGCAGGTGACCCATCCTTAAAAAGAACTCCACAGAGAAATGGCCCCCACCTACGCAAAGGGCAAGGATGTGTCAGAATTTGTGTACTGTCTTTGTAGCCATGCTGAAACGTTTGATCCCCCTAATAGACCCAAACCTAAGCAACCAAAGACAGCCTACAAAAAACCACACTTACATAAGGAGAATTCTGCTAAGTCCTCTGCACACCCTCCTGATGTGAAGGGTCCCTACTGCATTTCCTGCAACACAGTGGGACATTGGAAATCAAAATTCCTGACCAACACTAGGAAGGTACACATCAAATAATCCCATCCTGCTAGCATCAATGAGGGAAAATCCAAGGCAGAGTAGAAGAGGGGAATTCTACCTCCACCAGAACCCTCAACTTTCCCATTGAACCTGGTCCCAAAGTACACTGCCCAGAAGATCTGCATGATGACGCAATTCACATGGTTGTAGCTAACAATCTCTATGCTGTGACTACCTGCTCTAAAACTAAAGTCCAGCACAAAGAGGCCGCCCTAGCTGAAGTATCAAAACCTTATGAAACTCAAATCCAGGACGCCAGGGAAAACCACCGTTCACCATGCTCCAATAATACCCCCAAACTTGAAGTCAATACAAGTAGCTTTCCCTCTAGAGGAGCTTAAGTCTGCATACCCCAATGTCTGTGAAAGCCTGCTCTGCACCTTGGAGATTGATGAGGAGAATGGGATACACACATTAAAAAGCCTCAATGACTCTTGTATTGATTTCACATACATTGACATATCAGTTTTTTAAGCATCACATTTGGGTAATTATAGATAGTAGTCCCTGTTTAATAGCAACTCCACTAAGATGGTAAAGAAACTGGGTATAGCCCCAGATTTTGACTACAGATTGCCATTTGATACAGCTGGTAAAGAACCCACTTACTCTGTGTGAGCATACAGCGCACTACCCATGTGATTTGGTTCCATTGAGATATCTGCTCAAGCAGTTGTATTGCCAAATGACGCCTATAATTTCTCCATAAGCACCTCTTTTCTGGTGAAATATGGAGCCATGACACATTGGGGTCTTGCTACCTTTGATCTTTGGTCAAACTCTACCCTTGTTCTTAAGTAGGGAAGGACAAGACTCCACCCCTAAGCCCTGTAAGTTTGTCAACCTGGCTTATGCCAACAGAATTGTCCCTTGTGGAATACAAACTTTTTGGGAAACATAGACATAAACCCCCTACACAGATCCTGGAGAATAAGGGTATCCCATTAAGGAACAGGTCTTCATTTTTTCTTGAACTTGGTCACCAGAAGATTGCTGAGACTGGGCTGTCTGTGGTTGTCCCTGAAGGGTTATACAGGGAAGTCATTGAGCCCTGGGGCCGTTCATGCTTTGAACCGTGCATTGTGCCAGGAATTGTTACCCCTGGTTAATAAGAGATCCATGTCATCTTGGCTAATCTCACAAAGAAGCCACTTTCTATCAAGAAAGACCAAGTGGTAGGCTTCTTACATTTCTACCCCACAGAGGAATTATCTGAGGTCAACAGTTTTGGCACATTCAAGGAAATGGGTATACCAGAAAAACCTGAGCAAGCAATCCACCTGACTACACCCCTAGCAGATCTTTCCTCTCTTGGCCCTGAGGAACAAGCTAGGACATCTTTTTTGTTTAAGAAGTACCATTCAATCTTTGCTGAAAGAGATCATGATCTGGGTTATGCTGAAGGAGTGATCCATCACATTGATACAGGATCCACGCCCCCAATTTGGATGTGTCCCATACAACAATCTAAGGCAAATAAAGAAGTAGTCTCCAAAGAAGTAGTGAGCTGTTAAAAAGAGGCATGCTGGTCCCGTCCAAAAGTCCTTGGGTGTCTTCTTGTGACCATATGACAGTCACTATTGAGTATTTAGCTAAATAAATGCTCCAAAATATAAATTTATATCTGTTTTTCTGATTATTGCATGTAGATAGATTAGGTTGGAAGTCTTAAGGTCAAGATTCCTGAAAAATGGATATGCAGGTTTAATAAAAGAAAAGAAGGCAAGATTGGCCTAGTCAATCTGGGAGACTGGGTGTCTCAAAAACAGTTTAATTAATCAGGAAAATTAATTAATAAATACACGGGAATATAATTAATGAGGATTTAATTAAACTGTTTAAATTGCCTTGACTGTGTCAAGAAGTTTGGTTAAGGTCAACCATAAGTAAACCCCCAAATTTTGGGTTCAAAGCGCTGCTTCAGCAAAATTCATTAGGTTAGAAGCACACCACGCCAACTAATTGATTTGAGAAGCGCCAAGGCGCCACCAAGCAAATTTTTTCAGGCTCTGAGGAGCTGGGGCGCCAAGGTGCCGCCTGAGTAAATTGCTGGGCGCCGCAGTGGTGCCTGGTTCAAGTTTCAAAGCACTTTAATGGGTTTTAAGGCAAAAAACCATTAAATGCAAAGATAACTAAATAAAGGCAATGATTCCTAGGAATTCAGTTAATCAGCTGGTTCTCAGTTAGAACATTAATAGCTGAGTTTTGGGATGTTTAATCCACAGGGTTTTGGCGGCGGGAGCTGAGGAAGCTCCATGCTGAATTGGTACAATGATATGAATGGAGTCAGGTGACTTCTTCCCATTGTAGGTTGATTCTCATAGGTTGAAAAATATTGGTGATCTTTTAGGATAAATCTAGGTTTAGATGACTCAAATGTCATAGACCACGTGAGATGAATCATAGGTTGATTCAGGAACCAGAGGAGTTTTTAGCCAAATATGCCCCAAATGGTATATAAGCAAAAACAGCTAAACTTTAATAAAGATATATTGTCAATTTTGATGCTTTCCCCTCAACTATCTTTTCAATTGTTATTTCTTCTTTATTAAATTTTGAAAGGGCCAAATTTGGAGTACTTTGCGTGGAAACTGCTGCTGCCAGGAAAGAGGTTCCTACAAGTTTGTTGGAGGAAGCTTGGGCAAGGTTGGAGGTCATCAAGACTGTGCCTGAGGAGTCCTTGGTGGAAGTAAAGGCTGGGTTTGAAGAGTTATACTCTGATTAATTTGCAAAAGAAGGGACTCCTGCCCAAGGAAACTGAATCTATGTGTGGGATTCCTGGAACCTGTTAGTAGGATGGGACAAAATCTTACAGCAAGTGAAAGCAAAGGCAAATTGTGAAATTGAGGCTTTAAGGGCAAGAGAGGAAAAGAGCGTTGAGATCATGGCCTGTTGGCAGGATGATAACAAAGGGTTGTCCCATAAAATTGCCTCCCTGGAGACAAAGCTCCTCAAAGCTTTGTCAAAGGAAGGTAATGGAAATAAAAGTTAAGGGCAGGATAATGGTGGAATGGACTGGTTGGACCTGGATCTGTCACACTCCTATTCTGATTTTCAAGAAGAAAGATGGCTCTAACTGAGTTATCATCAACTATTGATGCCTCAACAAGGTCACCAAAAAGGACTCATACCCCTTTCCACACATAGATAGCACATTAGACTGTCTTGGAGGCGCCAAGTACTTCTCTGCTATGGATCTCATATCTGGGTATTGGCAGATCAAACTACCCCAAAGAACAGGAAAAGTGCGCCATCATAACCTCACAAGGACTCTTTTAACCAACAAGGATGCCTCAAGGGCTGTGCAATGCCCCTGCAATCTTCTAGCAAGCAATGGACACTATTCTTGGGGACCTAAAACTCTCCTGTGTCTTAGTGTATTTGGATGACATCAAAATCTTCTCTAGGACTTTCACTGATCATCTAGCTCACTTGGAAGAGGTCTTTAAGAGGCTAGCAGCCACCAATCTTAAGATAAAGCCACAAAAATTTCAGTTCTTTAAGGATCAGCTGAAATACCTGGGCTTTGTCTTAGATAGTCAGGGTCTGCATCCCCAGCCCGCAAAAGCTTAAGCCATCTCTAAGATGAAGCAACCTGAGTTAAAACAAAATGTACAGGTCTTCTTGGGAATGGTTGGTTACTATTGGTGTTTCATCCCCTGCTTTGCAGCCATTGGTGAACCTCTCTTCCACTTGCTAAAATCAGTAGTTGACTTTGTATGGAGTAAGAAATGACTAGAAGCCTTTGACAAACTACGCTTGGCCTTGTCCAGCAACCCTGTCCTGATGTATCCAGACTTTGACAGACCCTTTGTGATCCATACTGACACCTCACTTACAGCAGTTGGGGCTGTACATTTCCAACTTGACAACAATGAACTCAAACACTATGTGGCATACGCTAGTAGAACGCTAAAAGTTCACAAATGCAACTATACAATGACAGAGCGTGAATGACTGGCAGTCATCTATGTGTGCAAGAAAATTTGGGTCTACATCCATGGTGTGCGGTTCACAGTGGTCACAGACCACACGTCCATAGCTTGGCTCCAGAGTCTCAAGGAACCAGAAGACCAACTTGCTTGTTGGGCGCTGAAACTACAGGCCTTGGACTACAAAATCCTCCACTGCCCTGGAAGCAAGCACCAGAATGCCAACTGCCTATCACGCTTACCCACTGTGGCCTTAGTGATCCCACTGGCCAATCAGTTGTACTGCAAAATGATGAGTGGGGAGTTTAGTGACAAGCCTGAGAAAGTATAGCATATTCTTCAAGACCTCTGAAAGGATACACTACTACACAATGGTGTGCTATACAAGCTGGTGGACGGCATGGAACGCATATTCCCTCCTCCCTCCAAAAGGACCTTCATTGTTACAGCTGCTCATAAGGCAACAGTTCATGGTGCCTTTTGGAAAACCAAGGAGATCCTGTCTCACACCTACTTTTGGGAAGCAATGAATTTCAACATTCAAGAGACAATCAACTTCTGCATAGAGTGCCAAGGGAATAAGCCACTACGGAAAAGCACAACTTACCAAATGATGCAACCCCATTTTGCCTGGAATACTGTATCAATGGATGTAGTGGGACCACTCCCACGTAGCAGCCCTGGTTTTTGTTATGTGATAGTGGCTATAGATCACCTCACTAAGTGGGTGAAAGACCGGCCTCTAAGGAAGGGAGATGCTCCTTCTACTGCAAAATTTGTCTTGGACGCCATCATACTTTACCACGGCTACTCACAGTTCCTACTCTCAGATAATGGGACTAACTTTAAGGACGCAGTAATATCAAGAGTGAACAACCTCATGGGAGTTTGTGGGGTACTCTACACTTCACACCACCCTAAAACCAACAGGATGATGGAACTCGCCAATGGTACCCTAACCCAGATCCTCCAGAAATTAGCTTCATTGTGTACATCTTCCTGGGAAACGTACTTAGGAGCAGCAGTGTTTGCATACAACATTTTGCTTCACTCTACCACAGGAGCGTGTACATTTCAACTGATGTATGACTGCCACCCTGCCATTCTGCATATCCTATACTTGGCCACAGGTGACCCTGGGCAGCTTTCCTATAATCAGTACCTAGGACAACTGACCAACACCCTCATCAAATTGCAGGCATCTGCTTTTGCCACACAGCTATCAAGACCCAAGCCATATTTGAGAGAGACTATGCTAATAGAGCCCCATTGCCTTCTTTTGAGGTAGGGGAGGAGGTTGCATTCTGCAACACTTGAGGGGCGGATAGATCCCACAAACTAGACAAGCTATGGGTAGGCCCCTTTGAGATCATAGAGAAAACCTCACCTGACGCCTACACCATCAAGGATAAGGATAGTAGACGCATATTCAACTGTGTACATGGAAAGTTTCTATATCCATTCCACACCCCAAGGAAAGGGCTTAATTAAACACTATCTGAACTTACCATAAAATAATAATAAGTAATATAATTCATAATAAGAAAAGTATAAAAGATATAAAAAGATAATAAAATATAAGAAGATATAGAAAGTGCGCTATATTAAAAAAGGACATGGTCCTATGAAACTTTATTACTGAGTGCCCTCCTCAGGCTCCTCAGGGACATGGTGTGTGGTAGACTCCACATAGTCACCAAAAGCGTGAGTGGCCACCACCTGATAGAGGACTACAACGTTCCAAAGCCACATATGCCATGTCTCATGGGAGAGCTGCTCCCAGTGCATGATGGGCGCAGTCAAGGCCAGCTTCCCATCTGCCAGGCAACCCAGACCACACCTGATAGGGAAGCACACCCCCAACACCAGGCACTCCACAATAAATCTCTCTGAGGGATAGTCAACTGGAAGACCTCACTTACGGCGCAACACTTCACAATAGCAGAACTCCAGGATGGCCTGCATCTGGCCCAAGGAAACACAAGGAAGCAAAGACTTAGGGGCCAGAAAAAGGTTACCCAACAAAGCCATGTATGGAAGATACTGGGCAGGATCCCTAGTCTCTAGTTTTTATAAGGTCAGATTGATGGCAGCAGTCAGTCAATTATGCTGGTTATCAGCACGCCAAAGACCCCACTGACTAGTAGAGTTGGGACTGGGCCCCCAAGCACAGGACCAGACTTGCACTACCGCACAGTTGAAATCAATCACCTGTGCATACTCAGCATACAGTGCCACATTAGAGCAAGGCAGCTCCACCAAGACCCCCTCCAGAGGCCAGGCCAGCTCACAAAGGGCCACAGAACAACCAGCAGGAGGGTGATACTGTTCAGAGTGTCAGAGATGGGAGTGAATATCTACCCCCTGCCCACAAGGAGAAGGACAAAGAGGAACTTGCTCAGAAGTTCATAGCCCTGAAACAGCCTATTCACCTCAAAGTCCACATGATTCAGGTTGTAGGTGAGGATCACGGACCCCAGCAAGGCCAGTTTGGGTGTGTAAGGCACAGTAGGTGGGCGGGGAACAATTGCCCTGGCTTGCCAAGCCTCTGGGTACACTGAAGAATCCCAATGGGCACCCACAATCACCAAAGGGGAACAACTCCCCTGCTTGGCCTCCTGCTCCAAGATGGGGCTATGCTGGTGCTGGAAAGGATTAGTGACCACAGTAGTGGCCAAGGAAAGCTCTGAGCGGGTATCATTTTCTTGAGCGCGCAACAAACACCACACATAGAATTGGAGGCAACGTGCCTCCTTGATCTGTCAATTAAACTCCTGCTGACGCTCCTCTGTCACAGACACCAGGAACTCCTGGTACTCTTCTTTAGTACTGAGACAGGAGGAAGTTGTTGAAAAAGCCATATGCCAAACTCTCTTCTTACCCTCCCTATTTATGGTCAAGAGGGGGGAAATATGAGATTAGGTTGATTGACCACAAATGATCAGGCTAATCAACGCACACAGATTTTTATCAGTTACATGCCGTATTATCACTAGGTTATCATTTAATTAAGTGTGGTAATTATACGCTGTATACTGTAAATTCAGAACCTAAAGGTAAAAATGCAGGATTGTCAAATTGTTTTGCGTGAACTCACCAACTTAATGGAGTAAATTCATCCCAGAAAAACTTACTTTTTTATATAAAATGATGAAAAGTATTCCAGTAAGTTGGTGAGTTCATGCAAAAACAATTTGAAATCCTGCATTTTTACCTTTAGGTTGTGAATCTACAGTAATTATTAGTTTATTATAATTGATATGGCAGTTAAATGACGTGTAATTGTTAGTTTAGTGTGATGGATGCAACAATTATACGCCGTATTATTGCTTGATTATCATTCAAATGTGTAATGATCATACATTGTATATTACTAGTTTATTATAGTTGATGTAGCTATTATGCACCATATAATTGTTAGTCAATGTAATGATTATCACTGATTACACGCTGTATAATTATAAGATCATCAAAATGTATCTCCCATTCCACCCTACTGGACGTTGTATCAACTCAGTCTCACACAGCCTGATGGGCGTATAGAGCCATATCAAACAAGTGATATGCAAATGGCTAAGAAAAACCAAGTTTGGATCAATATTACACAGCGTATAATTGGGTTCCTTATTGGTTTGGGCCATCATTACATGGCAGATAATGTACAATTTGATATTGGATTGAGTCTGATATTATACAGCATATAATCCCCAACTCAACCTGTTGCATTAATAAGCAGAAGGCTTGTCTCCCAGAAAAGAATCACTGATTAAGCCCTGAAAATGGAATACAAGAATTCTACCTTCAAATGTAGGAGGACAGATTAGGAACCATTTATAAGTGTCAATTAAATATGGCGTACATTCCCAGCGCAATAATAGGCGTATAAGATACAGCCAATCTTTAAATGACAGTAGGCTAGCTCAAGAAGAGTGTAGGCTGTAGCTGAAGTGCCATGTACGCCTGCTAATCCCAGTAGCAACACATGTGCCAAAGACAGCCAATCAGGATAAGCGCAGACAGCAAAGATGAACATATTGCAAAGGCAGCCACTGAGAACTGTCTGTAAGGACAAGAACAAGGGTTTTTTCAGTATATATTGATACAGATCCTGAAAGGATGATAACAAGTTCTTAGTTACACCTGGATAGATTGCAGCCGCTGGCTAGATTGTACTCTTGTTTCAATAAATGTAATTATCTTCAAAGTTCTATTCTATTGTAGTATGTAGTGCTCTTGCATAGGATTAGGTATAGTACATTCACAAGGCTAAGATCTATCTGTATCTTTGAACATACCAGAAATAACCCAGGTTGCTCAAAACATCTCAGTGGACTTTGTAGTGGCACTCCCCTTGTAAGGAAGCTTTGAATCCATCATGGTGGTGGTCAACCGGTTCACTAATTACTTAGTCTTCATTCCATACTTAACCACCCTGGACTCAGTGGGAAGAGAGTAAGTTGTTTGTGAAGCACATCTTCACAACTTTTGTATCTCTTAAGAATTTGTGAGTGATTGTGGACCCCATTTCACCTCTATGTTCTTGGAATCCTTGTTAGGTATCCTTGACATCAAGCCCTGCCGCTCCACGTCTTACCACCCTCAGTCAGATGGCCAAACTGAGAGGGTAAACCAGACCATGGAACAGTACCTGCGCTGCTACACCAACACCACCATAGACTCTTGGCCAGAAGATCTCCCCCTGGCACAGTTTTTGTACAATAATACTGTCCACTTGTCCATTGGTGTGTTCCCTTTCCAAGCAACTCTAGGTTTCTCCCCCACATTCTCTATTGGCCCTTCTCTATAATCCCACGCCCCAGCTGTGGCAGACATGGCGGCTCACCTCAAGTACATTCACTTCAAAGTCCACAACATCCTAACCAAGTCCATTGAGGCTTACAAGAAGGTGGCAGACAAGAATAGACAGCCTGCTACGCACTACCTGGTGGGTTTGCTGGTGTTTCTGGATGCCACCAATATCCAAATGAAAGTTCCCTTGAGGAAGTTTGCTCCAAAGAGACTGGGTCCCTTCAAAGTCTTGGAGGATAAGGAAAATGGTGCCTTTGTTTTGGAACTCCCTCCCTCCTATCAAATCCACAGCACCTTAAATGCCTGCCATATTTCTCCCTTTGAGGGAGATCTCCACAGCATGCCCAACCCCACCTTGGTTGATGGTTCTCCTGAGTATGAGGTAGAAGCTATAGTGGCTTTGTGCAGGATCCGTAAGTCCCTCCAATAATGTGTGTCCTAGAAAGGATACCCCTCCTATGACAACAGTTTGGTAAGCTCTTTGGACTGCGGGATTCTTAGGGCCTGGTGCAGGAATTTCACAAAAATAACCCCACAGTGCTTTGTCCCCCTAAATCTCTCCTGGGGCTAAAGATCCTCAAAGTGCACAAGAACTTCTCAGTGGCTACGCTCCCCCAGGAAAAAAGAAAGGATAGTGTAAATTTACTGCCCCCTTTGGCCTTGGATCAAACCATTTTTTCCGCCGCACCAAGAAAGGCCTCAAAATAACAGTCAAGCTGCTTGATTCATTAGGGGATTTGGTGCACACTGTGGATGAGAGATTTGTTCTGGCTTACCCTGTGGATCCCCTGGCTCTGGTTTTTCTGCCTGGGAAGAAACACTGATTAATTTGGATTATTTGTTGGCAACGTGTCTCCCACTTTTAAGAAGAACCAGAAATGCCCAGTCAAAAGACGCCACATCAATACCCAGAAAGTCAAATAATTCTGAAATGTCTGGGATGCATTTCAGCCAATCAGGTGGAGCCGCAGAAATTACCTTGGAAATCTCCAGCACCCCTGGCCCTGGCCAGCAAAATTTCTCTTCTAGCCAATTGGATGCATCACTTAAGGTCATGTGATCTATTTCCTAGCAGCTCATCCCTTTTAACAATGCCAGGGGACTTTGAGTCCTCTGCTTGTCAATTTTCTAACTTATTAAACTCTGGAAACAGTTGCCTTAAACTTTGCTATTTTAATTTTGTTGACTCTATTTCTGAGCCTTTTTAATTCTAAACAAAGTGTTAGTTGTTCTCACTTTAAACCTTTTCTTTAAATGGTCCCTTTTGAACCCAGCTGTCTCTTTGAAGTCCCTAAGTCTAGGTTTAACACATAGTTATTGTGCTTACTATTTACACTTTCAAATTCACTGTTTGAACTCTAAATTTAATTTAAATTTCTTATAAATCTTATTATTATTTTAAGATTTTTTTATCTCAAACCTGCTTTTGCCATTAAGCCCAATCAAGCTACCAAAGACCATTGTTAAGCCCCCCAAGTACTTAGTGCTATTTGTACCTGGTTTTCTTGTAGCTGCCCTATCCACCTAAATAATTAATACTTGAAGATAAAAATAGCATCTTTAAGCTCCAACTTTTGTGGACTTTGCTATTATGATTATCCCTGTTCTAAAATTTGTGATATTTTCTCTGGCTCTCTTTATGCTTCTTCTCTGGACAACTTCCCTCAATTTATGGTCTTGCATCTCCTCTTCTGCTTTCCTTGTGGGACACAATCCCTCTAGTCTCCTGCACCTTCCTGGAAAACTATTTGTCTCTGGGGAGGCTATAGTCAAGAGCTTGACTTGCAATTACTTGGACTTACATGCTTTTGATCTACTGTGCCTGTCCCCACTTTGGCAGAGGTACCAGTATCTACTCTTCCCAGTTTGGAAGGGAGCAACTTGGTACCCCTTCAAGCATCTGTGAAGTTTCCCCCTGCTCCCACTCTTAAACCCTGGTTGCTCACTGGGTTAGTGTTGATGGGGTTGAATGCATATTTTCCTCAGTTGTTCCCTGTGTCCTCTCTTTGGTCCCCTCTCCAAGAAGCCATCCCAGTACTCCACTGGACAGCATCCTAGTGATTCATCTTGCCAGGATAGGAACTGAACTTAGTTAGTTTAGCCCCCCTCTATTACAGTCTGGACATTTAGGTTTAATCAGCTGGTTCCCAGCTGGAACAATGATAGTTGTATATGGAATATAGAATCCCAAAGGGATTTGGCATTGGGAGCTTAGAATGCTCCAGCCAAATCAATACATTGAAACAAAAGTAATCATGTGATTCCTTTTTGTGGGCATATTCTCATAGGTTGAGAAATGCAAGGATATTTTAGATAAAGATCTTTATTTAATGACATTGTTATGTCATAAATCACATGATAGGAATCAAGGGTTGATTCTTGAACCAGAGGGAGTTTCAGCCAAATGTGCCCTGAATGGTATATAAGCAAAAACAGCAACATTCTAATAAAATATATTCTGTCAAATTTAATGCTCTCACTAGTTCTTTTTCAATTATAATGTCCTCCAAATTATTTTTGAAAAACCAAAGTTTGGAGTCCTTAGAGTAGAAACTACCACCACCCAAAAGGAGATCACTGAAGGCTCCCTGGAGGAGGTCTGGGAGAGTCTTGAGTTGCCAAGACTTTGCCTAAGAAAATTTTTAGTTGAAGTTAAAGCAGCTTTTTAGGAGCTTTATTCAGACTATTTTTCCAAATAGGGAACCCCTGCACAAGGGAATTGGATCTACACCTGGGATTTGTGGAACTTGCTAGTAAGGCTTGATGAGATCTTCCAGCAGGTGAAGAAATCTGCCAACATGGAGATTGAGGCTCTTCATTTAAGAGAAGAGAAAAGTATGGGAATAATGGCTGGTGGCGTGACAACAACAAGATGTTATCGCAGAAAGTTGCCTCCTTGGAGGTAAAGCTTGCTGAAGCTTTATCCTGGGAAGGTTCTGAAAAGAAGAGTCAGCTTGGAAACAATAATGATAAGTTTGACTAGATTGACCTAGATCCCTCACAGCTCCCAACCAGCTGCAAGCCTGAAAATTGACATGAAACCTTTCAATCCCCTGGCTCTGTGTTGAAGATTTATACTGGGCCCAATAAGAACTTCTCTCATCTCTGAATTTCACAATGATACACTGATTCTCAAAACCTCTTTAAATGAAACACCAGGACCCACCAGGGCTCTTTCTTGTCTATTTAAAAAAGGTTGTTGCTCTTTCTGCATTACAGCATCACAATAATTTAATATTTTAGGTCATAGGGAATTTGCTTGAATGCAGTCATATATGAGGATATGAGTATTATTGTATCAGAAGAGCCAGGTTCAAATGAAAATATGATTATTGTCAAGGAATGGCTTCTGATCAAGCAGAAGTACTTAATGATAAAGATAAAGATCAACCAGATTAAAAGATAATTTTATTGTAAGTGATTAACTCTTCTTATACCTTCTCAAAGATAAATCCCTGGGCTGCTAGCAATGTCTTATAGGACATTCTAATACACCCTTATTTTGGATAATCAGTAAGCTTGGTTTAGCGCTTATTGCATGTCAACTAATAGAATATTTTCATCTTCATCCATCACAGGTGGCCCTTGCTGGCATAGAATAATTTAGTTACTTCATGATCACTTCCTTCTATCCTATACATACTTCAGGTTAATTGCTTAATAATATGAGTAATATGGGAATTTAAGATTGTGGGAACTTAAACCCAGCACCTCAGTGCTTGATGTAAAAGTATTGTGGTGCTTTGGTACCTACAATAATTGCAAGGCGGCACCTGACATATAATTAATTTGGCGCTTTGGCGCCTAGTTTAATTGTTAGGCAGTCCCACAGCGCTTGCAACTTTTCCAAAGTGGCACAGCAGCAAATAATGTATCATCTAAGCGCCACAACAGCGCTTATCAATAGCTGATTTGTGGTTTAAGTCAGCAGACTACTGCTGGTCCAAAATACATATACATTTATATTACTAATTTATGCTATTCAGCTTCTGTAATCCATATCTACAAGCTCTGTCATAATTGATATCATTGATTTTTATACTGTTAATTTATGGGGTTGGCTGCTGAGATCCTAATCCATGAGCTCTGTCATAATTGGCACATTTGCTTGGTCAAAAATCCCAACAAAGATTAAAGTCTGGTCAAAGTTGCCCTTTCTTATTTTAATTGATTAGTAAAAGTTTTGCCTCACTTTTACCTCCTGCTTTATTTTCTGGGCTTTAAGCTTCCTTCCACTGTCAGTGACTATAATAATCCTGAAAAAGAACCCAATAGTATCAACACAAAGGAATACAAATTTGTGAGTGTACAGTTGGGCAATTGCCTAATCAGGCTCAACAATAAGGTTTTATTCACTCATGCCACAATTCTCCAAATGTCAAAATTGATTCACTGTGTAAAATTGTACCTGGAAGCACCCTTAAAATTGGTCTTCACCTCTGATGATGCTTCCTATTGTTAAAAACCCTCAGAAGTTTGGGGGTATTTTGGCCCCAAAAAGCTCTCTGAAAGACCACAAGGTTTAGCACATGCGCCAGGTCCTGAAAAAAAGTGTGTTTCTGCCCCTGGGTAGCCAATCAGAAGATGCCAGTGCCAGGAAAACAGTGGCATGTGAACAGCCAGCCAACCAAGATGCACTGTCAAGCCTAGAGCCAACTTTCTAGCATTATATAGCTGGGGAAGTTGGAAATTCCTTCCTTGTTGACATCACTTAATAAAAGTTCTGTTGGTTATGCAATCAGAGCATTTTTACTTTGCAGGAGTTTGCTTTATTATCACAAATCTTATACTGTTGGTGCTATCTAGTATAGAGTATATGCAGTGTTGTAACTGTGCTGTTTTAGCAGAGTTACAGGGGGGGGAATATTTGGATACTAGATAATAATCTTTATTAAGAGATAGTGATTATATAGTTATTGTGAGTCATGGATAACAGGAACATGATTGTGTTGATCACTTTTCTGGATGGTGAAGGGAGTGGCTTGATCCTGGTAATGATTCAAGCACCAAAACAAAGCATCCACCATAAAGGATCATCCCTTGTTCATGTTGTTGGATTTGGTAATTTGAGTCAACTTCCTAGTTTGGCTTTGAGTCAATGGAAGATCAGGTTGCAGGTCACAAACCTGCTTGGTTGGAACCTTGTTGGCAGGTTGAGCCTGCTGTTGCAACACCCCCCCAGCTGAAGGTCGGCCTCCTCTGGGGGCAGGTTGTCAAGGAGGTCTTCAGGAGCCCAGGCACTATACTGAACTAACTGTTGTTTGGTGGCGGGTAGGGCAAGTAGGGCGGTCTTGCATTGCTTTTGTCTTGCCTTTCAGGGTCTTAGGCAATCATGGTGGAGAACCTTTTCTTGTTTGTGTTTTCCAAGTCCTTGCACAAAGTAAGTGTTATTTTGTTTACTTTTAAGATAATGGCGGGGCCCACCTTTTCTGGCTGTAGTTTAATTTTGTTGGTATTCATGACCCAGACTTTGTTGCCAACCTCATGTCTGTCTCAGATGGGGACAAAGGTCTTTTGCAGGCATTTGTTTTCCCTTTCTGGTTGATTCCTATTGGCCTGTATGACCTGGGGATCTGAGTGGGATGGGACTTTGCTGGGCATTTCCAGCTTTGATCTTGTGAGGGCTTGGATGATATGGGGTTGTGTGCTGTAAACAATCTCAAAAGAGCTCTTCCCAGTGGATCTGTTCACACAAGTTTGGCATACAAGGAGTGCAATCTGTAGCTGATTATACCAGTATTCAGGTCTCCCAGCGGTGAGCTTGGCCAGGGCCTGCACTAGGCTGTCATTCAGCTACTCCACATGTTTATTGGCCTGAGGATGGTAGGGTGTTGTCACTGTGTGTTGGGCCCCATTTTTGGTGAGGTAAAAGTTGGCATCTTCAGAGGTCAATTCTTTGCCCCCGTTAGTTATCAGGAGTTCTGGATTTCCAAACTTGCTGATGATTTCTTTCCCTATGAATTGCTGCATGTTGTTGTCAATATGTGATTTTACTGCTTGTGCCAATGGCTGTTGTGTGGCAAAGTCTATTGTGGCAATGATGTACTTTTTCTCATTATGCTTTCCTGGCATGGGTCCCAAAATGTCTAGGGCCCACATCTTGAAGGATAGTTGCGTGCAAATAGGTAGTACTGACTTAGGGGGGTTTTGCTTTTTGAAAATTTCTCACATACTTCACATTGGTCCAAGACTTCCTGAATGTCTTGGTACAGGGTTGGCCATCATGCTTTGTGCTTAAGGAATTTGTAGAGGTTGCAACTTTTTGTGTGCCCTAGGTCTCTATGGTAATGTAGGATGGTGTCAACTTGCTGATGTGTGGGAAAATAAGAGATGGTGGTTCCATCAGACATTTTTGATGTAAGGTTCCATACACGTCTGCAAATAAGTGCTCATTCTTAATGACTGTTTCCTTTGTTATGTCTGTAGTGCCAGGGGGGAAACCTTTGTCCTTTGTTTGAAGTACCAAGAGGGGCCAGTCTGGGTCAAGCTCATTCTCTCCTCTTGTGGCTTGGATGTACAGGCGTGGGAGTGCGTCTGCCATGGCAAGTTCTGGACCAGGCTTGTATTGTATGATCATGTTAAATTGCTCAAGGAGTTCCATCCAGAATGCCTGGCGTCTGGATATATTGGCTTGTTTTTTAAAGTATATTAAGGACCTATGATTGGTTAGAGCAGTGTCCTCTTGGCATTCTAAATAGCAATGTCATTTAATAAGACAGTGCATGATTGCCAGCAACTCCTTATTGTGTATGGGTAGCGGCACTTGACGTCTGTTAACTTTGCGTGACTTTTAGGCTACAGGCAAGAAATCACCATTGGTGTTCCTGATGTGTAGTACGCCTCCAATGGAGGCATCAGAGGCATCTGTTTCCATTTGATACTCTCTATCCCGCTTGGAGTACTGCAGGATGGGTACTGTTGTCAACTTTTCTTTCAGACACCAGAAGCAGAGATCCCTTTGGGGGTCCATACAAAATTGGACTTGGCACCAGTCATGGCAAATAGAGGTGCTGCCAGGATGCCACAGTCTGGGATAAAGCAGCAGACGTAGGCAACCATCCCTGAGAATGTGCAGAGTTTGGACTTGTCTTTTGGCGGTGGCATTCTACAGATGGCCTGAATTTTATGATCATCAGGTTTGATGCTGTCTTTTGAGACTATATGTCCCATGAAGGGCAACTTTTTGTGGAAGAATTGGCACTTTGAGGGTTTGTCCAAAAGCTTGTGCTGCGCTAGGGTGGAAAAGATTGCTTCTAAATCCTTATGATGTTGCTCCACCAAGGGGCTGTATATAAAGATGTTTTCTAAGTATACTAGTACATGTTTGCCAATGTGGGGGGCAAAAACCTCATTCATGAAGGTAACAAAGGTTGATGGTGTGTTTGTCATTCCAAAATTAAGCACAACACATTCATATGACCTGTATTTAGTGCAAAAGGCTATTTTGAGTATGTCTTCTTCCTTAATGCCAATCTGGCTGCATCCTGCTGTCAATACAATCTTAGAAAAGATGATTGCTCTGCCCAGGGCATCAAAGAGATTATCCATAAGTGGAAGAGGGTAACAATTCTTGATGGTAGCTTTGTTTAGGGCGTGTTAGTCTGTCACAAGTCAGAGGGTGCCATCCTTCTTTGCTACAAAGAACACAGTGGCACTAAAGGGAGATTGTGAGGGGCGGATAAGTACTTTTTATAGTGCCTCCTTGAGGTAAGCGCAGAGGGTGTTGTCCTCATTTGGAGTGAAGCGGTAAATAGGGCGCGCCTTAGGTACAGCTCCCTTGAGTTAGATGTAATGTTGTATGTTTTTTTCCTGTGGCAAACCTGGTAGAGCCTCTTTGAATATTTCTGGATGATGGGCTAAAATCTCTCTATCCTGAGGTGAGGAAGTATCCTGGTGGTCTTTGAAATGTGTGATTTTGTATTGACAGGAGTCCCAGTTGATTGTTTTTAGGTTCTCCTTTTCCCTGAGGGTTTCCGTGATTTGTACAAAAATGTGGTCTCTAAGGAGTTGATACACTGAATCAGGGTAGATCTGATGATTGTCCCCTTCACATTTGATAGACAGTACAGAGGTAACCCATTCTATGTGGGTTTTTTCTTTGTAGTCAGTCCAATTCAAGTACAACTTCAAATCTAGGGAAGTCAATGACAGGTCCCTGGATGGTGGAATGTATTTTTTCTAGCATAATAGAGAAAGTGGCAGTCTCCTGTGTAATGGCAATATGGTGTTCATCAGCTAAAACCACGTTCTTAATCCGCAAAGAATTGGTGGCTAACCTGAATTTGCCACAAAGTTGCTGTTGATAAGTGTTTGATCTGCGCCTGAGTCAAGGAGCACTGAACCCACATAACTGCAAAAGCAGAAAAGATAGGACATCAGTATATTGGGATATCCGGCAATGGTGTAAAGTACTGGGTCTCCCAAGGGTACTTGGATCATTGGGCATTGATCCACGTCTTTGGGTCAATATTTGGCACTGAGAAAGCTGGGAAAAGGTTGGGGAGAGCTTGGCTTGCTTAATGCTCTCCCTAGGCTTTTCCCTTGTCCTGATTATCTTGGGTAGTGATGACTTTGAAGTGTGTGAGGTTTGAATGTCCATTGTTCCTAGTACCATGATCATTTTAACTTGTGGGTTTGTGGTTTGAGATATTGTTGTTGTGGTTTCCAGGAGGAGGATGATTGGAACGTCCAGCCAGGTGTGAGTCCTTGGGTCTCTCTCTCTTCCTGGTCTGCACATTATGAAGGGAGGTGGACATTTGTTCCGCTTTTTCTTCTTTGCAATACAGGCTCTGCAGGTTGGTTACTTGATCCAGGTTGATGTGTCTCATTACGTGAAACTTGAGGGCGGCATAGTACATGATGTGTGTTGCTGGAGTGTCAAATGTTGTATCTGAAGGAACACTTAGGTGGAGCTCCTGGTAGGCGCGTGTGAGTTCCTTCACTGTGCCTATTTAGCTCAGGTTCTTTACTTGGTGTATGAACATGGGAGCAGTATCATTCAACACAAATCTTGCCAAGAAATCCTGTCTGAAGGTATCCCAGTCTTTCTCAGTGTGATCCTTGTGCCACTTGGCACACCATATACCTGCAACATGCATGAGTTGGATGAATATCTCTGCAATTCAGAATGTTGTGGGCACTCCATCTGTGCTAGTTTACTTTGGGAAGATTGAATCCAAGCCGTGGTGTTGTTGTTGGCCCCAGCAAATGATTCCAAGGCGGCGCTTTGGAGTTATTGGGCTATGTAGGCTGGAATGATGTTCTTATTTAATGTGGTCCGCAAAGTGGTACTAGGTGTTTGGAAGAAACCTTGTGCCAGCAGGGCTCTGAAGGCGGAGACCAGTATAACCAGGTTCTGGTATAGTACAAATCCTTCTGGTATTTTGGTACCCTGTGTGTATGGCGTTCAGTCTAGTGGGAAGCCAGACATGATTCTCTTGTAAATTTATTGACCACAACAAGTAAGACAACAGGAGGAATTTTGAGGGGTGAGGTAGGATGGAAAACCTACCAGTGCTACCAATGTTGTAACTGTGCTGTTTTAGCAGAGTTACAGGGGGGAAAATATTTGGATACTAGATAATAATCTTTATTGAGAGATAGTGATTCTATAGTTATTGTGATTCATGGATAACAGGAACATGATTGTGTTGATCACTTGTCTGGATGGTGAAGGGGGTGGCTTGATCCTGGTAATAAGTCAAGCGCCAAAACAAGGCATCCACTGTAAAGGATTATCCCTTGTTCATGTTTTTGGATTTGGTAATTTGAGTCAACTTCCTGGTTTGGTTTCAGGTCAATGGAAGATTGGGTTGCAGGCCACAAACCTGCTTGGTCAGAACCTTGTTGGCGGGTGTTGTGTTCTGAGGCGCGGCACAGACACACAACAGGAAATCCTAACCTTAGGATTGGATTTGTACTAAGTCTCAGTTAGATGACAGGGAAGACTGTGTTTACCTTGCAGCCCTGGAAGAATAATATCTACTAGTTGTGGCTAGAGAGAGGTAAGAAGTACTGAAGACACAAAGACAAAAATGTGAGCAGAACTTAATTTTTATTGGTGAATGTGAAATGGAATATATAGTGGTTAGGAATACCACAAAACACTACCAGGACGGTAGGATCACTTGCCACCAGCATGAGTGGGGCAAGTGAGTTGTGCAGGATCAAGAAACCAAACAATTGTATTTCCTGATTCAGTCATCAACTCATTTTGAGAGGCAAAAGCAAAAGCAAGAGATTTGTCTTCAAAATGGCCCACTGAAGGCAAAATTGACACATGGTGAATAGCGGTATTCACAACATTGCCCTCCCCTTGATTGGCCTTAGGGGGGTGGTATTTGAGGAGGAACTTGGCATACACTTGAGAAAAAGGACAACCACTGGAGAGGAGCTTCACAGTGTATTTGGACTGTTGCAGATCCTGAATGGATTAGACAAAAAGTTGTCCATCTAGGGATTAAGCAATGGAATAATCACGCAGTTGCGCTATTGCATCCTGATTCTACTAGTGATAAAGACGTTTAAAACGCCCCTAAAACAGGTGTTTGATTTGCCTTTCAAATGCACACAAGGCACAGGCTTTACTTCCAGGATTATAAATAGAACAACAAAGTTATTTATATCTACCTCCTTAAGGAAAGCTGTGAGGAAGTGGCTGTTCTCTTGTGCAGGACTTTTAGCTGTGCCAATCCACTCTCCTCTATTTGGGAAGTTCTTCTGTCTGTGCCTCCCTGCCTCTGGTATCAAATTCCTCACTTCACGCTATATAAGTGCAATACTATCTAAATAAATACCAGTTTTGTCTATACACCTTATTATTCTTCTGTCCTTCATAGGCTGTCACTATACCATCAACAGGTATAGTATTAAGAATTAGGTTACTGACTAACTGTTTGTAGGAACTAGCAACCCTTTGCTGCAACTTTTACAATATTGGCACTCATGTCTTACAACACCAACAGCTCCCACCCCCGCGGTCCTTTCAATAAGGAGGGAGGAATGCCCCTGGCCCAGTCCCCTGCCACTGCTTCTCCTTACCACCAGACACTGGCCTTTACTGCTGCTAATGCCCATGCTGGGGAAAGAGCAGGTGCTCCCTATGGCCTATCCAACCTAATCCAATTCATGCCAGAACATCAACTCCCCCAAGCTATTGTTTTTGATCAACCACTGCTCCTAAAAGCCCCTGCCCCTTGGAGATGGACGCCAACTCTTCACCTTCCAAGGACGCCATCTGTAATGCCATACGCGCCATGGATGCTGGTGCTGCTGGCAATGGTTCTTGCTCTGAAAACCTGGCCATTTAGCAGCCTTCTGCTAAAAACGCCTTGGGTTGCTTTCAGAATCTCTCCCAGTTCAACCCTGACCAGCTCTGCTGTGACCTCTGTACTGTTGAACATATCAAGGACTACCTACACCAATTTGCCCATCCTGCTGTATGCCACAACCAAATGCACCTGGGCCGCATCCAAAGCCTAGTTCATGACCAGGGAATACTGGTATCTAACCAACAGACGTTCTTCCAGGTTCTATACTCTGAGCTTGGCAATACTTTCACCACTGTCAATCAGTATCTTGCCAAAGTCACCAACGCCCAGAACACCATGCTCCACTGGGTTGATGCCATCAAAGCAGGTATAGCTAAGCTAGTTCCAGTGCATGTGGTACAGACCCTCACCTATCAGGGTGTAGACGCCAATTGGATTAGTGTGGTTACAAACCATGTGCTGGAGACTGGCCTCATGGTTTGAAGCCTGACTCATGAGGTGGAAGTCTTAACCCGCCGCCTTGCCACCATCCCCTTGTTCACCCCCACTTCTGCCGCCACCAACAACTCCCCTTCCAGCGCCCTTCTTGGTCAAGACATCCTTGAGCTCTTTGATCACTAAAAGAAGATGCAGACGGAATTGGTCCAGCAGAGTGCCAATCTTACCTTCCTGTTTGATGGCTACCACACTGTGTCAGAACTTCATTATTGTCTCAAACTTTGACAATTGCATGACAGAGCCAACAGCCAGACCCAAGTCAGGAAGGACAAGGAAGTAATAGCCTTTCTCCAAGCTGAGCTTGCCACCCACAAAAAGCGCATCACCTCTCTGGAAGATGAATTGGATATCACCTGTCAGGAGCACAAGGTCTACCAAGATGAGCTGGAAAAGCAACAACTTCTCCTGGACGCCTTACAGAGCCAATTGGATAGGATGGACAGTAAGATTATGGCTGTCAACTTACAGGCTATGTCCATCAACTCCAAGAGTCATCACAGTCCACTGAGGTCCTCTAGTCCTGAGTTCTATCATAGCTACAAAAGCAATGAGGACCACACTCAGTTGGCTCCTAACGCTGTATGAGTATTAGAGCCAGTACTGGAGTCTGAGAATGACGTCCTGGCCACCCCTAAAGCTTCTGGAGCTGCTCAAAACAGAGAAGGTGAACACAAAGCCCAGAGAGAGGAAAATTGTCACCGCGCCTCTGAGGCTAGGTTTTCTGCCTCCACTCTCAGCTGTTCCCATCTCACCCGCTCTCCATGAGGATCACACCTGCTCCCCTCCAACATGGCTCCAACAACTTTAAGCCCGTCAATCTACCCAAGTTTGACTGCAAGAGCAATGTGGCCATGTTCTTACGTCTGTATCAGAACTCCATGTATGGCGCAGACAATGCCATGAGGGACTCCACAATAATCAACTTTCTGGATGCTTAGACTCAAACCATTATCTTGCCATATCTCCCTGAGAATGGCTGGACTTTTGCCAATGTGTCCAGAGCCTTAACAGAAGAATTTGGTAGCCAAGAAGCACTCCTTGGTTGTAAGATGGACTTTTCTAACACCAAGTTAAATGTGGGGGAAACCCTAGAAGACTTCACTTCTAGGTTCTACCTTGAAGCTCAAACTCTGTTTTCTATGAGTGTGGTGTAGTTTATTGATGTGCAGTCAGCACTCCTTAATGCTGTACGTGTCAACTGGGAACTATCTCTGGCCCTTAAGTCAGGTATTTACAACGCTTGCACCGTACCAGATCTGATCTGCCTCCTATGCACCTACAAGGAGGAGTTCAAAGTCCCTCTCCCTAAAGGCTGCCCTTGCCAGCAATCTGAGCATAGACCCCGCATGGCTGTCAAAATGCCCAAGCCTTCTGACAAGGTTGGGCCTGCTCCAGTCAACGATGGCCCCCATACTTGCTTTAAATGTGGTATGGCTGGCCACTTCTCTCAGGAATGTAGGAATCCACGCCAAAAGATCCATCATGTAGGCATGGAGGACACTGAGGAGGTCTACGCCAAGGACGCTGATATTGAGGAGGACAATGAGGACCAGTCAAAAAACTACTAAGCAGCCAGGACAAGGAGAAATCCTTGGCTGCCTTTATAATTTTGACACCCTCATCTCCCCCCATACCACTGCCCCCCAACAAACCAGATCAGAGGCCTGCTACCTTGCCATTCTCTGGGACCAACCCTAAGGATAAACCCTCTCTGATTGACTTCAACTCCTAACCAATACATGAGGATGCAGTCTGACGGAGTTCAAGAGGACCTCCTCCATTGAGTCCTCACTGTTAACACGCAAACTCATCAGACTACACTTTGCCCTGAGGTGGTTATCCCCTGAATAGCTCAGAGAACAGTATCCTTACCCTATGCTGAACAACTGTCTCAACCAGGCGTTGAAGTCACTCATGGGGAGGACAGTGCTGAACAACTTGCCAAGCTGCTTCACACATTAAACGTCTCAGCACCACTAGAATCCCTCAAGGAAGTAAGCCCAGCTGTGGGAGCTGCCATGGCTACCTTCCTGGAGAAGTTCAAAGGACTAAGCGTACACCAGGTCTCAAAGATTGTGGAGATCAGAGAGGACCGCCAGGATTGAACCTATACCAACCTGGTAGTGAGCAAGACTCATGTCTGGATCATACTGGATACTGGTGCCCCTGGAAACATTATATCCTTGCGGCTGGTAAAGAAGCTTAAGCTGGCACCAGACTTGACCTACCATGAAGAGTTTGGTAGTGCTGGGCCACTGACCACTAGAGCAAAAGGAGCCTACTCTTCTCTTCCTCTTTGCTTCAGGAAGCTAATGGTCACTGCTCCTGCTATAGTCCTGTAAAACAACAGCTATGACATTCTTATTGGGACTAGCTTCATGGTTTAGTATGGCACTGTGACTAACAATGGAGACCATACATTTGGAATATTGGGCCATTCCATACCCATGTTCTATCATGGTGATTGCCCGTCTGAACTGCCCTTACAACGTCTGCACTACATCAATCTGGAGTACGCCAAAGGAGAGCTTCCAGTTGCTTATACGCTGCGTAGTAAGAAGGTCAAGGTGCTACCTCTCTCAATTGGGGAATCCAAGGGTATCCCAGTCTATGCCTCCTGTAATGTGACTATCCCACCTGGCGCCCAGGTGATCCACAATACAGGCCTCTTGCTGGCTCTACCAGCTGGCACTCATGGAGAAATCTTTGGCATCCCTAATGCCTCCAGACTAGAACCATGGGTTGCGCCAGGCATCCTCATGCCAAGTGAGAAGGAGGTACTCATACTCTTGGCCACCATGATTCGTGAAGCTATGGTTGTCTCCAAACACCAAATTCTGGCTTATATACAAAAAGAAGAGCATAACAACCTGCAGGAAACTGCCCCCTTTGTGGACTTCTCTGAGCTGGGTCTACCCTGTGAGCAACCACTGGTGCTATTGGTCATAAGCCGCAACTCTCTATCCAGCCTCTCTGAAGAGCAGAAGGATCAAGCTATGGATCTCTTTGCCCAGTATAAAGATGTGTTTGCCAAGGATGATTATGATCTTGGCAAGGCTGCAGATGTTTCTCATCATATTGACACCCAAGGCAGTCCACCTATCTGCTCCAGACCTATACGGCGCAGTCAAGCTAATCATGCCATGGCTAACAAAGAGCTTCAGAAGCTATTGGGATCTGGCTTACTGGTCCCCAGTAAAATCCCTTGGTCTTCCCCTCTCCTGATTGTCAAAAAGAAGGATGGCAGCAACTGTGTGGTGATTGACTACTGTCAACTGAATGCTGTTATCAAGAAGGATTCACATCCCCTCCCTTGTATTGACAATACCTTGGACCAACTGGGTGGTGCCAAGTTCTTTGGCGCCATTGACCTTATCAGTGGGTACTGGAAGATTAACCTACCCCTGCTGATCAAGAAAAATGTGCAATCATCACTGACCAAGGGCTATTTCAACCCACAAGGATGCCTCAAGGTCTGTCCAATGCCCCAGCTACCTTTTAACGGGCTATGGATGCAGTGATGGGTGGCCTCAAACTCACCAGTGTCTTGGTCTACCTGGATGACATTAATGTATTCTCTCAAACCTTTAATGATCACCTAAAACACTTGGAGGAAGTCTTCCAGAGGTTACTTGCAGCTAACCTCAAGCTCAAGCCACGCAAGTGCAACTTCTTCAAGGAGCACCTTGAGTTCCTGGGGTTCATCATTAGCCAAGGTGGACTCTGCCCTGTACCTCTGAAGGTGGAAGCCATTGAGAAAATGCAGATCCCAGCCAATAAGCGGGACGTGCAGGTCTTCCTGGGGATGATTGGGTACTACCGCTGCTTCATCCCCAACTTTGCATCCCTGGGTGACCCCCTTTTTCAGCTTCTCTGAGCTGATAAGGAATTCTTCTGGAGCCCAGCGTGCCAATCTGCCTTCAATGCTCTCAAAGGGACACTGACTGCAGCCCCTGTGCTGGTCTACCCTGACTTTGCCAAGCCTTTTGTGATTCATACAGATGCTAGTCTGACAGCAATTGGGGGTGTTCTCTCTCAACTGGACTCCAACAAACTTGAACACCCTGTTGAATACTGCTCATGTACGCTTAATGTTCATGAGAGGAACTACACTGTCACCAAACAAGAGTGTCTGGCTGTGATATACTCCTACCAACAGTTCAGAGTCTATCTCCATGGGGTACATTTCACAGTTGTAACAGACCATGCTCTCTTGCAATGGCTGAAGACCCTCAAGGACCCTGAAGTATGTCTGGCGTGTTGGGCCATTAGACTTCAGGCTTATGACTACAATATTATTCATCAAGCCAGGGCAGCCCACCAGAATGCTGACTGTCTCTCCTGCCTTCCCACTGTTGCCTTAGTATCCCCCATGGCTGACATTCTCTATTACAAGCTTATGGAGGATCCTTCTTTGTGGGGAGAGGAGCCAGTAGAGATACAGAGAGCTCTCAAGAAGTTAGCTGTTGATACCAAGGTCTCTAAGGGACAACTCCTGAAGCTTTGTGGAGACTCTTGGCTACCCTACATACGCCCATCCCTACGCATGGACTCATTGGTGGCCGCTCACAAGACTACTGGCCATGGCGGCATACAGAAAACGTTAGCTCTGCTACAGCAGCACTGCTTCTGGGAAGGAATGCACACTGACGTAGTGGATACGCTAGCCAATTCTCATGACTGCAACATTGAGAGGCCTAAGTTTGCCAAGTTTCAACACAGACTGGTACGCCCTGGGTTTGCCTTCCACACTGTAGCCATTGACATAGTGGACCCCCTACCAGCTACCAACAGTTGCAACAAGTTCGTTATTGTGGCGGTTAACCATCTGACTAAATGGGTAGAGGCCAAGGCAATTCCCAACCAATCTTTACTGGTGACAGCCACGTTCATCCTGGAGAATATCATATACAAACATGGTTGCCCCCAGATCCTGCTGACAGACAATGATACCAACTTCACCAGTTATATCATCCCCTGCCTCAACCAACTGATGGGAATCTGTGGGACACTATCCACTCCTTATCACCCACAGACAAATGGCATGGTAGAGCGCACTAATGAGAGCCTGGTCCAGATACTCCAGAAGCTCAATCACCAACATGAGACTGAATGGGATACCTTCCTGCCTGCGGCCACCTTTGCATACAACATTGGGTACCATTTGGCCACTGGCAAGCCGGCCTTCTAATTGCTCTACGGCTGTCAACCAGGACTTCCCCCTTTACTATATTCCTTGATAAAGCCCAGCCTGGCTGTGTCCCCAGAGGCGTACCTCAACAAGCTGGTTCAAACCCTTATTTGCTTGCAATCAGAGGCCTACACTGTAAACTTAAACCATAAGTTGCAGGACCTAGAACAAGCTTCATCTAAATGCCCTGCCTTACCCACTTACCTGGTAGGAGACTCAGTCTACTTCTTCAGCAATAGAGGGTACAGTTGTGGATCAAAACTTGCCTCCCCTTGGCAAGGTCTAGTTCAAGTTATCCAGAAGACCGGCCCCAACTCCTACACCCTTAAGGAGCCCCATTCTGGGAAATTGATCAATAGAGTACACACTCAGTATATGTGTGCTGCTCCTAGTGACTAAGAGTAAGCCTCAATGAGGACAATAACCCAAAAAAACAAAAGCCTAATTAAAAAATTCCATGGGTTGTTGTCCTGTTTGCAATAGTGTTGCACCAAAGTATGAGGAATAAGAATAAAAGAACAAGGTGCTTATTGGAGACTGACAAGACTCTTCCAGTACTGCACCAACTGTTCTACCACCTGAATGACAGCCAAGAAACACAACTGGTTGCCTACAGATCCACAAAGCCAATGACCAAGGATTGGGCAACAAACCCCCACCAAGCAAGACACACAATTGACCCCAATGTCCACAGGAAAGGCAATCCCCAAGAAGATACAGTCCCACAGAAGAATCTCACAAAGGACATACTCTACTGGGACCTGACCACCCACCCCGTAGAATAAGGATAAGGCCCACTCAAGGAAGACCCTCATGTTCTCCTCCCGCTTGGTATCACAGCGGTTGGTTCCTTGAAGAACAAGGTTGCCCGCCATCACCATTGGCACCAGATGGGCAGTCCCCTCCACTGTGTATGACTTCAACACTTCCTGGAAGGGTTGCCAAAGACGTTGCTCAAAGTTGTCAGAGGTTTTCCAACTGACTGGTTGAGCGTCAGTAACCCCAGGTGTTGCCCAAGCGCAAAGGACTGACTTCACTATTTTGGATACCGTCCCCTGTTGCAAGACTGAAAGGCCTTGACCCTCAGATTGGAATTCCTTCAGCTGAGCCTCCAAGTATTCTTCTGCTGCCCGCATGGAGAACTGCCAATGGATACTGTTACCCCTTTGTAACCCAGTTCCTGTCACCTCCCTGGGCTCACTCAAAGCTAGGAACAGCGCAGCAAACAATGGGTCTGTCCCCCCTAAGGCCAGCTGAGGCAGCAGTAGCTTATCTAAGTGAACCCCCAAGTCCAGGTAGCTGCTGTCCACATCATGTAGGACTACTTGCTTCCCTGCTGCTTTCATCACCTCCACTGGCCTGGTATGCTTGCGCCTCCTTGGAATTACCACTTGCACCTTCTTCAAGACTCTTCTTGTGACTCTTCTAGAGGGACTGTTTACCATAGCTGTCACCTTGAGATGCCGGCCATTTTTAAACCTGTTGTCTAATCCAGTGGAGGGAAATGTTGCAGATCCTGAATGGATTAGACAAAAAGTTGTCCATCTAGGGATTAAGCAATGAAACAATTGCGTGGTTGCGCTATTACATCCTGATTCTACTAGTGATAAAGACGTTTAAAACGCCCCTAAAACAGGTGTTTGATTTGCCTTTCAAATGCACACAAGGCACAGGCTTTACTTCCAGGATTATAAATAGAACAACAAAGTTATTTATATCTACCTCCTTAAGGAAAGCTGTGAGGAAGTGGCTGTTCTCTTGTGCAGGACTTTTAGCTGTGCCAATCCACTCTCCTCCATTTGGTAAGTTCTTCTGTCTGTGCCACCCTGCCTCTGGTAGCAATTCCCCTGCCTCACACTATATAAGTACAATACTATCTAAATAAATACCAGTTTTGTCTATACACCTTATTATTCTTCTGTCCTTCATAGGTTGTCACTATACCATCAACAGGTATAGTATTAATAATTAGGTCACTAACTAACTGTTTGTAGAAACTAGCAACCCTTTCCTGCAATTTTTACGGCATGGACCCTTGTTTGAAGGTCACTTCCAGAGGGTCAATCCACAGTGTGTCCAGCTTATGCGTGCGCCCACCTACTCTATGTTGGTAGTAAAGAACATGGTTGCCAACATCAAATTCAGGCAATGGGGAGCATCCAGCATTATTGGGAGAAAATTCAAGCATCTTAGTCTTGTATGCAGAAGTGTAGGCAGTGGCCTATATATTGATTATACAGTTAATTAGACCCTTGATGTGGCTGTCAGGACTCATGGCCTTATCAGAGAAAAGCAGGGAGCCCCAAGAGCAATGGGGTAATAGCCTCTTGCCCATACAATATAGCAAAGGGGGAGTACCCAGTGACACAATGCTTGCTAAGGCAATACGCAAAGAGAGCAGCAGGTAAGTATAGGTCCCAATTAGCAGTGTCAGAGTAGGTGAGCTTTCTCATGATGAAGACCAGAGTTGAATTTGCACGCTTGACTGCCCCATTGGTAGAAGGGTTTTAGGGGGCAGAGAAATACTGGTGGGGCCCCAAAGCTTCAATAACAGAGGTTACCAGCTTGGCATTAAAGTTGGTGCCATTATCTGAGAGCAACACTTGAGGACAGCCATGGTGGTAGAAAACATCTTGTAACAGGAAAGCAGCAGTTGTCTTAGCCGTAATGTCCTTTGTAGGGGGAGCCTCTACCCACTTGCTGAAGTGATCAACAGCAATCAGGATAAAGCAACACCCAGAACGTGAACAGGGGAGAGGACTTACCGCGTCAATGCTGACAGTATGAAAAGCATGTTGAGGGGGAACTAATTTGAATTTGTAGGCAGCAGCTCAAGGTCTCTGCAGCTGGCAGTTGTGGCAACTAGCTATAACGTTTGGGATTAGCAGGCAAAGGTTTTCCCAGAAGTAATTCTTCTGAAGCCAATCAAAAGTCTTAGTGATGCCTCCATGCCCAGTCTCTTTATGAGCTTGCAACATCAAAAAGAGACAAAGACTGGGTCGTACATAGGGCAGATAATGATCTTGTAGCTTTTTGAAGAGTTGATTGTCACATATGAGGGTAACTTAGGATAGCTTGGACAAAGCCAGTTAGACCTCTTCTGTTTCACTTTTCTAAGAAGAAGGGTATTCAATTAGTTCATACAACTGGTCAGCCTCTTCAGGATGTAAAGCAAGAATGGGCATTCTGGATAACCCATAAGCATTCTGATGTTGAATCCCAGGGTGGTAGAGCACAGTGAAGTCATAACCTTGCAGATGTAGGGCCCATCTAGCTAAGCGCCCTTCTGGCTCCTTAAGTTGTTGTAACCATTTAAGCAAAGCGTGGTCAGTGACAATTGTGAAATGGGTACCATACACATAGTGATGGAACTGCTTGACTGCATACAACACAGCAAGACACTCTTTCTCTGTGACACTATAATTCTTCTCATGCTTGTTTAGCACGCAGGAAGTGTAAGCCACAGGATGGTCTACACCCTTGTTGTCTAGTTGGGCCAGAATATCTCCAATAGCAAGATTGCTAGCGTCAGTGTATAGGATGAACTCCTTATCATAGTTGGGATACACAAGGATTGGCACCTCTTTGAGTTTTTGCCTAAGGGTCCCAAAGGCTTGCTGTTAACTGGCGGTCCATTCAAAAGGAACATTACATAACAGTTGGACTAGAGGTTCACTAGTATCAGCAAAGTCAGGGATAAACTGTCTATAGTAGCCCATCATCCCTAGAAAGACTTGTACCTCTCGCAGGTTGGTGGGCGGAAGCATTTTGTCAATGGCCTCAACCTTCTTGGGCCATGAAGTAACCCAGACAGGGATTCACCCAATGACTAAGAATTCAAGACGCCCTTTGAAGAAGGTGCACTTGGAAGGCTTTAGTTTGAGGCCAGCTTCCCAAATCATTAGGAACACCTCTTTGAGATGAGCCAGGTGGTTGGTGAAGGTAGCGCTAAAAACTGTTATATTATCCAAGTATAAGAGGATGCACAACAACTTCAAGTTGCAGAGGATGGAGCCCAAGGCCCTTTGGAAGGTGGCCGGGGCATTGCAGAGTTCCTGTGGCATGCAAGTAGGCTCAAAAAGCCCTTCAGATGTAATAAGCGCGGCTTTTTGGAGATCCTTTGGCAACAGATCAACTTGCCAGTATCCAGATGCCAGATCCATTGCAGAGAAAAACTTAGAGCCTCCAAGACGTCAGAGAGCATCATCAATACACAGCAAGGGGTACAAGTCCTTCTTGGTCAAAGAGTTCAATTGGCGGTAGTCCATCACAATATAATGACCCCCATATTTCTTCTTTAAGATGAGTAGCAGGGATGCCCAAGGACTTTGGCAAGGCGCCAGCAGCCCAGCGTTCAACAGTTGTTTGAGCTCTTTAGATACCTGGGCGTCCTCTACATGGCTGCAGCAATATGGTTTAGCACGGAAGGGAGGAGTGTTGCCAGTGTCAATCTGATAGATAACGCCTTTGGCTAACCCATACTTGGTACTGTCCTTTACAAAGATGTTGGAAAATTGGTCTAGCAAGTCTAGCACCTCTTTCTGTTGAACCAGGGACAGCTGTGGAAAGTCTTGCGCAGTGAACAAGGATAGAATTTGGGGTTCATCCTCAGATAGGTTAAAATCTTGGAACATGCCAAAGGGATGAAGAGACAGGACATCAGGAGCGCTCAACAACTTTCCATATCTGAAGGCCTGCCTGTCAGGAAGCCAGTCATAGGTAGAGGCATTGAGCGGCTCAGGGTGAGGTGCGGCCAAGCCGGCGGGTAGAGCCCACCATAGAATGGGTGCTAACTTGATAATATAAGATACGGATTGCCTGAGTAAGGACCAGGGTCCGGAGTTGGGGACCACAGAATCCACCAATCCTGTCAAAGTAATATAGAGTACTCCAAACAGTTGGGTAGAGGTGGTCTTTGCTACGGCAGTAGGTTCCAGTGGGCAGTCTGGTCTTGGGGTTAATGGTGGAGTCATGGGAACAAAGTACGCTGGTAGGTAGTTGTACTTGTCTTTGAACAATAAGGGCAATATCTCAACCCTCTTTTCTTTGTGTCCTATGTATTTGGTACTTCTAGTTCTTGCCAAAGGATTGGCAATGAGGATGGTTTCCAAGTTGTACACTTAATAGGCCGGGTTGGGGGGTATTCAGTAAAGTGCACAGGTCCAAAGGGTCTCCTGGGGGACGGTATAATACCTGGGGCAATTTGGAAGATTGGTCTCAGGAGGGTGTGGCGGCCTGGTAGTCTACTTGACCAGAATTAAGATAGAAGATTACTAAGACTAGATAGGGTAAGATTTGTTCAAACCAAAGGTTCATAAAACTTTATTATCAAAAATGACAATGTGGTCCTCACCATACTGCCAGGGTTTTTATACCATGGGACTTTGCTTCTTCAATTTTTGAAGGGTTCAGGTTTGCAGACAAGGCACTGGTGGGGCATGGATCTTGGCTTAGAGTCTTGAGGGCAGGAGATCCAGGTTGCGCCTGCTTAGGTGAATAGAAGTGGCAATGCTTTGTTCCGCTATCACTGTTCACTATGTCACCTGAGTAGTTCAATTGCCCTACCCTCTCTGGACGGCATGCTGGCAGTTGCTGGTGGTCATTGGCAGAGTTAAAAATAGGTTTTTTTTTAACCTCCTTAAGGCAAGCTGCAACCTCTATATAGGTTCAGGTCTTGGGTGGCTCAAGGTTGGCATCAATCTGATGACCATCCGGGGAATCATCCTTGGGAGACTGGTGGGTCTCAGAGTAACTTGTCAACTTGGTTATGCAATTTAGCAAGTGGACGGGTTCCTGCCCACTTTGCGTGACTTGAGTAGTCTTTGGAGGATCAGGGTTTGATTACAGGGCTTCCAGTGTTGATTCCAAAGCTCCAGTATTGGCCCTTGGCAGGTTAGTAGTAGGTCCTTCCCCAACCTCCATTAGCCAGTTTACATTTCTTTGTAGGTATGGGTCTTTTTTGGCACCAGTTTGGCAGCAGACTGGCAATTATTCAGGAAATCCTCTGTAGTAAGCCAGTGGGTTGCAGGGTAATTCAACAATTTGAGCCTGTGACTTAACAGACTGGCGGGTACTGGACTTTCCTGGAGGGTTTGATCTGTCTTTTGGGATCTGGGGCTCAACTCTTGGGTTTTCAATACAAGTATTGAAATGCCATTCATGACACTGCCCCCTAGACACAGTCATGGGAAGTGCAGTCAGTTTGGCTACCAACAATTGAACAGGATCCTTATGGGAGACATCTAGGATTCCAGGACAGAGATAAGGTTTATTGCGTCCTAAAGAGGGGGGAGAGTACAACTCCAAGAAGGTTTGTTCAGGTAGTTCATATGATATCTGGGAGTCTAGGATAGCCTGGGAGCCATGGGAGATGGTGACAGCGGACGTGGCTAGGAGAGGGATCCCTTCAGACTCAGGACAAGCCATGGGTGGACATTTCATGTTTGAAGAGTGGGTGCAATATTTGAGGTTTAAAACCCCAGTGGGATATTCCAAGGCACATGTCTTGAGACGTTTCCCAGGAACTTTAACCAGCTCTTCAAAGATCAGAGGGACTTCATATCCCAGAATAGAGAGGTAACCATCTTTTAAGTTGATTATCCCATTATATTCCCTAAGGAAATGAGTGCCAACTAAGAGATTGTAACTCTTGTTTTCCAAGACAACTTCTGGCGCAGCTAGGAGAAGCTTGCCAAACCACATGGGTAGAGCAGAGTACGCCCCTATGGCGCAGGTCATAGACAGTTCAGCCATGCCATACAACTGGTGATAATTAAGGTCAGGGAAAGTTTGAGTTTCTTCACAAGCTTGGAGGAGACAACATTGACTGGCAAGCCAGTGTCTAAAACAGCCTTGATCTTTATTTTTTGAATGGATATCTCTACTCAAGTGGTAGTGTAACCAAAGGGTGAAAGGACAGCCAAGATATCTTGAGCCTCTGCTAGTTCATTATCCCACTTCTCAATCATGCATCCTAATCCTGGGAACTCCTTATAAACAGTTTGGAGAGGGAGTAAAACAGATACATTCTTTAAGACAGCATCAGCAACCTCAGCAGCTTCTTCTGACAGCTCCACTAGCACAGGGACCTCTTAGCCTGAGTGAGGTAAGGGCAAGAGACAATTTCTTTGGCTTCAGGAAAAGGTTTAGCAGTAGTTGTAGTCTTTCCGGAGCTTAATTTATAGGGGACTGTAATGGTTTCAGGAACAGCCAGAACAGAGTATCCATATGCATCAGCGTTGTCAGTATCAGAGTCATCCAGTTCAGAGTCATCAGAGATATTGTGAAACAAGAGGAGGATAGGAGGAGCCTCATTATCAGCAGGCTTGGAGTCAGATATAGAGAGAGGGATTGAAAGAGATTGGGAAGAATTGTCAACCAAGAGCGTCTCTGCTTATAGATTGACTGTTCTTTTCCCGCCTTCTCTTTTGGATCAGCTCCTTCAACCTGTGGGTTAATGCAGACTTGAGAATGGTGACCTATCTGACCACAGTTGTGGCAACCTTGGTGCCAAGGAGGATTTTGCAAGTTCATGGTAAGGATGCAAGGACCACAGGAAGACAAAACAGATTTAGAAGTAGCTCAACCTTCCCTAACAACTGCTCCAGAATGGGTAAGGTGCATGTCCTGCAACAGTGTCTTTATGCTCTTCATGGAGGAAAGCATAGCCTTATGAGCTTTGAAGTGAAGGAACAGAAGCTGGTTAACCTTGAGAGCTTAAGCAAGCCATGTAAGCTTCATGGGCTGTCAATTGTCTGCTTGTTATCAGTTGCTGTCCTTCCATGTAGAATCTGTCTGCAAACTCAGCTAGTGTCTCTTTAGGCTTGAAAGCAATATGCATAAAAGTTCCTTTTTTACTTCCAGGCTAAGGTCACCACCAAACTTGTCAATCAGAAGCTGCTTCATATCTTCCCATGTCTCAATGGTGGGTAGTTCAGGCACCACCACCTCTTGACAAGTTGGATGTAAACAGGTCAGAATATGTTCTTTCTTAACTTTGTCTGATGCTTGTCTCATGGCATTTTTGTAGATAGTTAGGAAAGCTGCAATGGTTGAGGTTCTGGGGTCAAAGACTTGCTTAAAGGTAGGCTTGAAGTATGCTTTGGGATTTGGACCACCATTGTTGCTATTGAGTATGTTTATACGCGGGGAAAACTCTGCCTCAGATTCAGAGGGGGGCTGTCTAGCCCATAGCTGACAAAAACTCTCTTCAAGGGTAGTCAGGGTCTCAACAGTGCGGGCACCCGTATTGACAGCTTGAGTGGTCTGTTGTGCAGTAGCATCTAAGCATTGACCTTGGGTGGTCACTATTGTGGAGAGCTCAGCCAGTTGAGAGATAAGAGATGGCCCCACTGGGAGGCAAGGGGTGAACCTGTTGTTCACAGAGTCAATCAATTCATTCATCTCTTGTATGTCTCTATCCAGTTCAGTATGGTCCAGCTTCAATTGATCTACCTCATTAGCTAGGGAAATTAGTTCCCTAGAACATTGAATTTGAGGGGCTCCTGGTAAGCCAGGGCAGCAACCATCTTTGTCAACAACCCCAACTGGACTGGCAGCAGTTGCCATCATTTCATGTAGGGCGGCAAGTTCTTGCTGTAGCTCCGCAACTTGAGCAGTCAACTCAAGCACCTGAGGGTCAGGTTGAGGAGCCTCAGCAGGACGTCCTTGACTACGAGTCGTCATATGTAGCTCTCAAATAGTGTCCCTATCTTCTCTGCTCTCAATCTGCCAAGTCATCAGAAGGGGAAGAGGGCAGAACATCTGGCTTGAGCGTAGCTAATTCATTCACTTGACTCTGGAGTTTGGCTATAGCAGCAGCCGTGGCAGCTCTCTTTTGATCAAACACTGCACTGAGTTTATTAAGGCTGTTAGCAGCAAAGTCCGCTACCTGCTGTAGTTGCTCAAATGAATACGTGCTGAATGCATTGAGCTGTTGCACAAGTTGTTTGAAGTCAGTGAGGTAAGCGTTTAAAGTGGAATCTACTTGAGTTTGCCAGGGTTGTTCTATCTGGTGAAACTTGTGTAGATGCTCTCTCACATATTCAGGGATGGACTGGCGCATTTGTTTGATAGAGTTAACCAAACAGGTCTGGGAGGTAACAGAGTTGCACTGATTGTCAGATACCAATGAAAACTGGGAATGTATCCACTGTTGGTAGGCAGCAAACTGGTCCCAGTGATGAGTAACTGCTGCTTGTAGAGACAAGATTTCTTGGACGTAGAGCCCCAACACCATTTGATGGTGGGCCAAGGCAGGCTGCACAAAGGACAATATTAAGTGTTCAGCAGAGCCAGCCGCTGAGAAGAGATGCTGTTGAAATTGAGGAGCCACAATCAATTTGTAGTATTCAGCCCAACTGAACTGCAGCTGAAGGCAAGGGATGGCTCCTTCACGGGCTATCCCAAGGGCTACCAACATGACTTGTTCTAAGTCAGGGGTACCCATGGGGTAAGCAACTAGGCAGAGACCATTTCCGAGGTTCAGTATAGTAGGGATAATAGACTGGTTGGCAATATCTTTCTCAATAGGAGGGCTAGTAATTTCAGGCAAAGTCAGCTCTTGTATAGGCAGAGGCAAAGGACCTGAAAACGTGGATGCAAAAGGGATAACTGAGGGGCTTACAGCCCCTGTAGTGAGCACCATTTTTGTTGTGTTCTGAGGCGCAGCACAGATACACAACAGGGAATCCTAACCTTAGGATTGGATTTGTACTAAGTCTTGGTTAGATGACAGGGAAGGCTATGTGTTTACCTTGCAGCCCTGGAAGAATAATCTCTATTAGTTGTGGCTAGAGAGAGGCACAGAAGTACTGAAGACACAAAGACAAAAATGTGAATAGAACTTAATTTTTTTTGGATAATATGAAATGGAATATATAGTGGTTAGGAATACCACAAAACACTATCAGGACAGTAGGATCACTTGCCACCAGCATTAGTGGGGCAAGTGAGTTGCGCAGGATCAAGAAACCAAACAATTGTATTTCCTGATTCAGTCATCAACTCATTTTGAGAGGCGAAAGCAAAAGCAAGAGATTTGTCTTCAAAATGGCTCACCAAAGGCAAAATTGATACATGGTGAATAGCAGTATTCACGACAGCAGGTCAAGCCTGCTGTTGCAACAGCAGTACCAACATCAGAGCTGATAAGCAGAGCAACTCCTTGCTGCCTCTGATCCACCAACTTTAGCCCTTCTTCCTTCCCCTAGAGTGCTGAATCAGGAGATAGTTCCTTCTCTTGTGCCACTTTTCTCCTTCCCAGGTATCCCTCTGATTTGCCAACTTTCCCCATTGAGCCAGCCCATGAGTGCCACTACTGAAGAACTCCCCTTGTCCATCCCATCCTGTCCTATTATTACAGCAAGATTTGGTTTCCCTACCTGACCATGCTGGGGCTTGCTGAGCAAGTCATTCCCCACATGTGAGTGTGGCGTCATTGGGCCACCTCTGCCAACTATGTGATGAGGATAGTCCCCGTCATCTACTGGGCCTTCCAGAATTAACCCTTCCCTTTAACTAAAGGTTCTTCTGGAATCAATCCAGTTCATTACAGCCACTGTCATCTAGGGTGTTGATGAGTAATCTACGGCTAACATTGCCTGTCTTTATTTCTTTTATTTGGGGTTGAACCTTATCTTTAAGCTAGTAATTTATCTATAAACTTACTGTAAGATTTGGCTCCTTGTATTTGAAGCTTAAAGCGGCTTTATAACTAGATCTCAGGCCTCCAAAAGTCCTCTCACGGTTTTCCTGTGTTTGACTAAGATTGACTCACCGCCTGCCAACATGTATTACAGCACATGTGAGGTGCTCATAGAGGTGTGCATGACGTACCTAACAGAATTGTGCATCCTGCTGCCAATGATGAATTTCAGTCAATGCCTCCTAAATGGGAGATGACAATTTAATATGCTGATCCCTTGATTAGATATTTTCTGCTCACACCATACTTGGATCCTGCTGCAATGCCACCCCCTGGTGGGTTAGTGGTTTCCTTTGCTGGTACATTAACTGCTGTCCTCCAAATAAGGCTGTGCCTTATTTCTATCATATGTTCTTTCTATTGGACTTCTTCTTCCCCAATCTCAATACCAAACCATATATGATTTAGTTGCAACATCATACCCAAGATTTGCTAAGAATTCTTACCTAACTCAAGATCTGCTTAAAGCCAAAATTCAGAGGTTTGAATTATTATTGGTAAATTTGAAATTTGAAAGAAAAAACTTACCCACTCATGAGCGGCTTCAGGGTGAAAACTAAGATTAGGTAGTTGGCACAAATTTCTTACCAAACTGCAAGAGCGGCAGCAGTGAAAACTGGGATTTTTTTTAAAAAAATGTTAGTAGTTAGAAAAATGACTTATCAAACCAAGATCTGCTTCAGGGCGAAATTCTGGAGTTTTTTTGTCTAGGTTAATGAATTTGATGAGAAAGGACTTACCCACCCCAAGATCTGCTATGAAACAAATCAATATTAAAGGAAATGAAGGTTAGTAGGTTTAAGGAAAAGCTTATCTGAAAAGCAGCTTCAATTAGGATTTTGGATTGATTTAGTTGTTTAAATTTTTTAGTTACATTTTTAAATCAAAATTAGCTTCAAATATTTAAAACCTTATCTTATATATAGAACCCTTGATGTTTTCTGAACTAAATAACTATTAGTATGTTTATTTTGAAGCTTATCTTTAGTTTGAAATGAATCTATTGAGTTTGAGTTAAAAAGTTAGTATTGTGTTTAGTGAAGGCTTGCTTAAAAAAATATAACCTTATCTCCTAGGTTTAATACTAACCAATCATAATGGATTGTGGCATTCTGGTCTCCAATCATTATCAGCAAGTTTTAAACTGTTTTTTATATGTCTTACCTTTTAGTTAAACTGGACTATTTTAAGTCCATTCACTATATTTTTCTATATTTATTGACATTGCCACAGGTGAGAAGCTGAGACACTACCAAGTGTCCCACAACTCTATCTGCAGCAGCATCAAACATCAAAACTTTCTCATACAATAGGTTCAATCACTAACATTGTTGGCCTAGTTCAGATGTAAAAGCTGGAAAGGGTTTCTGAGTAAAAACATATTAAAGCCTTCCCAGCAACTGGAGTGGTTAATAAAGATCAGCAACCAGAATTTGTATCATTGAGACTCAATTACAGTAGTTTTCAAAGCTTTGGTGCTAAGAAAAATCAATGTGGATGCAAACAAAATAAAAGTGGACTCAAATCTATTGCTAAGCAATATAAATTCATTGGTTCTTAATTTTACCTACATCTGAGTTGATTTTGCTTAGCGCCAAAGCTTTGAAAACTACTATATAAGAGGCAACTACACCCCATTCAGGATCATGACTTGATGTGTTAGCAGAGGGTGTCCTTATGCTAGGTCAAGTCTATTGTGCAGATGGCCAAATATAGGAAGTTGGCCCTTTATTCACCACTGCTGAAATGTCCTAGAAGACATTGCCAGCAACTGCTATGCACGCTAAAAGATCTCCTATATAAGATGCTGGCTGTAAACATCTGAAAAAAGGCTGATTTTATGTTTTCTACTTGTATAGGATTTAATGAGGGTGACTAACTCTATTAACAATTTGAAATGGTCAATGCAGACTGAATCTTCACATTAAGATGTGTTGCAAGAGTGTGCACTCCTAGATAATAGTAATTCTGTTGAAGCCCCTGGCAAAAACCAGGTTTCAATACATAGGGCCACTCATATTTCTATTTATGGACCAACCCCAATTTGTCCAAATATTTATGTCTCACAAGCTAATTAAATGGAATACTGCTGATCCCTATCCCATTTCAAAAACCATATGCACCTCATCTCATTGCAAAAAGATCCCTTGCTATGGTACAAGTGTTCACTCTCTACCCAAATAAAATTTATCTTATCTCAAATTCCTTTCCCATCCTCTATTGGACTATTTTCTTCCCCTAACTTCTTCAAGCACTGAACTATAAGTTGTTCAGTTGCAACAGATTTGTAAGTGTTGCTGTTGCATTCCAAACCTAGGGGTTTAATTCTATGGTGTGGACATCGATTTCAGGGTAAAATTTTACTCGATAACCTTGCAGAGAAAAGCTTGAATTAACCAAAAATTAATCTGGCACCTATAACAACCAAAGGACTGAAACCAAGACTAAGCTTATCGGATGGGCAGAAGTCCACCTTTAATTATTTCTGAAGCCAACCACTTTAAGCTCATGTAGATCTGGGGAGAAGGGTAAACCAAGGCTTTTGGATTTTCCTGATGAGGGTTATGAATCTAACCTGGGCCTTTTTACGATCACGTGATGCTAGGGTAGGCTCAGAGTTGATTATCAAAGTCCATTGCTTTCCTAGCAGGCGATACATCCTCAAGAGTGCTTCATCCTCAGCTGGAGTCCATTTGATGCTTTTAGTGACGCTTTTAGGAACTCCATTCATGATTTGGATTTTCTTCTTCTTTAGTGCATTCCAATGGAACATACATTGGCTTGGTGAGCGTGTCCGCAACTTGAAAGAAATCAAAGTCCAATTAGTTGAATATTCTTGGACGAGTGAAATCAGCTTGGCACTTTGCTGGGGAGTCCAGGGGCCTTTGTCATATGGAGGAAGGTGGAGTTTATCTAATGCTTTGTCGCACAGGTTATTGAAAAAATGACTTCTACATAAAGCCCGTGTTTTATTCAAGAAATATCTGGAAATAATTGTCCAATCAACATCAGCATAACATGGACTTTTGTCTTTAACTATAAGGCCAGGAGATTTTAATACAAGCCTTAAAAGTTTGTCAGATTCTACAACTGTCCACGGTGTTCTGCCAACCTCTGGGTCTATAAGAGATCCCCATTTATTCAAGCATTGAAGAGGGGATCTTGTTACAACATGATTGGAAATTGCAACCCAATCAGGACTGTATATGGTAGCTACCTGCTTCAATAAGCTTAATTCCTTTTCACTCCATTTGCCTTTAGCCCAGTCATGAGAGATGGTGAGATAACGCTGATAAACCTGTTTTGTATTAAACTCTGGGAAAGTTTCAGCGGCCACCATCTTCCATATCTTTGATCCTTTCTTTTTGGCAGCCTCAAGAAGCTTCTTATCCATCTCGGGTGTCCATTTAGTCTGGAGCTTAGCAAGGGAATCAGGGACTCTTGAAAAAGTTTTGATTTCGGGTTTTGCATTATTTTTAGCTTCAGTAGAGTGATCTCCTTGTAGAAGCATTAGGCTAGAGCAAGTGGAGATATGGACCTTTCGATTGGTATCTAGAAGAGATAAACTATTTCCTGCTGGGGGGCTGCATCTTAAACCCTCTGGAAATCTCAAATATGCATTCATGTTCTGAAAAGTACTCAGGTAATATTTACCGAAGCATATTGGACTCTGAAAGGAATTTGATATTGTTGAATAAAAGCTTCCAGATCTGTACATCGTGCTGAAATTCTAAAAAGCTTAATACCCTGAGAAAATGTAGCTCCCTTTCAGAATATCAAATTATTTTTTTCTATCAAAAATAAATATAAAAAAGGGCGAATCTACTAATGCATCCTAAAAGGCTTGTATTGATTTAAAAAATGATTCGGAAAATAGAAAATATAGAGGTTAATAATACAGAAACACAACAATAAAGCACAGCAAAAAAATATTTTATAGCTGGTAAATTTCAACACAGTAAACCATACTGACTATGACGATCAAGATCTCTATTCAAATAAAACAAATAATATTTTAGAAGCAGTGAAAAATTAAAGCCCAAAAGGAAAAAAGCGAAGTCAGTCAAGGCTGGAAAAGACCACAAGAATGCAAGCTTTGATAATTCGAGCCGAACAAACACCCTTGAACAGATATCTTGTAAAAATATAAAAAGTCGGTGTAAATTTGACTCTCTGAAAAGCATACCGATAATATTAATTGTATATCTTACAGCGTCTGGCTGTTTAAATTTTAAGAAAAAAAGTGACAGATGTTTGTTCTACAGTAACCTGCATAAGTAATGGGTCAACAGCATTTTTTAAGATAATACAAGATTATACAATTTGAAAAATGAGCAAAATTAGTATGAAAAGATGCGCCACAAAATTTTAAGCAAGGCTTGAACAAAAACATGCGAAAATAAATAAAAGTGAAACAAAAACAAAATAAAAAATATACATATTTATTATCATATTTAGATAACTTACAATATTGAATATCTCGAGTACTTAGTACTTTGATGGTCCCCCTTTGGCTTTGATAATTGCAGCAAGTCTTCTAGGCACTGAGTGGACAAGATTTTTGAGAGTTTTCATAGGAATTGCCTCCCATGCTTTAGCCACTCCAAATTTTAGATCCAATATAGCTTGCTTGGAGTCTTCTGGCAAATTAGACTTAGTGACATCCCAAAGATATTCAATAGGATTTAAGTCTGGGCTTTGAGGAGGCCAATCTAAACAAATCATGTGTTTAGAATCCAAATATTTCTTAATAATCTTGGCTTTGTGGACACCAGCGTTATCTTGCGTAAAGATATAATTGGCTGGATCTTGCAGATCTCTCATAAGACAACAGAGATTACAATCAAGGATCCTTTTGTAGACAACAGCATCCACCTTCCCAGTGAGTGGTGTGATAGCGTTAACGTTGAATTCACCGAATTCAACCAAATTGGTTAATGATATTTGACTACTATAAAAGTGGGTCAACTTCAATTCAAATAAACTGTTCTTCTTCCCTCAACATTAATTTTGGGGTTTTCAGTAGCTCACTGCTACAAATTTGAGGTCACGCCTTTCCACCTACTTGGATTTTTTTGTTGCTTGTTGTTGTCTTGTGCCGGCTGTGATGGCACCCCCCACTGTTGTTTCTAAGCCTGTTGAGGCTACTCCTTCTTCATCTGCTACCAAACCTCCCTCTGGGAATCTTCTCTTGGTCTCCTATTCTGAGCTGCCCTCTTCAATTAAGTTTTGGGCTGCTCAGAATGTGGGGCACTTTGGGGGGGGGGAAGGTTATAAAGCCTGGATCTGCTCCTTTGAAGATTACTGTGTTGACTTTGGGTTATCTGATGCCGCCCGGTTGAAGGAGGTGGGGTCCTTCTTGCATGACAAGGCCCGCCTTTGGCACCAAGACCTCATCTTCTTCAGCTGGGAGGACTGGAAACAGAAGGCATGCATGTGGTTCATCGGCCATGAACCTGATGCGCGCCACCGCCTCAACAAAGTCAAAATTTCCCAGTACAGTTCCATGCAAGACTTCATCGTTGCATTTCAGGATGCAGCTAATGCTGTCCTCTCTCAGCATGTCAAGTCTACTTCCGGCACTGATCGCACTGCAGCTATCAAAACCTTTCATAAGCTTATCAGGATCCCTACATTTGAAAATGCTCTCCCATCCCCTTACGCTGCTCTTATCTGCAAAAAAGAGCCTAGCACCCTGGATGAAGTGTTCTCTATTGTACAGAAGCAATATGATAACTATGTTAGCCGTGAATTGAATGAGGATATCCAGGCCACCAGCATTTGGAACCCATTTGCTTCCGAGATGAAGGCAAAGAAAGAGGCTGTGCTTGCTGAATTCATGGAGGCCAAGTTTAAGGAGTTAAGCAACAAGTTTGAATCCTTGTATCTTGCCCAAGATACCGCGCCCCTGTGCACCCTGCTCCAGCGCCAACCTCACGTGCTACAACTGTAGTGAGGTTGGCCACGTTTTCAAGTCGTGCACAAGCCCCTGTTCTATCTGCAAGCAACCTGACCACTCTGATTTCTGCTGCCCCCATTGCCACTGGCCTGATCTTGGGCAACACCCTCTACACATCATGTTGTCTGAGCAGGCATTTGCTGCAGAAAAACATGCTTTATCCTCTTCTGCTACCCCCAAGCTATGAATAAAAAATTCAATTCTGATTACATTGTTGATCCAAATGGGCCCCATTTCCTATTCAAGTTGATCAACCCCAGAAAGGTTCGCTCCCGTGGAACATCCTCAGATCATGGGCACACACCATCACCCATAAAGCGTACTGATTGGGAAGCCATACCATCCCCTGAAAATTTTGCCATGTACCCACTCCAGGATTCACCCATACCTGCTGTTGTAAACGCCTCTGGCACCCAAACCCATTTTAGTGAACCCCCCAGCTCCCCATCTCCACCCCGCCAGTACGTTTGCAAGAGCTGCTGAAACCCAGAGCACCCAAACCTGTTCACTCCCTTAGAGGAGCTGCTGGATTTTGATGACCCTGCCCTTGCCAAAGAAGCAAACCCTTATAATGTGTTTACAGTTGAAACTGCACCAAACACACCACCAAGCAGCCCAGGCCCATCTGACTTCCTCCTTCAGGAAATTGCTGCCTCTGAGGCCCATTCTTTCCAGAATATTTGGGCCAACCAATCAGAAACTGCAGGTAGTGATGCCATCCAGGCTACTAATGGAGCAGCCAATAAAAGGGCCCGCACATCTGGTGTCCCTACTCAGAACCCTTAAATTTTGGGCCAAACCTAATAAATATTAGTGATGCAAAGGATGACTCAGCTTTTTCTGGCCCCAGCAGCCAACCAGGAGCCCCATGTGCAAGTGTGGCCTTTGTCCCCTCAACAGAAACCAATGAATTAACCAGTGGCATGGCAGCACCAGCTCTCAGGTTTCCTAAAGCAAATGTGAACCTAGAAAACATTAGTAATCATCATAGTGATTCACCTGTTGCTGGCAGCCATGGCAACACCAGCCAATTAGATGATGGCGCTAATAGCTTCTTGGGAAATGCTTTTAAACCTAGTTCTAAGATTAGTAATATTATTAATACTACTTACCCTAGGCAGAAGAAAGATGATCTTAGTAATCATTCAAGTTTGAAAGCGGACCTAAATTTTAATTCATTTGTAAGCAACCCAAAAGTGGGCACAATGGCTTCTACAACCAGCTCAAATGAGTTTGGAATTGATAATTTCAACCCTAATGTTGAATTGAATATGGAAAGCATCCAAGCCACTTTAAATGGTCCTATTGTTTTAAAATCTGCTGACCACAACCAATCAAATCTAAATCCATTAAATTTGAACCCTGCCATCTCCTCAGAATTCCCTGGCTAAAATGGTAGCATTAATAATAATAATCCAAATTCAGACTGGTTTAGTCATGACCCAAATTTGGATGTCCACAATGGGCCTGAAATTTTTACCAATGAACCAATAAAAACAGAGAGCATACCAGATGCTCATCCTGTTAATGGTAAAAATTCTGCCTACCTGAATTCACCCATGGAAATTGACACCCCCTCAGGAGTACTACACAATTCTAACCAACCAGTGGATGAAGCAAATACTCCTAATGATATTGCTGACATTGAAGCCAGTATTGCTGCACTCAACCAGAGAGTCCACCAGCAAATCTTGGATGGTGACAAGCAATGGGCAGTGCCAGCACTACCCAGACCTTGCCCTAAGGTTTCAGAAAATGTGAAGGCTCCTGAGGTAGGGTTATCTGCTCCTATAATACTAAAAAAATTAGTCTTGGAAATTTCCCTTGAGGATTTGCTTCACAAAAGTCCACAGTTTTGCCCAAAGTTGACTAAGGCTGTTGCTGTCTGTTGTGTTCAGCTCCAGGGGACAACATCCTGGAGGACACAGTGGAAAATCTTTATAATAAAAGATTTGAGGTTTGAAGCTAGCCTTGGGTTAGCCTTCAGGGCAAAATTGAGGACTGGTATCTTAATTTCCTGGAAAACAAGATGTAAAAGTCCTTTTGGCAGAAAGGACAGGAAAAGCTTGAAGATTATAAACACCAACGCAAATGTGGATAAACTTGGTTTTATTAGGAAAAATGATTCTACTTTAAATAGTAGGCAAGGGACGGTGATCACTCATTAGGAAGACAGAGTGGCTGAGGGGGTCACGTTGGGATGAGGTCATAACAGGATCAACCACAGATAGGTACGATAATCCAGAATGGGTGGATATTGAACCAGACCCATTTGCAGAAGGCAAGGGATTTCTGAAGTCAAACACAAACCCAGCCAAATCTTTGCAACTATCATGATTCAAAGGTCATATCAAAATAGCATTAATTGCGCAATTTAAGACATCTCCCCCCTCAAGATTGAACACAGGGAGGTGATATTTGAGGAGAAACTTGGAGTGAACACAGGCAAAAGGACGTCCAGAAGACAGCAGTTTTACTGTATACTCAACACCCTTCTTAAAGGTGACCTCACAGGGCCCAACCCAGAGGGAATCCAGCTTGTGGGCTCTACCACCTGTAAAATTCTGATAGTAGAGAACTAGATCACCTATTTGATACTCAGGGAGGGGGCTCTAGCAGCATTGGACGGGGAGAGATCCAGGGTCTTAACCTTATAAGCAGTAGAGTATGCAGTTGCCTGGATGTCAATGATACAATTGGTTAAGTCTCTAACATGGGCTTCAGGATTTGCAGACGTATCAAATTTGATCAAAGGGGGGGCCTAAGATTGAGGGGGTAGCAGCCTCACGTCCATACAGCATGGCAAAAGGTGACTGGCCTGTCATGGCGGTGCCTAATGAGTCGGTAAGCAAAGAGGGCAGCAGGGAGGAACATATCCCAGTTGGCAGCATCAGAGAGCGTGAGCTTTCTCATTAGGGATACCAGGGAGGAGTTTGCTTGTTTGATAGTTCCATTGGTGGAGGGGTTATAAGGCGCAGAGAACAATTGGTAGTTCCCATAGCTTTGACAATAGAAGTGATGAGACAGGCATTAAAGTTGGTACCATTTTCAGAGAGCAGGACTTGAGGGAAGCCATGTCAATAGAAGATGTCTTGCAGCAAGAAAGTAACTGTGGTCTTGGCAGTTATATCTTTTGTTGCTCTGGATTCCACCCACTTGCTAAAGTGGTCTACAGCAACCAAGATGAATCAACATCCAGACCTAGACCAAGGGAAAGGCCCAACAGCATCAATACTCACTGTGAGGAAGGCATGCTTTGGGGGGGGATGAGTTTGAACTGGTGTTGGGACGGGCAAGGGCGTTGGAGTTGACAGAAGTGACAGGAAGCAAGGACATCAGGGATCAGGAGACGCATGTTCTCCCAATAGAAGTTCTTGAACAACCAATCATGAGTCTTGGCTATGCCTCCATGGCCAGTGTCAATGTGAGCTTAGAGGATGATGGCTATCCTCATGATAAGGCAAACATAGGGTAGGTAGGCATTGTTAACCCTTTTGAAGAGTTGTTTATTGCAAATAACAGTGTCCTTGGATAGGGTCTGTAGAGCCAAGCGGATGTCCTCTGGCTCAGTGGTCCAAGAGTCAGGATACCCTATTAACTTGTATAGACAATCAGCGTCAGCGGGATGGATAGCTATGATTGGCATTCTGGACAGGCCATCAGCGTTCTGATGTTAGGCCCCAGGACGGTGTATCACAGTGAAATTGTATCCTTGTAGACGCAGAGCCCAACATGCTAGTTTACCTTCAGGCTCCTTTAACTGCAGCAGCCATTTTAGGGATGAGTGATCTGTGACTACCGTGAAGTGGGTCCCATAGTTGTAATATTGAAATTGTTTCACTGCATGTAGCACAGCCAAACATTCCTTCTCAGTGATGATGTAGTTCTTTGCATGCTTATTGAGGATCCTTGACAAGTAGGCTACAGGTCAATCCATGCCTTCATCATCAAGTTGGGCAAGGATGACACCCACAGCTACTCCACTAGCGTCAGTGTACAAGATGAACTCTTTGTCATAATCAGGATAGACTAGGATAGGAGCCTCCTTGAGCTTGGCCTTCAGTGCTTCAAATGCTTGTTGTTGGCTGTCAGTCCATTCAAAGGGGACGTTGCAAAGTAGTTGGACAAGAGGTTCACTCAGTTCAGTAAAGTCAGATATGAACTATTGGTAGTATCCCATCATACCAAGGAATACTTGAACCTCTCAAAGATTTGTGGAGGATAGCATCTTTTCAATGGCTTCCACCTTATTATTCATGGGGCAGATTCTAGTTTGAGTGACCTCATGACCTAAGAACTCAAGACGTTCCCTGAAGAAGGAGCACTTGGAGGGTTTAAGTTTCAATCCAGCTTTGCAAATCTTGATGAAGACAGCCTTGAGGTGTTCCAAGTGATTGGTAAAGGTAGCGCTGAACACGGTGATATCATCAAGGTATACAAGGACACAAGAGAGCTTTAGGTCTCTTAGAATGGAGTCCATAGCCTTTTGAAATGTGGCAGGGGCATTGCAGAGTCCCTGGGGCATTTGAGTGGGTTCAAAAAGGCCTTTGGAAGTGATAAGCGCAGCCTTCTCTCTATCTTCAGGAGATAAGTCAACTTGCCAGTATTCAGAGGCTAGATCCATGGCTGAGAAAAACTTGGAACCACCCAGCCGTCTAAGTGCATCATCAATTCTAGGCAAAAGGTACAAGTCTTTCTTAGTGAGAGAGTTCAGGCGGCAATAGTCCATTACAATGCAATGTCCACCATCTTTCTTCTTAAGGATCAGTAACAGGGAAGCCCAAGGACTTTGGGAAGGAGCTAGTAACCTGGCGTCCAGAAGTTGTTTGAGCTCTTTAGACACCTGAGCATCTTCCACTCTACTACGGCGGTATGGTTTGGACCAGTAGGGGCACATCCCCAGTATCAATCTGATGGATGACCCCTTTAGCTAGGCCATAGTCCGTAGGACCAGAGGCAAAGATGTTGCTGAACTGATTGAGTAGGTCCAACACATCTTTTTGTTGAACAGGAGACAGTTGGGGAAATCAGCAGCGGTGAAAAACCAGAGAACTTGAGGATTGTCCTCAGGTAGATTAAAATAACTAAAAGTTCCAAAGGGGTATAGGGAGGTCACCTGTTCTGCTCCCAGTATACAACCATGTCCCACAACCTGGCCTTGGGTCACCTGCATGGGTAGGGCCATCAGGTTGGCAAGCAGTAATTGTACAGGCTCTTTGTGGGTTCAATCTAGAATCCCAGGACACAGGTGGGGCTCTGTACAACTTAAGGATTCAGGTGAGTAAAGTTCCAAGAATAGCTTTTCAGGTAGCTCATAAGAAATCTGGGAATCAATCACCACTTGAGAGCCCAGGGGGATGGTAATAGCCGCAGGTGCTAGCAGAGGTACCCTTTCTTCTGCAGGGCAGGAAGGAGGAGGGGTACATATGTTGGAAGATTGGGTCCTATACTTGAGAGAGAAGATACCCGTAGGGTACTCAAGCACACAAATTTTAAGACATTTCCCTGGAAAGCGCGGAGGTTCCTCAAAAATCAAAAAACCTCATATCCCAATAGCAAAAGGTATCCATCTTGTAGGTTTACAATCCCATTATACTCTCGGAGGAATTGTGTACCAACCAAGAGGTCATAGCTTTCATTCTCAAGGACTACGGCGGGGGAAGCAATAAGGAGTTTCCCAAACTTCATGGGTAGAGCAGAATAGGCACCAATGGCCCGTGTCTGTGCCATATCAGCTGTGCCATACAACTGTGTGTGATTGAGGTCAGGGGCCAAATTAAGTTTCTTCATTAGTTTGGAAGATACCACGTTGACTGGGGAACCTATGTCCAAGATGGCTTTGATCTTAATCTTTTGGATTGATACTTCCACGCGAGTTGTATCTTTACCAAAGGGGGGCAAGACTGCTAACACATCTTGCACAGCTTCTATCTCCTTTTCCCATTTAGCTAGCATGCACTGTAACACAGGAATTTCCTTATATACAGTCTGTAGAAGGAGAGATACAGCCACATTTTGAAAGAGAGTGTCAGCTAGTTTGGCAGCTTCTTTGGATGAATTGACCAAGATGGGAGGTTGATGGGCTTGAGCTAGGTAAAGGCAAGCCACCATAGACTCAGATTCACTTGCAGGTACACAGGAAGCGGTGGTAGTCTTTCCAGAGCAAAGCTTGTATGGGACAGAGATAGTTTCCGGAACAGCCAAGATGGAATAGCCATAACTATCAGAATCTTCATTATCTGAATCTTTGGCATCTGAATTGCTGGAGAGATTTTGAAACAGATGAAGGATAGTTTGACAAGAGAAAGACAAAGTTCCTCATCAGACAGAGGATCAGGGGGAGACAGGGGAGATTGGTCAGCAGAGAGCGTCTCTGTCTCTAAGCTGACCTTTCTTTTCCCTCCTGTTCCTTGGGGTCACAACCTTCCACTTGAGGATTAGTACAAGTGCGTGAGTGGTGCCCAATTTGGCCACAGTTATAACTTACTTGCCTCTTAGCCTGTCCACCAGCACCCAGGATCATTATGTGCGGCGTACAAGAGGTAGTTCCAGCATTGCTGGCCTTATTTTTGTGTACCACTGTTCCTCCATGGGTCAAATGCATGTCTTGTAAGATAGTCTTAATACTCTTCATGGAAGTGAGCAAAGCCTTGTGTGCCTTAAAGTGTAGGAATAAAAGCTGGTTCACCTTCAATGCATTTGCCAAGCTGTGTAGGCTTCCCAAGGAGTTAACTGGCAACTTGAGATTAACTGTTGGCCTTCAATGTAGAAACCATCCACAAAATCAGCCAGGGTTCTCTTGGGCTTAAAGGCAATGTGCATAAATGCCTCCTTCTTGACCTCCAAGCTGAGATCTCCTCTGAATTCCTCAATAAGGAGGTGCTTCATGTATTCCCAAGTGACAATGGAGGGGAGTTCAGGGACCACAACTTCTTGGCAAGTGGGATGAAGACAGGTGAGGATGTGTTCTTTCTTGAGCTTGTTGGTAGCCCTTTGCATTGCAGTTTTGTAAATGGTTAGAAAGGCGGCAATGGTAGAGGTTTTTGGATCAAATATCTGTTTGAAGGTTGTTTTGTAGTTTGGGTCAATGGACAAGGATGAGGAATGACTGTTCTCACCAAGGGTGAGGACGTTAATATGAGGGTTGCCTTTAAACTTGGATTCAGCAGCAGGTTATCTAGCCCAGAGGAGTCAGAGGCTTTCCTCTAGAGTGTCCAAGGTAGAGCTGTTCTGTTCACTAATATCCCTAGCAGTGGCGGCAGCAGTCCCAAATTTGTCAATCTTGATTTGTTGTACTGCCAAGGTGCCAGCAATCCCATTGACACAAGTAGCCAGAGAAGTGGCCTGAGTGACCAATAGGGCAACTTGTCCATTTAGGGTCTTGGTAAAGCAGGTGAGGCTTTGGACCTCTCTTTCCAATGCATCCTGCCTATCAGCTACATCATTTGTCACTTTGGCAAGTTGATCTAGTGCACACACACAGTTGACCCGGGGTTGACCTTCCAGACCAGGGCAACAACCATGCTTGTCATGAGCGGGAGTATTAACAGCATCACCTTCCTCTTCAGATTCAGATTCAGATGACAAATCCTCTGAATTAGAGAGGCGTTGTCTTAAGTACTTGATTTCACCTTGTAAGGTAGCCAATTGATCAGTGAGGGAGGCAATACAAGGATCAGGCATTAGATCAACTGGAGGGGGGTTCTGCACAGAAGCTTGACGTCAAGTGGTAGCCTTGAGTTTGGCAATTGCCTCCCATACCTTGGTTTCAAAATCAGATGGTGTCTCAACAGGAGGAGCGGGAGGAGTCACCTCAATAGACGCTACCCTGTCATCCACATAATTTTACACCTGGTATAGAGTGTTGCCTAGTGCAGCCTTATCCAGGCTGTACTTGTGCTGTAGGTGGCAGCCCCAAGTATTGACATGAGCTCCTATCAATTCAAGTTGCAAGTTGACATGCTCTCTGAACTTATTAAGCTCACTAACCAGAGTCTCAAAATCCTGGTGATGGTTCAGCAAAAGGCCTCAATTTGCTCACGCCACACTGCCTAATGTTTATCCAATTTGCATAGTTGATTCTTTATGTATCCAGGGAGCATGGAACAAAGGGATTACAGGGAGGCAGTTAGGTACTTCTGTGACGCCAATGAGATGCACTGGTTGTCAGAAATACAAGCAAAGAGACTGTGTGACCATTCTTTGTAGGCCAAATTTTGAGCATGGTTATTTGATACAGCGGGGGCTACAGCATCCAATATTTGATTCTGGGATCCTAAGGCAAGTTGGTGGTGAACTAGGGCAGGCTGGATGAACCAGTTAACTAACACACCAATCCTATCCATGGATTCTATCAAAGCAGTGGGGAGACTAAAGTCCAAAAGGAAGGAGTACAGGTCTTCAGAAATGTACCCGGGACGGAGGCCAGGGGTAGAGTGCATGGCTACGTGCCAGAATGAAGAAGGGAGTGGGCAGCAGCACAAGCTTGCTTGAAATTGAGAGAGAAATTGGGAAGGGGGGCCCACGCGGGCCCGGGAGACAGAACTAATACCATAGGATTTGAGGGGGTGTTGGTGATGTCTTCTTCTAGAGGGGGACTAGAAACTTTGGGTTGATTGGGTACTTCAGAAACAAAGGGAGAAGGACCAGAGAATGTGCACTGGAACAGGGTAACAGAGGGGCTTGCAGCCCCTGTAGTGAGCACCATTTTGTTGTGTTTGGCTCCAGGGGACAACATCCTGGAGGACACAGCGGGAAATCTTTATAACAAAAGATTTGAGGTTCAAAGCAAGCCTTGGGTTATCCTTCAGGGCAAAATTAAGGACTCATACCTTAATTTACTGGAAAACAAGATGTAAAAGTCCTTTTGGCAGAAAGGACAGGAAAAGCTTGAAGATTATAAACGTCAACGCAAATGTGGATAAACTTGGTTTTATTAGGAAAAATGATTCTACTTTAAATAGTAGGCAAGGGAAGGTGATCACTCATTAGGAAGACAGAGTGGCTGAGGGGGTCACGTTGGGATGAGGTCATATCAGGATCAACCACAGACAGGTACAATAATCCAGAATGGGTGGATATTGAACCAGACCCATTTGCGGAAGGCAAGGGATTTCTGAAGTCAAACACAAACCCAGCCAAATCTTTGCAACTATCACAATTCAAAGGCCATATTGAAATCACATTAATTGCACAATTTACAACACTGCCCTTGTCCCATATTGTAGAGAGGAACTCTTACTTTCTGGTAAAGGGGCTCCCAGGGCCAAAGGGACCATCAATGGTGTGCAAACCTCTATGATCCTTGATGGTGGTGCCTATAGGAATATTATCTCACTCCTCTTTCTGAAGACTCTCCCTGACGTGATGGTTGTCCCCTCTGATACGGTATTTGTCATGGCTGATGGTTGCAAGAGCTTTAGCATGGACACCACAGTACATATTACACTGTGGCTTGGAGGCGTCTGGATGCCCATAGAGGCAGCTATTTTCAACCACAAGCAATGCACATTGCTTATCAGCTGGAAGACAATGAGAAAATTAGGGGTCACAACAAGATACACCATTAATTTCTGGACTGTGGAGTGCAACGGCAAATAATTCTCACTTAGTGTCTCTTTCAACAGCTCCCATGCCAAGGAATTCTTATGCGAGCCCGTGGCCAGGTCTATTCATAATAATCCTTGATTATCTCCAGACCGAATAGTGCAGCTGGCTTCTGTGATTGACATATTTTCTACAAATAAAGTAGAGGACTCTGACAACCTCCCTGAGGCATCAGGGTTTGAGCATGAGATTGACACTGGAGATGCCCGCCCTATAGTCTCCAGATTCTATTGATTGCCTCATTCCAAGGAGAGCTTTGTCAAGCTCAAAATCCAGAGGCTTCTGAAGCAAGGCCCTATTAAGCCTAGCAAGTCACCATGGTCTTTCCCCTTGGTTGTTGTGCCCAAGAAAGGAGGTAAACAGGGAATGTGTGTCAATTACATCCCTCTCAACAAGGTGACTATAAGCAACAACTACCCTCTGCCTCACATATCTGACATCCTTGCTTTGTTTGGTGGCGCACTGTGGTTTTCTAACATTGATCTCTTCAGTGGCTTCCATCAGATTTTGGTTTGCCCTGAGGACCAGCCCAAGACTGCATTTGTGACTAAGTGGGGTCAGTACAAATACACTTGTATGCCTTTTGGTCTTAAAGGTGCACCACAAACCTTTCAACGTATCATGAACCAAGTCTTCAATAGGTTGATTGGGAATTTTGTTACTGTGTAAAAGGATGACATTACCATTTACTCAAAGACTTTTGAGGAACACTTGGCACACCTAAATATCTGCCTTGACCGCATCAAGGATGCTAATATTAGTATCAATGCTGAGAAAACCATCCTAGTTGTACAAGAACTGAAACTCCTTGGCCACATTATTGATACCAAGGGCAAGCATCCTGAACCTGACAAGCTTACTGCTATATCTACATGGCCTACCCCTATCAATGTCAGCCAGGTCCTTTCCTTCTTGGTCCTGGTTGGGTACTATCAGCAGTTCATACCTAATTATAATAATGTGGCTGCTCCTCTCTTTAATCTCACGTGCAAGAAGCAGGAATTTAGTTGGGGGCCTGAGGAGGAAGATGTGCTTAAGCATCTGAAGGCTACTGTGTCATCTGATATGGTTCTTATCTACCTTGACTTCACCAAGATGTTTCACATCTTCTCTGATGAATTCAAGGATGCAATTGGTGCTGTACTGTGCCAGGAATCTGATGGCGTGTTTTGACCCATTGAATTCATATCAAAGAAGTTCCTTACGGTTGAGAACAGCTATGGCATCTATGATAAGAAGGTTTTGGCTGTGGTTTTTGCCCTTGAGAAATTCTGCTATTACGTCCTGGGTTACCCACTCACCAACCACACTGATAACCTTGCTGTACAGTTTATTGCTGATAACCTGGGCACAAACAGTAGGCATATTTGCTGGTTGCTTGACCTACTTGAGTACAACTTTGACATTAAGCACGTAACTGGCAAGGAAAATGTTGTTTTTGATGAGCTATCCAGGCAGTTCTCTCTCTTGTCTGAGATTGTCTCTATGAGAGCAACCTCCAGCAGTTCAGGGAGTTGGCACTCAGCAAGGTCACACCTCAATCACTTGCTGAAGTCAAGAAGTTCATCCAAGACTGCACCAACTTTACCATGATTGAAAACTCCATTTTTAAAAGAGTGGATGGGAGCCTTTGGCTGGTACCCAAGATTGCTGACAGAGCTGCAATACTCAAAGAAGCTCATGAGGATGCAGGCCACTTTGGCAGAGACGCCACATTGGAGAGACTCAAGGCTACCTACTGGTGGCCTGGAATGTATGTAGACACAGTGAATCATCAGCACAGATGCAAGAATGCAGCCCATTTCAAACCAATTGTGCCCATTGTGGTGTCCAATATATTTGAATTATGGGGCATTAATTTCCTGGGACCCCTACCACTTTTCAAGCATGGGAAAAAGTATATCCTGGTAGCCACAGAGTACTACTCCTGCTGGCCAGTGGCCATGGCCTGCCCAGACAACTCTGTCCTAACTACCACCAAGTTTATCTACAAGGAGATAATCATCCAGTTTGGCCTGCCCACAACTCTGCTTTCTGACCAAGGCTCCTATTTCCAAAACCAGCTAATAGCTGATCTCATGAAGAAAGTCAATGTCACCCAAAGATTTGCTACTGCCTACAACCCCTGCTGCAATGGGCTTACAGAGAGGTTTAACAAGACCTTAGTTGAAACCTTGGAGAAATGCACCAAGTATCAACCATCTCTATGAGAGGATGCCCTACCTGCTGCCCTATGAAACTACTGTACCAAAGTACATGCAGCAACTAAAGTTACTCCATTTGAGGTCATCTACGGATTTAAACCACCCACAGTCAAGAAGTCCCTACTACCCAACTACCTCACAGCTCACAATCACAGAGATAATGTACGGGCCAAGGCCAAGGCAAACATAGTAGCTAGAGCCCTTAAGGTCAAAGGAGCCCAAGAAAAAAACCCCACACCGCCTCCCCATCTTCAAGGTTGGCCAATTAGTCCTCAAGATGAAGACTGAGCTTGGCAACTCTCATTCCACCAAGTTCAAGACTAAGTGGTTGGGTCTGTTCTAAATCTACCATCTAGGATCCAATTTTAATTACTACCTTGAAGACAGCAAAGGTGTCTGCTTCTCCCAACCAGTCAATGAAAGCCACCTTAAACTCTACCACACTTAGTTTAGCAGGGGAGTGTGATAGCGTTAACGTTGAATTCACCAAATTTAACAAAATTGGTTAACACTATTTGGTCACTATAAAAGTGGGTCAACTTCAATTCAAATAAACTGTTCTTCTTCCCCCAACATTAATTTTGGGTTTTTCAGTAGCTCACTGCTACAGTGGTTGGATCACTTCTCTTGTGTTGGCTGTAAAACCACCCAAAACATAGCACCCACATGCTTATCTTTAACAGTACCTTTTAAATAGCAGAGCTTGAGTGATTCTCCTGGTTTCCAGTAGCAAGTTTTGGGTCTCTGAGATCCACTGAAAAGCACTTTGGTCTCAACAGGCCAAATAACCTAGTCCCAGAAAGATATAAGGTGATTAATATATCAACAAGCAAAGGCCAATCTTTTAACCATATTTTCTGGAGTAATAAAGGATTTTTTCTTGAAACATGCCTAAATAATCCTTGACCATGTAGTTTTATATGTACAGTAGTCTCAGAAACTTCAACTTCTAAGGAGTTTTTGTATATTTCCTTAATTTTCTTGGCTGATAAAAAGCAATTTTGCAAAACTTTTCTAATTACCAGTTGATTATTTCTCTCACTAGTTTTTTTAGGGCAACCTGTTCTGGGATGATTATTCACTGAGTTGGTTTTTTGGTACCATAGGTAAATTCCTTGGGCAGTTTCAGTACCAATCTTAAGTTTCTTGCTTATTTTTCTATAGGGCAACCCCATATCTTTTGCTAGAATAACTTGACTGTAAATATAGTCAGGCATTTCTCTTGTTTTAGCCACATTTTCTGTTCAAAAGATTCTCCAACCTCAATTCTATTATCTAGGTAAGTTTGATAAGGTGGCTCTGTTTCTTAAGCATTTTATGAGCATAACTCTTATATAGATCAAAAGCTATAATAGTGTTTATTTTCAATTTTGTTTTATATTTGTTTCACTTTTATTTATTTTTGCATATTTTTGTTAAAGCCTTGTGTAAAATTATGCAGTGAATCTTTTCATGCTAATTTGACTCATTTTCAATTTGTAAAATCTTTATTTATCAAAAAAATACTGTTGACCCATTACTTATGCAGGTTACTATAAAGCTCAACTTTGTAAGAGAATTATGTTTAAACTGAAAGCTGTTCAATTAAACTGCTGTTATAGTGAATTATAATTAGCTAAAAATATTTAGAATTCATTCCAGTCAGCTCAAATCAAATTTTTGTAACTGACTTATATTCTTGCTTCCTTGACTCCCAATAAATCATCTTTATCTCTTCCACTAGACTTTTGGTACTTTTTATAACTGATCCGCAGAGGCAGGCGCTGCTGTCTCCTGCTGTGGTTTGCCCTTGTATTCCCCTTTTTATATTTGTGTTGAATATTCAGTATTTGTTGTCTGCTGTAACACTGCTTACAAAATTATAAGTCATTCTGCCAAGTTGGTTTGCTTGAATCTGAATTGAAAGTTTAAGCTATAAATTAATCTTTTATTTGCTGAAGAGAGGCCAATCATTTGAATCTTAAAGCAGCACTCAATTGATTGGCAGCACATCAATTAAGTCTTTACTTCCAAGACTATTTTGAAAACTTGGAATATGAGTACATTGATATGTGTGTAGATTTTTAACCCCAGATTAAATGTTTTGAGACATGTAATGTACATCTTTCAAAAGTCAATATTACATTAGTTCCTTTGAAATAATTGACGCTGCAGTGGTGAACTACAAAAAGACCAAAAAGCAAATAGGGAGACAAGAAGAGTTTATTGAGTGAATTTGGGGTTGGATTATATACCTGTCATTTCAGTACTAATTGATTAATTTGAATTCATTTAAATTTGTCAAATTAGTTGTTAAAACTATCAAAATCCCCTGCTAAACTAATCATGGTAGAGTTTAAGTTGGTATTCCTTTACTGGTTAGGAAAAACAGAAACCTTCACTATCCTCAAGATAGTAGCAGAAGTTGAATCTGACTCAGTAGACTTGGAAGGGGCCCAATAACTTATTCTTAAACTTGGTGGAATGTGTGTTACTGAGCTCAGTCCTCATCTTCAGTATTTATTGGCCAACCTTGAATATGGGGAGGTAGTGTTAGATCTTCTCATGGGATCCTTTCAACTTAAGGGCTCTAGCTGCTATATCTGGCTTGGCTTTGGCTCATGTGCTATCTCAGTGGTCTTGTTCTGTGAGGTAGTTGGGAAGAAGTGGCTTCTGAACAGAGGGAAGATTTACTCCATAGATGACTTTGAATGAGGAACTTTGGTTACAGTATGTACTTTGGTATGATAGTTCCATAGGGCAGCAGGCAGGGCGTCCTCCCATAGTGATTGTCAGAAACATCAATTTGATGCTTCTTGCCAACTCTGAAGTCAGCAACCCAGGATCAGGTTCCTCTCTTCTTTCCGAGATTACCATTACTCCTAAAAAGGTAATATTAGTTAGTAGTATATGTTCAGAATTACCTGATATTGTTGAATTGCATCAACAGCATCATTCTCTATTAAAGGGAACAGGAATCAAACTCAGGACGCCTCCAGACAACAGATGCCATCTAAAGACAATTAGTGCCAATGAAGATTTAAACCATCCATTACCTGTGACTATCTGCAGCCAATCAGAGGCTTTGAATTTAATTCAAATGTAAAATTAACTGTTAAGGCTGTTAATCCTGGGTTAAACCAGCCAAGCTCCGTAGTTTGTGTTTCCAGTGCTTCTGGGGTTGTCTGTGGCCCCAGCTCTGGCCTCATAAAATGTGGTACTACTTTCAATAATCCCCAATATGTTGCAACAACACTTGGGGATATATCAGGGGTCCACATTAATTGAAGTTATATGTAACTTACCTTTAAACAACTAGTTTTCCTTATTTCTTGGATTAGCATCTCAAACTCCCCAAACTCCCCAGATTTCCTCTTTATCCAAACAGCAATTCCACTCATCAGATGCTATAATTAGCCTGATATAGTCATTCTTCATACTTGTTTAGTTAATAAATTCTTAACCTAACTAATCCTGTCACTTGCACTTTCCTCTCCACTTCTCCAGATAAACCATGAGATTACCCAAGTACTTCCAATGGGAGTCCTTTGGGTATAAATAATTGGTTTGGGTACTCCTGCTGCTGAACATTGGGACCAGCATTTTGTTAGGGACTAGAGCAGACTCTAGTTCCTCTACTCCTCTCCAGCACTTGGATAAATCTTGGCGCCATGTGATACCTGGTGCATGGTATATGACTACTTGCTTATCCCACAATCCTCCAGTTACAGAGAAACAACATATGTATATGGGGACTCCCAAGGCTCATACTCCCACAACATTATATCTTTTGGAATCAGCCTTCCTTTTCAGTTACCTGGACTTTACTTCTTCTTGGGTAGATTTAATCCCCTCTTGGGGAGATATCAATTACTTGGTGAGATATTCCACATGGAAATAGTCTCTGTTTCATTAGGCATATTGATTACAGGTCTCAATCCTTCTGCAATCATACATCATATTGGTGGTATGTTTCCTAGTGGGTGGGTTCCTGACAGTGATGGTTAGTATTTGGTGCATTTCTTCAAGGTCTCAATCAGAGTTTTGTTGAACCTTTCAGTCAGCTCATTATAGTGAGAGTTGTAGGCAGTAGAAAATCTATGAATGATATTAACTTTCTTCATAAGGTCAGCTATTATTTGATTGTGGACATGGGATGTCAGGGATCCAGTCTTTGGTGGCCGGCCCGTTGTTTTTGGGGATCACTTGGGCCAGGTTTTTTGCAGGTAAAACCCACCACAAGAGAGGAGCTAACTTAAAGAGGTAGGAGAAGGACTTCCTCACCCAGGACCAAGGGCAGTGGCCGGGATTATAGTGTCAATCACCCCTGTGAGGGTGATGTACACAATTCCAAACAGCTTGTCAGTGTGATTGGTTGGGAGGTCAGATGAGGAGGCAGGCATTGGCTTGGGGGTCACAGGTGGTTTCATGTGGAGTTTATAGGCAGGAAGGTAGTTGAATTTGCCTCTAAACAACTTGGGTGTTGATAATATCCAAGGGCCTTGACGGTTGTATCTAACTGCAGATTGTATGCAGGCCAAGAGATCTAGTTCAAGGATCTTTTCCGGGGTGTAATCATTATATTTGGGTTTCAGAGGGTATTCTGTGAAGTAGACAGGACCAAAGGGAACACCTGGAAGACAGGAATCTGTGGGCAGAGAGGCAGGAGGACTGGAAGATCTTGTACTGATTTGATAGATGGAAAAGACAAAATAAGGCAGTAGCTGTGTAAGCCAAAATGATATAACCTTTATTCAAAAATAGCAATAAGTTTGGAGCTCAGGATCCTTGGGTCTATATAGCACCCCACTTCCAAACTTAACATTTTTCATGGGGGTTTCTTCAGGGCATTTGGAAATGTGGGTCCAGGGGATCTGGGTGCTTGGGTTCAAAGGTAGCAAAATGGCACCTGGGCCAGGATTTCTTTCATTGGTCAAAAATCTCAAATTGGCTACTTGATTATCTTTCTCTAGAGTTGTGGTCATGGGTTTGGGCTGTAGGCCAGTGCCTTCTCCTAGGGGTGACTCTTGATTGGCCGCTGGTGTAGCCTTCAAAATCATGAAGCTAATGGTTGGAATTTTTTGCCTCCCTTAGGCGCCTTAATTAGTCTCTTATTTGGTGCAATGATTCCTTTGGTTTGGCTGGCTTCATAATTTGGGTCATCATTATTGGCTTCAGCTTGCAGGGGCTTGACCCCAGGAAAACGCGGGCAGGCAGCCCCTCAGTCCTTAGGGCCAGCGGCCTGCAGGGATTCAGGGTCAGGGTTCAAATCCCGCCCTTGGGCCTGGGTTTCAAGGGGAAAAGAATTGTCAATCCTGACATGGGATCCTTGATAAGAGAGTAGGGTCACAAGTGGGCCAAACTGGTGATAATTTCCTTGAAGATGAACTCAGCAGTAGTTAAAGCAGAGTTATCAGGGCAGGCAACAGCCACAGGCCAGAGAGAGTAGTATTCTTTGGCCACTATGATGTATTTGTTCCCATGCTTATAAAGTGGTAGGGACCCTAGGAAGTCAATGCCCCACAAGTCAAAGATGTTGGTCACAACAATGGGTGTAATGGGTTTGGAATGGGCCAGGGTTTTCTAAAACTTTGGCACAACTTGCATTTCTGTAGGTGTTTCACAGTGTCTATGTAAATGTCAGGCCACCAGTAAGTTGCCTTGAGTCTTTCAAGAGTAGTGTCTCTATCAAAGTGACCAGAACCAATGGGAGCTCACCTGAGTATTATGGGTCTGTCCACAATTTTTTGGAACATCCAAAGTGTGGGGTTCATGGTTGCCAGTCCCCAAAGTGTGTCCTTGGTCATAGCCAGGGACCAGCTTGGAGGAGTTGTCATTTACTAGCAGAGGGTGTTGGATAGCTAGAAGTTTATACTAAGCCTGCATTAATACAAACTCTTACATTATTTTTCCTATTACTAGGCAGGCATCCCCACCATGCACTTGTACTCAGCTGGTGCTAAACCTTCTGTAGGCCTGTACCAATCCTCTAATAACTTATTAAACTCATTCCCAATGAACTCCCATCCCTTACCTGTAATTTCAAGGTATCTAGTCAACCTTTCCCACTCTTCCTGGGAGGTTTTACTATTGGAAAATCTTCTACAACTTTGACAATAGATATTCTCCTCCCCTTAGCCAGGGTAGAAGATGTGGGGCAATTCACTCATAGGGGCTATCTGTACTACTTAGAACTTTGGGCAGGGGTCAAAATAGGCTTTTATTCACAGTCAGAAGGAAGATCCCTTTAGAAACCTTCTGGTATATTGCCTGGGGGTCTAGGAAACAATAGGGGTTTGCCAATACCTTGGAGTCCTCCAACAATATATTGGACTCCTTGGACTTGGACTCCTTCTCCTTGGTCTCAGACTCCTGCTCTTGAGTCATGGGCTCTTGCAATTTGCTCCAGCTCCATCTCCAACTCTTTATCTCAAGCTCTTTTGTCTTGGGCTCCTGCGCCTTGGTCTTATGCTTAATTCTCCTGTGTAGTCCTTGTGGCCTTTGTAATCCACCTGTGTCAGTCCCTGAAAAGCCTCAGATAGCTTTCCCTTTTATAGCTCCTGATTTCAGTCCAAATTCTCTCTCAGAACTCTTGTTCTCCAAAGCTTAAACTATCCAGTTTTTTTCCCCTCTAAAATATATTAAACTTTATAACTTACTTCATCCAATGAAAGCCCTGAATTTTATGCTTCTGCTCCTCATTTTTTAGGCTTTAACTCTTCAGTTAAAGCTCTCAAAACACTGATCAAACAGGATTTGACCTGCAGCCAACCAAATGTTTGTATTCAACAGTTTTGCCAAACAGTTCACCCAAATGACTCACTTTTGACTATGGTTTGAGCCAGGCACTGTCTTGCTCTGGATAAACAACTGCTCTGTGATTCAAACAGTTTTGCCGTAATTCCTGTCATGTTTCTCTAGCAAAACTTGAGTGCTTTTGTCTATTTTTTACTTAGGGGATTTTCAAACCCTCAATTCTTCAACGTTTCTCCAAGTTTCTTCACATTTTCTTCAGCATTTTACTACCCTAAACTTTCCTGTTGCTTGCTCCTTGCCTTTCCCAATCATTTTAGCAAAATTCCAGCATTTGTTCTCACAGTTTCCCTATCCTGTTTCTAGTCTCTTACAACTTCAACATCCTTAATCAACTCTTAATAAATTTACAGTTTAAACACTATAAATTATTCCTTCTTTCCTTTCTTTTCAATTATATGATAATTAATTTAATCTTTTATCATATCTTTTGGCAGCCTTAATTAATTCTTTAATTGCTTCTTTCTCATTATTTCCTCTTTAAAAAATCCAAAACAAGCATCTTAGCTCATGTATTCAATCCAGCTAGTCCTTCTCAGTCATTTCTAGTTCCTCAGCTAGTCCTGCACCATTATCTTCTGGTCCTTCAGCTATTCTTTCATCATGATCTTTTGGCTCTTCCTTATCCATCAGCAGTCCTTTCCAGTCTAGAAATCAGTACTTTCCTGTCCTTTCCAGGCTATTAACCAGTCCTCATCATGAACCATATAGGTTCTAATCCTCACAATGAACCTCCAGTCCCTCAAATAGTCTTCACTGTGATCATACAGTCCCTCTTACTAGTCTTCACTGCTGATTCTACTATGAACCCTGTGGTTCCATTGTCAGTCCCTGTTACCAATACTCTAGACTCAGGAAATAAGTCTACAAGGCTACTGGCATTTGAATGGGCCCTTGCAAGTGTCCTCCACTAGGCAATTCAACCACAGACAATACTCATGTCTGTGCAGTTGTCTTAACTCACTAAGGTGATTAAGTCTGAGCTTTTAGTCACAAAGTAATCAACTTTACTTCCCAGAGTCCCGATCATACCAAGTTCCGCAGCTGCTTCCCCAAGCAACCACCCTGATAACACCCCTGAGCATATATATGCCCCCAATGGTAGCTTTAGGACCTCCCAAAAGCTCCCCAAGGAAACCCAGATGAGGACACCCTACCAGTCTGTTAGGTAAGGTGCTTGCTCACAGACATCCTGTAAGGGTACAAGGGCATGTAGAGCTATCTTAGCTCCTCCCTTCCCTGGCAGTCCACATTACCTGCCAGGGTCACATCATCAACCAGCTCTGGTAGCCCGTGTTACCCACCAGGCTGGTCCACTCCCCACCCCTAGCAGCAATCATTCCTTGCTAGGTGGAGACACCTAACTAGCCCACAGCAGCCATTTCCCTGCTGGGCCATCACTTTCCTCACCCCTTGCAGCCATCATTTCCTGCTGGGTGAAAACAACTAACCAGCCCACAGCAGCCAAAGTTCCCTGCTGAACAGGTCTATCAATTGCCTCTAGTATTCCCTTGCTATCTACTAGGCAGGCCTTACCTTCCCTAGTAGCCTTTGCTTCCTACTAGGCCTATACCTGTCTTAAAACCACAACACATTATCAACTCTCAGCATTGCATCTTTATTTGAAGCCAAATCAACCCTTTCCTGAAAACTGCTTCCATATGGATTGTCACAAAAATGACATCATCCACCTTATAAAAAAGGAGTCATAAATCATGGTGAAATTGGTACAACCCTTGATTAATTACTTAAAATTGGCAAGTGATTGAGATGTGGCCTTGCTGAGGGCCAACTCCCTGAATTGCTGGAGGCTGCTCTTGTAGGAAGCAATTTTGGATAAGAGGGAGAACTGCATGAATAGCCTGTCAGCGGCTACATTTTTTTCTAGGCACATGCTTAATGTCAAAGACATACTCAAGAAATTCAGGGAACCAGCAGATACACCTACTATTTGTGCCCAGTTTATTGGCAATGAATCAGACAGAAATTTTATTGGTGTGAATTATTAGAGAGTAGCCCAGGATGTAAGAGCAGATTTTTTTCAAAAACACAGACAACAGCCAAAAAATCCTTGTCATATATCTTGGAGTTGTACTAAGCAGTCAAGAACTTCTTTGATGTGGACTCAATTGGATGTAACACACCTGTGGGGTTACTGTTTGCCAGTCCCCAATGTGTGTCCTGGGTCATAGCTAGGGACTGACTGGAAGGAGTTGTCATTCCCTAGTAGCAGTAGATGGCTTGCTTGAAGTTTCTTATACTTTTTTTTGCATCACAGCAAACTTTTCTAATACTTTCTCTATTACTAGGTGGGCATCTCACCATGCACTTTTACTTCAGCTGGTGTTAAACCTTCTGTAGGCCTGTATCAATCCTTTAAAAACTTAGTAAACTCATTCCCAATGAACTCCCTTCCCCTATCTATCATCTCAAGGTGTCTAGTTAACCTCTCCCACTCCTCCTGGGAAGTCTTACTAGTGGGAAACCTTCAACAGCTGTGGTAGTAAGTGATCTCCTCTCATTGGCTAGGGTAGAAGATATTAGGTAATTAACTCATAGAGTCTATCTTTACTACTGGGAAATTTGGGCAAGGATCAAAATGGGCTTTTTTTGCTTTCAGAAGGAAGATCCCATTAGAAACTTTCTGGTATATGTTACAGGGGTCTGAGAAACAATAGATATGTGCCAATAGTAGAGTCCTTCAACAATCTCTTGGACTCCTTGTACTTTGTCCTGGACTCCTTCTCCTTGCTTATGCTCCAGTTCCTTATTCTAGGCTCTGACTCCTTTATCTTGTGCCCCTACACCCTTATCCTGTGTTCCAGCTCTAGTATAGCTCCAGTGAACTTGTTATTCCACTTGATCCAGTCCCTGAAAAGCCTCAGATTGAACTCATTTTTATAGCTCCTTGTTTCAGTCCTGATTTCTCTCAGAACTCTGGTTTTCAAGGCTTAAACTATACAGTTTATCCTGCTCTATAATATATTAAACTTTTTATTTACTTCAGCCAACTAAACCCTGCTTTTCCTGCTTCATATCCTCATTTTTAGGCTTAAACCCTTCAGTTAAAGCCCTTAAAACAATTATCAAACAGGATTTGGCCTGCAGCCAATCAAACACCCAAATTGAACAGTTTTGCCAAAATGTTTGCCCAAATAACTTGTTCTTGACCCTGGTTCAAACCTGGTGCTGTCTTGCTCCGGATAAACAACTGCTCCACAATTTTAAGCACTTTTGCCATGATTCCTGTCATGTTTCTCTGGGCAAACTTGAGTGCTTCCACATATGTTTTTCTTAAGGAATTTTCAAACCCTAATTTCTTAAACATTTCTCTGAGTTTCTTTGTGTTTTCTCAACATCTCAGAATTTCAAACTTGCCTGTTGTTTTCTTCTTGCCTCTCTCAATCATCTCAGCAAAACTCCAGCCTTTATCTTCACAGAAATTCTCTGTCCTGGTTTTGGTCTTTTCAAAGACTCTCACTTAATCAATTCTTAATAAATTTAAAGTACAATCTCTGTAAACTATATCCTTTTTCTTTCATTTATTTTTAAGATATCCATTTAAATCTTTCTATCATATCTTTTTGGTAGTTTTAATTAATTCTTTTACTTCTTCTTTCTTATTCATAATACTACTTCCAATAGTCCATATCCAGTATTATTGCTCCTGCATCTACTTCTGCTAATCCTTCTGGCAACAGCGCCCATGTCAACACTTTGTCAACATGGTCACTGTCAACTCAAAACTCTAAATCTCCTATGTTTTTTGCTAGTCATGCTAGCTTAATTCTTTTTTTAAAGCATTCAGGTGTGCAAACCCAGGAAAACGCAACAAAATTGTGGCCATCTCAACACAATTTAATATTGAGCTTAATAAATAACTCAATAACTATATTTTTTTAAGTTTAATAATAAAAATTAGTTTATTTTTTATTTATTTTCACAATGTAAAAGTGTCAATGTCAACACTTTTTAAGCATAACTTATTTTTAATAACAAAACTGAAGCATCTACAACAAAGAAATTAAGTGCGCATTTAAAAATATTTTTTATTAAATTGATATATAGAAAAAGACAGTGCAATTACATTTGATTGTTGAAAGGTTCATCTTATAAATATATATGTGGCACTTTTTCTGGATTCAATATATTAAGTGGATTGATGGCTAATAGCAATTCAATAATTTAAGTGTGAGTTACTATGTAAGTTGCTATAGAATTTATTATTAAAAATAGTGTAGACACCCATAAATGTCGTTTATTTGCTTGTGATTATCCCATGGGGTGGAGTTAAGCAAATTAGAGTGGCGCAATTAAGCCTAGATTAATATGTCACCTCATATAAATAATGTCGTAAGTTATGTTGTCAACACTTTACCCTTTTCAATATCTACCAACAACTTATTAACAACTTCTTATATACGCAATGGTAAAATATCATATTCCCACTATCCAAGTATTAATTTAAATAAAATAAAGAACCTTGATACTTTTTTACTTATTTTCATATGTTTTTTTTAATTTTTATATGTGAACAAAAATACACAGAAAACAGTTAATTTTTGCTAGCCTGCATAAATTTAATTAAGTGTACTATGAAAAAACATAGTAAATTTTTAAAAAAAATGTCAATAGTGACAATGTTGTCAAAAAAAATGTCTACAATTTTAGTAATTAATAGTGAGAATTCATCTTTTTTTACAAATTGTCACTCATAATGTCAACACTTTTCAGTTCTCACATATAAAACTATGTTTTACATAATAAAACTTCTCATTTTTGATATATTGTCTTTTTAACTTTTTCTTTCATATTTTCTAATTTTTAAAATAAAATCTATATCTAAATATAATAATTTTGCATATTTCTCTTAACTTTTAATTTTTTATTTATAACTTTAATAAAATAAAAACTATACAAGTTTTTTTAACTTTTACATGCCAATAAAAACCATCTAAGATTTAATTTTTATATATTATGCTTTTTAAGTTGTTTTTTTTTGTTTTTTTACATACATTTTTTTATTTTAAACCATTTTACTTATTATTTTAGGACAAAAACACTTTCAAACAGCCCAAAGGAACCAAGTGTCTTTCAAAGCCAACCAACCCCACCAAAAAGAAGCCTGTCTCATCAAAGAAGGCCACTCCAAAACCATCCCCAAAGCCCTCACCAAAGCCCTTCCCTGAGCCCTCTCCTGAGAAGAGCTCTGCTACTCCACTGGGGGAGAGGAATCTGATGGCTCCCTTACAGAGCACAGTTTTTACAATTTGGCTTCTGACAAGGAGCCAACCAAGAAGAAGAGCTCAGACCAAAAGTCCCCACCCAAAGATAAGTCTCCTGCACATGAGGAGCACCACAACAAGCCCCCTTCTGCTTCCCCACCATCTTAAAAATCCCCCCTTCAAGCTCATCTGGGGATGATTCAAAGCCCTTCCCCAATTACTTCCCTGGCTTCCACCATGCTCCTACTGGCCCCTAGGACCCTCTGTTGGCACACAACATCTGCAATGTTGATGGCAAATTCAAGGTTTCCTCTTCCTTGCCCAAATACTTCCCAATCATGAGCATAAAGGGTGGGACAGCCATGGTGGCTAATGGGTGTATTTTCTCTTACAATAATGCCAACCAGGGCTTCTTGAGCCGCCATTACACCTGCAAGAACTGCTCCTGCCCAGTGCAGCTCAACGTTGAGCGCCAGGACTTGGTCCAACCCATCAAGGGCAAGCATACCTGCATCATTCCAAATACCATCATTGCCCACCTCCTCAAGTGGTATCTTGTCCGGGTGATGCTCACCTCCAAAGATCTTTCTGCCACCCAGCTGGCCGTTCTTGCTTGCAAGTACCTCTCCTCAACCAACTTGAAGAGGGTGTCAACCCACAATCAGTTGTTCAATTTTTTAAGTGATAGGCATCAAGCCTCAAACCCCATGACCAAGTGTGCCACCAACATCAAGGACCTTATCCTCACATATGCCCTCAAGAAGACAGAGGATGGTGAGATGTTCCTGCTCCATGACAATGGGCAGGAAGTGGAGGATTGGATCATAGCCTATGCCACAACCCAAAACCTGGAGCAGCTGAACACTGCTACCACCTGGCTGTACAACAGCACATTTGCTACTTGCTCCTCCCTATCCAAGCAACTTTGGGTCCTTCATGGGCAGTTTAATGACCAGGTTATCCCCCTTGTCTTCTTTCTCCTTCCTGGTGCCAAGACAGAAGTCTACACCAGAGCCTTCAAGATTTTCTGGGATGCTTTGTGCTCCCTTCCCACCAACCAGCTCCCCCTTCCACTCACACCACAAGGGCAAATTCCTCCTCCGCTGAAAGGATGAGTTGACCCTAGCCGCTGAGCAGCTAGCTCATGTGCACTCACTTGGATCAAAGGTTATCATTATGGACTTTGAGCAAGCTCAGTTCAGAGCCTTTAAAGCCACCTTTAATGGAGAAGTACTGGGCTGCTTCTTCTATTTTAGGCAGGCCCTCATCAAGAATCTCAAGAGCAAGAAGTACCTTTTTGAGAAGTATCTTAACAATGGTAAGAGGAAGTGCCGCTTTGCCCTGACTCAGTTTACTGCCTTGGCTTTTGTGCACCCAGAGCATACTGGGATTGGCTTTGAGGCCCTCCTAGAGGATGCTTGCATCAAGAAGAACTCCACCATCTTCAAAGGTTACTTGGATTACTTTGAGCACCAATGGGTGGGCAAGAAGGTGACTGCCTGGAGAGGTAAGAGCGGGGCCACTGCCCCTTAGAATTGCCAGGGCGCCTGGCTTAAGGGGGAGATAAAGACCACCTCTAGCCTTGAGGTTTGGCACAAGCACCTGAAGGTGAAGTTTGGGTCAAACCCCAAATACAACAAGTTCTCCCAGAAGCTACAGGAGGAGCAGGCCAGAAATGTCTCCAAGTTTTGCAACCTGGCCAGCCGGGTGGCCCCCAAGAAGAAAAAGTCCAGTGAGCAGGACTACCAGGAGGACGTTCAGAAGGTGGTGAAGAAGAAGTACAAGATGGCAGAGATTAAGAAGTACCTTGAGGACGTTGCCACTGCTCTTGCTGGTGGCTTTAATTAGCTTAATGAACCTTGCTTTACCTGTATATTTTTTACTTTTAAACTTTTAATTTTTTAATTTATTTATAGTGTACTAATCTTTTTATGTATAAATGGAAAGCTCAGATACATTTTAAATATGGTTTAGTAAGAAATATCTTATAATTTTTTAATTTATCTTTAAGGTATGAGATAATTTCAGTTATGCTTATATAAAGTATAATAAATTAAAATTAGAATTTTCTTATATTTTGTAGTTATTATTATATATAAAATATCTTTATTTTTGGTTCATTGAAATTTCATTTTGTATGGGAATAAAAAATAATTTTATAAAAAAGAGTGTAATTTACATAGTGAATTGAAAAATACTTGCTTTTATCTCCTTATTCTTATAGCTTATGTTTTTTATTGCATTTTTGAACTCTCTGGGGTCATTTTAAAAAATAAAGTAGTTAAAAATACTTTTATATTAAAAATGTTCAGGGTAAAGTGTTTTGTTAATTAAAAAATTTTCAACATCCAGGAAACAACATTAAGTAAAACTGGGTTATCACTTTACTATAGTGTCAACATTAAAAGTGTCAACATGGCCACTATTGATATTTTTAGTGTTGACATGGGCGCTGTTGCTGTCCATCTTAGCTAGCTTCCAGTTTTCCAACTAGTCCTGCACATGATCTTCTAGAACTCCAGCTAGTCCTTCTTCATGATCTTATGATCTTTTGGCTAGTTCTTCTTCATGATCTTCTGAACCTTAATCTAGTCCTTCCTCATCCATCAGCTAGTCCTTTCTTGTCCACTAGCTAGTCCTTTATCATGTGCCACCTAGTCTCCATCTGCACCATGAACCACATGAGTTCCTTTCCTTAATATATACCACCTAGATTTCTTTCCACACTTTGAACCACCCAGGTTCAATCCTTATTAAAATCCTCCATTCCTTCAGCTAGTCTGAACTGTGATCATCCAGTCCTTCTTTATAGTTTCACTGAGATCTTCTTCCTATGAAACACTTTTTAGTCCCTATTACTAATTCTTCAGACTCAGACAATAAGTCTTCCTCAAGTGAGTTATTGTTTGATTGCCCCCCCACACATGGCACCACTATAGGCCATCAATCACAGACAATTTTCCTGTCTGTGCAGTTGTTTTTACTCACTCAGGTGGTTAATCCTAAGCTTTCAAGTGCAAAGTAACCAACTTTACTTCCCAGAGGCCTGATCATCATCAGGTTCTGCAGATGATTCCCCAAGCAGCTATCCTGCTGACACCTCTGAGAATATCTATGCCACCAATTGTAGCTTCAGGACCCTCCTAAAGCCTCCAAGGAAGCACAGACAAGGACCCCTTACTAGTCCATTAATTAAGGGTCCCACTTAAAGACCTTCTTCAAGTGGTCAAGGGATCCTTTTGAGCTACTCAGCTCATCCCTTCCTAGTAGTATATGTTACCTACCATACTGTATCACCCTCCAGCCCTAGTAGTCACCAGTTATCTACTGGTCTGGTCCCTATCTTTTCCCAGTAGCCCCATGTTACCTACTGGATTTGGATCTCCTCCTCTCCTAGTAGCCTATATTACCTACTAAGTTAGGAAAACCACCATCCCTGGTAGCCAACAGTTACCTACCAGGCTGAAACCTTCTTCAATCCTCTAGTAGCCATCATTTACCTAATAGGTTGGCCTTACCTTCCATAGTAGCCCAAAGTTACCTATCAGGCATCTACCTGTCCCAAAACCACTGCACTTTGCCAAATTTCAGCATAGAGTCTTTATTGCGGCCAAATCAGCCCTTGCCTGCACACCAGCTTCCATGTGGACCATCACAACATCCTCAGAGTCCTGGCATAGTACAGCATCATTTGCATCCTTACATGCATCAGTGAAGATGTGAAACATGTGGTTGAAATCTGGATAGGTGACAACTGAATCAGAGGATATAGCACCTTTTAACTGTGTGAATGCCTCATCAGTGCTCCAGGTGCTTCTCAAAAGTCTTTGAGTAATGGTTATATTGTCTAAGTATACAGTGACAATGTCTTCAATTGGCCCATGAAAGACCTGATTAATGATGCATTAGAAGGTCCTTGGTGCATCCTTGAGACCAAATGGCATACAAGTATACTCATACTGGCACCACTTGGTTACAAAGGCAGTCTTGGTCTGGTCCTCAGGGCAGGATGAGATTTGATAAAAAACACTGAACAGGTTTACATTGAAGAACTACTTAGCACCTTCAAAGGAGGAAATAATGTTGGATATGCAAGGCAAAGAATAATTGTCACTAATAGTAATCTTGTTGAGGGGAATATAGTTGACACACATCTGTTGTTTTAATCTTTCTTGGGAACAACAACTAGGGGAAAGAACCACTTAGGCTTTCTAGGCTTTATGAGACCTTGATTCATAAGCCTCTGATTTTCTGACTTGACATAGGTCTCCTTGGAGTGGATAAGCCGGTAGAATACAGAAGCAATGGGGTGTGCATCCCCACTAAAAATCTTGCATTTGAAATCAGAAGCTTCAGGGAAGCCACCAGAGTCCTCCACAGTGTTTTTAGCAAACTTGGCAACTACAGAAGATATCTGCTCTCTTTGGTCTGAGGACAACCAAGGATTATCATGTATAGATCTGGCTGCGGGTTTCATAGGAATTGTTCAGCATGAAAGCTGTCATAGGATACATCAAGTGGGAACTTTTTTCATTGCATTCTAAGGTACATTGGCTGTTTTTATATCTTGTTGTGACCCCTAGGTTACTCATGATTTTTCAGCCAATAAGCAATGTATGCTGACTATGGTTAAATATAGCTGTGTATATGGTCATCTTGACTCCCCAAAGGCATAGAGTAAGGTGCACTGTGTTGCCCAGGCTATAACTCTTGTGACTATCTGCCATAATCAAGAAATTATTGTGAGGAGCAAATAATACAATGGGAAAAAATTTCATAAATGGGAGGGAGATAATAATATTGTAGCGCCACCATCAAAAATCATAAAGGTACAGACACTGTTAATAGTACCTGTTGCTCTGGGTGTGCCTTTGCCCAAAAGTAAGAGTTCTTCTCTACAATGAGTGACAAGAGCAACAACATCCTCAGTAAGTTTTTGAAGAAACTTGGAACTTTTGCAAAGTAAGTCCTCCAGGGCAATAACCAAAATTAACTTTTTTAGTATCTCAGGAGCTGAAAACCCTACCTAGGAACTGGCAACTGTGGTGAAATAAACTCTCTGGCATTTGGCAATTTGTCAAGTACCAGGGAGTCAACTGCTTCATATGTGAATATAATAGTGTCTTTGGCTTAAACAATTTTAAGCTAATTTTTACTAGTAATTCAGGGGTTTGAAACCAAAACCCGAGATTAAAAATACTGGAATTTGACTCTGTTTTAATAAATCTGTTTGTTAAAAGACCAATTTAAGGGGTAATTTATAAATAAATTTACTAATGAAAACTAAAATCACTTGTTTTTGACACTCTAAAAGAAAAAGTGGCCAGATTGACACTTTTTAAGCCAAATCCTAATTTTATTAATAAAAAACATATTTGCTTATATAAATTTTATTAATTACTATTATGTTTTTATTATCAGTGTCCATAGTTATTGATTAAGCTCCCAAGCACTACATTACTGGATTTAGTGGTATATACATTAATCAACTACCCCACTTGTTTTACATTATGTCTATTCTGGGTTTATAGAACAAGTGGTGCCATATAAATTAATCCCAATTTATTTATAGATTTCATACAATAGCTTTAAAAGCTATGGCAACAACCAAAAATACTTTAGATTTAAACAAAATTATTTCAGATTTAAGTGAAAAAAAGCCAGGTGAGATTTAGGAATCAAAAAATTTAAATATTTTTGGTTAACAAAAAAATGGTCAAACTATAAACAAGATTTCACTAACACAATATACAAAATTATACCAAACATCAAGCAGTGTAGTTCAAAACACAAACAAAATAAACTAACACAACAAGTGAGATGGATGGATGCTGTTCCAGAGTATATTATAATCCAATCAGGATTCAAATGAGGCACCAACAGAAGGACTAAAATGGAATAAAATTAGAGCAATCTAGAAGCAAGATTTCACAAACACAAAACAAAATGAAGTCACACAAGATGTGTATTATGAGCAGCCTAAAATAGAAAAATAACAGTTTAACAGCTAATCAAAAGCTATCTAATTTAGAACTTGTCAAAACCGCAGGCTCAATCTGCCACCAAGGTTTCAATAAAGCGGGTTTGTGACCTGCAATCCAATTATCTGGTCACTTGAAGCCAGACTGGTAGTCAACTTGAATTGCCAAATTCAACAACATGAACAGATGATGATCCTTTATGGTGGATACCTTGTTTTGGTGCTTGACTTATTACCAGGATCAAGCCACCACCTTCTTCCATCCAACTGTGTGATCAACAATCATGTTCCTGTTAACCATTGATTCACATGACTATATAATCACTATCTCCCAATAAAAATTATTATCTAGCTTCTAAATATTTTACCCCCTTGTAACTCTGCTAAAACAGCACAGTTACAACATTGGTAGCACAGGTAGGTTATCCATCCTACCTTATCTTGAAAAATCCACCTGTTGCCCGCACACGCTGCGGCCAACAAATCCTTGACAGAATTATGTCTGGCCTCTGGCCTGACTGGACTCCGTACACTCCTGGTGCCAAGATACCTGATGGCTTTGTCCTGTACCAGAACACAAAATTCCACTACTTGCCTTCAACGCCATGTCTGCACAAAGTTTCTTTCAGGCACCCTCCTCAATCCTGCAACCATTTGACAAAGGCACCATGTCAGCCTACGTAGCCTAAAGACTATGAAGCACCTCCTTGGAACCTTTTGCCAGGGCCAACAACAACAACGCTGCCGCATGGATCTAGTGCACCCAAAGCAAGCTTGTTGTAAATTGTGCAATTAATGCTATTTTGATATGGCCTTTGAATATTGATAGTTGCAAAGATTTGGCTGGGTTTGCCTTTGAGTTCAGAAATTCCTTGCCTTCTGAAAATGGGTCTGGTTCAATATCCACCTATTCTGGATTATCCTACCTGCCTGTGATTGATCCTGGTATGACCTCATCTTAACGTGACCCCTCAGCCACTATGTCTTCCTAATGAGTGATCACTGTCCCTTGTCTACTATTTAAAGTAGAATTGTGTACTCCTAATAAAGACAAGTTTATCTACATTTGTGTTGGCTTTAATAATCTTCAAGCTTTTTCCTATCCTTTCTGCCAAAAAGACTTTTACACCTTGTTTTCCAGGAAATTAAGGTATGTGCCCTTAATTTTGCCCTGAAGGCTAACCCAAGGCTAGCTTCAAACCTCAAATCTTTTGTTATAAAGATTTCCTGCCGTGTCCTCCTGGATGTTGTCCCCAGGAGCCAAACACAACAAAATGGTGCTCACTACAGGGGCTGCAAGCCCCTCTGTTACCCTGTTCCAGTGCGCATTCTCTGGTCCTTCTCCCTTTGTTTCTGAAGTACCCAATCAACCCAAAGTTTCTAGTCCCCCTCTAGAAGAAGACATCACCAACGTCCCCTCAAATCCTATGATATTGATTCTGTCTCCTGGGCCCATGTGGGCCCCCTTCCCGCTTTCTCTCTCAATTACAAGCAAGCTTGTGCTGCCGCCTGCTCCCTTCTTTATTATGGCACGGTAGCCATGCACTCTATCCCTGGCCTCCATCCCAGGTACATTTCTGAAGACCTGTACTCCTTCCTTTTGGACTTTGGTCTCCCCCGTGTTGATGGAATCCATGGATACTATTGGCGTGTTGGTCAATCAGTTCATCCAACCTGTCCTAGTTTAACAACCACTTGCCTTAGGGTCCCAGAATCAACTATTAGATGCTGTAGCCACCGCTGTCTCAAATAACCATGCTCAAAATATGGCCTATAAAAAATGGTCACACAGTCTCTTTTTGTGTATTTCTGACAGCCAGCACAACTCACTGGCGTCACAGAAGTACTTAACTGCCTCCCTGAACTCCCTTTGTTCCTTACTCCCTGGATACATAAAGAACCAACTATGCAAATGAGATGAACATCAGGCAGCGTGGCGTGAGCAAATTGAGGCCTTTCTGCTAAACCATTGTCAGGACTTTGATCCTGGTTAGTGAACTTAATCAGTTCAGGGAGCATGTCAACTCACAACTCAAATTGATAGGAGCTCATGTCAATACTTGGGGCCACCATCTGCAGCATCAATAAGGTCTGGATAAGACTGCACTAGGCAACACTTTATACCAGGTGCAAAATTATGTGGATGACAGGGTAGTGTCTATTGAGGTGACCCCTCCTGCTCTCCTGTTGAGCCCCCATCTGATTTTGAAACCAAGGTATGGGAGGCAATTGCCAAACTCAAGGCTACCACTTGACGTCAAGCTACTGTGCAGAACCCCCCTCCAGTTAAACCAATGCCTGACCCTTGTATTGCCTCCCTCACTAGTCAGGTGGCTACCTTACAAGGAGAAATCAAGTACTTAAGACAGCACTTCTCTAATTAAGAGGATTTGTCATCTGAATCTGAATCTGAAGAGGAAGGTGAAGTTGTTAATACATACTCTCATGACAATCATGGTTGTTGCCCTGGTCTGGAAGGTCAACCCCGGTTCAACTGTGCATGTGCACTAGATCAACTTGCCAAAGTGTAAAATGATGTAGCTGATAGGCAAGAAACATTGGAAAGAGAGGTCCAAAACCTCTCCCACTTTACTGAGACCTTAAATGGACAAGTTGCTCCCTTGGTTGCTCAGGCCTCTTCTCTGGCTACTTGTGTCAATGGGATTGCTGGCACCTTGGCAGTACAACAAATCAAGATTGACAAGTTTGGGACTGCTGCCGCCACTGCTAGGGATATTAGTGAACAGAACAGCTCTACCTTGGACACTCTAGAGGAAAGCCTTCAACTCCTCTGGGCTAGAAAACCTGCTGCTGAATCCAAGTTTAAAGGCAACCCTCATATTAACGTCCTCACCCTTGGTGAGAACAGTCAGTCCTTGTCCTTGTCTATTGACCCAAACTACAAACCAACCTTCAAGCAGATATTTGATCCAAAAACCTCTACCTTTGCCGCCTTTCTAACCATTTACAAAACTGCAATGCAAAAGGCTACTAACAAACTCAAGAAGGAAAACATCCTCACCTGTCTCCATCCCACTTTCCAAGAAGTTGTGGTCCCCAAGCTCCCCTCTATTGTCACTTAGGAGGACATGAAGTGCCTCCTTATTGAGGATTTTAGAGGAGATCTCAGCTTGGAGGTCAATAAGGATGCATTTATGCACATCACTTTAAGCCCAAGGAAACCCTGGCTGAGTTTGCATATTGTTTCTACATTTAAGGCTAGCAGTTAATCACCAGTCAACAGTTAACTCCTCGGGAAGCATACACAGCTTGGAAAATGCATTGAAGGTGGGCCAGCTTCTATGCCTACACTTTAAGGCACACAAGACTTTGCTCACTTCCATGAAGAGCATTAAGACACTCCTACAAGACATGCATTTGACACATGGAGGTACAGAGGTACGTTAAAATAAAGCCAGCAATACTGGGACTACCTCTTGTACGCCAAACATAATGACCCTGGGTGCTAGTGGACAAGCTAAGAGGCAAGGCTGCCATAACTGTGGCCAAATTGGGAACCACTTGCGTACTTGCACTAATCCTCAAGTGGAAGGTTGTGATCCCAAGGAACAGGCGGAAAAAGAGAGGTCATCTTAGAACTAAAGACGCTCTCTGCTGACCAATCTCCCCCTGATCCTCCGTCAGATGAGGAAGCTCCCTCTTCCTCTGGCCCAACTATCCTTCATCTATATCACAATCTCTCCAGTGATTCAGACCCTGAAGATTCTTATAGTGAAGATTCTGATAGTTATGGCTATTCCTTTCTGGCTGTTCCGGAAACTGTCTCTTTCCCATACAAGCTTTGCTCTGGGAAGACCACCACCACTTCTCAAGCACCTTCAAGTGAAACCAAATCCATGGTGGCTTGCCCTAAACTTTTCCAAGCCCATCTACCTCCTGTCTTGGTTGACTTTTCCAAGGAAGCATCTAAGCTAGCCAAAGCTCTCTTTCAAAATGTGACTGTATCTCTTCCACTACAGACTCTATATAAGGAGATTCCTGCATTACAGTGCATGCTAGCTAAATAGGAAAAGGATCTAGAGGCTGTGCAAGATGTGTTGGCAGTCTTTCCCCCCTTTGGGAAAGATACAACCCGCGTGGAAGTATCAATCCAAAAGGTTAAGATCAAAGCTATCTTGGACACAGGTTCTCCAGTCAACGTGGTATCTTCCAAACTAATGAAGAAGCTTAAGTTGGCCCCCGACCTCAACTACACGCAGCCGTATGATACAGCTGGCATGACACAAACACAGGCCATTGGTGCCTACTCCGCTCTACCCATCAGGTTTGGAAACTCCTTATTGCTTCCCCCACTGTGGTCCTCAAAAACAAAAGCTATGACCTCTTGGTTAGTACTCAATTCCTCCAAGAATATAATGGGATTGTAAACTTACAAGATGGATACCTTTTGCTCTTAAGATATGAGGTTCCTTTGATTTTGAGGAACTTCTGTGCCTCCCAGGAAAACGTCTTAAAACTTGCGTGCTTGAGTACCCCACAGGTATCTTCTCTCTCAAGTATAGGTCTCACTCCTCCAACATATGTACCCCTCCTCCTTCCTGCCCTGCAGAAGAAAGGGTACCTCTGCTAGCACCTGCGGCTATTACCATCCCCCTGGGCTCTCAAGTGGTGATTGATTCCCAGATTTCTTATGAGCTACCTGAAAAGTTGTTCTTGGAACTTTACTCACCTGATCCTTAAGTTGTACAGAGCCCCGCCTGTGTCCTGGGATTTTAGATTGAACCCACAAAGAGCCTGTACAATTACTGCTTGCCAACCTGACAGCCCTGCCCATGCAGGTGACCTGAGGCCAGGTTGTGGGGTATGGTTGTATACTGGGAGCAGAACAGGTGGCCTCCCTCTACCCCCTTGGAACTTTCAGTGATTTCAATCTACCTGAAGACAGTCCTCAGGTTCTCTCCTTATTCACTGCTGCTGATTTCTCCCAACTGTCTTCTGTTCAACAAAAGGACGTGTTGGACCTGCTCAATCAATTCAAAGACATCTTTGCCTCTGGACCTATGTAATATGGCCTAGCTAAAGGAGTCATCCATCAGATTGATACTGGGGATGCACCCCCTTTTGTGCTAAACAATACCTCTGTAGTAGGGTGGAGGATGCTCAAGTGTCTAAAGAACTCATGCAACTACTAGGTGCTGGCTTACTGGCTCTTTCCCAAAGTCTTTGGGCTTCCCTATTACTGATACTCAAGAAGGAAGATGGCGGACATTGCATTGTAATGGACTACCGCCGCCTGAACTTTCTCACTAAGAAAGACTCGTACCCCTTGCCCAGAATTAACAATGCCCTCAGACAGTTGGGTGGTTCCAAGTTTTTCTTGGCCATGGATCTAGCTTCAGGATACTGGCAAGTTGACTTATCTTCTGAAGACCAAGAGAAGGCTGCACTTATCACTTCAGAAAGCCTTTTTGAGCCAACTTGATGCCCCAGGGGCTCTGCAATGCTCCTGTCACATTTTACGGGCTATGGACTCCATCCTACAGGACCTAAAGCTCTCTTGTGTCCTTGTATACCTTGATGACATCACCGTATTAGCGCTACCTTTAACAACCACTTGTAACACCTCAATGCTGTCTTCATCAAGATTTATGAAGCTGGCTTGAAACTCAAACCCTCCAAGTGCTCCTTCTTCAAGGAACGTCTTGAATTTCTAGGTCATGAGGTCAATCAAACTGGAATCTGCCCCATGAATAACAGGGTGGAGGCCATTGACAAGATGCTACCTCCCACAAATCTTCAAGAGGTTCAAGTATTCCTTGGTATGATGAGCTACTACCAACAGTTCATACCTGACTTTGCTGAACTGAGTGAACCCCTTGTCCAACTGTTTTTCAACGTCCCCTTTGAATGGACAGACAGCCAACAACAAGCATTCAAAGCGTTGAAGGCCAAGCTCAATGAGGCTCCTATCTTAGTCTATCCTGATTATGATAAAGAGTCCATCTTGTATACTGATGCTAGTGGAGTAGCTGTGGGTGCCATCCTTGCCCAACTTGAGGATAAAGGTGTGGATCAACCTGTAGCCTACTTGTCAAGGGTCCTCAATAAGCACAAGAAGAACTACAGCGTCACTGAGAAGGAATGTTTGGCGGTGCTGCATGCGGTGAAACAGTTTTGGCACTACATTTATGGGACCCACTTCACGGTGGTCACAGATCACTCCTCTCTCAAATGGCTGCAACATCTAAAGGAACCTGAAGGTTGACTAGCGTGTTGGGCTCTGAATCTACAAGGGTATGATTTCACTGTGATACACTGTCCTGGGGCCTAACATCAGAATGCTGATGGCCTTTCAAGAATGCCAATCCTAGCTATCCATCCTGCTGACGCTGATTGTCTATACAAGTTCTTAGGGTATCCTGACTCTTAGACCACTGAGCCAGAAGACATCCTCTTGGCACTACAGACCCTATCTAAGGACACTATAATTTGTGATAGACAACTCTTCAAAAAGGTTGACAATGCCTACCTACCCTACATTTGCCCTAGCATGAGGATAGCCATTATCCTCCAAGCACATATTGACACTGGCCATGGGGGCATAGCAAAGATACATGAGTGGTTGTGAAAAAACTTCTATTGGGAGAACATGCGCCTCCTGATCCCTGATGTCCTTGCCTCCTGTCATTCCTGTCAGCTCCAATGCCCTTGCCCGCCCCAACACCAGTTCAAACTTATCCCTCCAAAGCATGCTTTCCACACAGTGAGTATTGATGCTGTTGGGCTTTTTCTTGGTCTAGGTTGGGATGTTGGTTTATCTTGGTTGCTGTAGACCACTTTAGCAAGTGGGCAGAAGCCAGAGCAATAAAGGATATAACTTCTAAGACCACAGCTACTTTCTTGCTGCAAGACATTTTCTATTGACATGGCTTCCCTAAAGTCCTGATCTCCAACAATGGTATCAAATTTAATGCTTGCCTCATCACCTCTATTTTCAAAAATATGGGAACTCACCAATTATTCTCTGTGCCATATAACCCCTCAACCAACGGAACTGTCAAACAAGCAAACTCCACCTTGGTATCCATAATGAGGAAACTCACGCTCTCTGACACTGCCAATTGGTATATGTTCCTCCCTGCTGCCCTCTTTGCTTACCAACTTAGTAGACCTTGAGTGACTGGCCAGTTTTTTTGCTATGCTGTATGGACGTTAGGCCGCTACCCCCTCAATCTTAGGCCCCCCTTTGACCAACTTTGATACGTCTGCAAATCCTGAAGCCCATGTTAGAGACTTAACCAATTGTATCATTGACATCCAGGAAGCAGCATACTCTACTGCTTACAAGGTTAAGGCCCTGGAGCTCTCCCCGTCCAATGCTGCTAGAGCCCCCCTCCCTGAGTATCAAATAGGTGATCTAGTTCTCTACTATCAGAATTGTACAGGTGATAGAGCCCACAAGCTGGATTCCCTCTTGGTTGGGCCCTGTGAGGTCACCTTTAAGAAGGGTGTTGAGTATACTGTGAAACTACTGTCTTCTGGACGTTCTTTTGCCCGTGTTCACTCCAAATTTCTCCGCAAATATCAACTCCCTGTGTCTAATCTTGAGGGGGGAGATGTTGTAAATTGCGCAATTAATGCTATTTTGATATGGCCTTTGAATATTGATAGTTACAAAGATTTGGCTAGGCTTGCCTTTGAGTTCAAAAAATCCTTGCCTTCTGCAAATGGGTCTGGTTCAATATCCACCCATTCTGGATTATCCTACCTGTCTGTGATCAATCCTGGTATGACCTCATCCCAACGTGACCCCCTCAGCCACTCTGTCTTCCTAATGATTGATCACTGTCCCTTGCCTACTATTTACAGTAGAATCATTACTCCTAATAAAGACAAGTTTATCCACATTTGTGTTGGCTTTAATAATCTTCAAGCTTTTTCCTGTCCTTTCTGCCAAAAGGACTATCACATCTTGTTTTCCAGGAAATTAAGGTACATGCCCTTAATTTTGCCCTGAAGACTAACCCAAGGCTAGCTTCAAACCTCAAATCTTTTGTTATAAAGATTTCCTGCTGTGTCCTCCTGGATGTTGTCCCCAGGAGCCAAACACAACAAAGCTGGCCCAGATGGAATGCCCACAGTAATTTTGGATTGCAAAAATCCCCATTTGCCTAACCCATGACGCTGGCACCTGGTGCAACAAGTGGCACAAGAAGCACACCAACAAGAACTGGGATACCTTTAAGCAAGACTTCCTGGCAAGATTTGTGCTTAAGGATACAGCACTCATGATAATACGCCAAGTAAAGAACCTAACCCAGACAGGCACTGTGAAGGAACTCACCAGTGCCTACAAGGAAATACAACTTTGTGCACCATCTGACATGGCCTTTGATACCCCAGCCACACTTGTCATGTACTACAACGCCCTCAAGTTGCATGTGATAAGGCATGTAAACCTGGACCAGGTGACCAACCTGAAAAGCTTGTACTGTGAAGCAGAGAAGGCAGAGCAAACCTCCAACACACTTCATAAGGCAAAAACTGGGAAACAAGAAGGGCCCAAGGACTCCCATCCAGACAGGCGCTCCACTCAACCACTCCCTGGAGGCAACAGGAATTACGCCAACCACAAACCCACAGGTTTGAATGGACATGGAAATGGAAACAATGGCCAGTCAAACTGTACCCATTTCTGCGTCACTGCCACGCAAGGCAAACAAGACAAGGGAAAAGCCCAGGGAGAGCACTAAGCAAGCCAAGCTCTCCCCACACAACTCCTGACTTGCCCAATGATAAGTACTGACCCATGGATATGGACCAATGCCCAATGATCCAAGTGCCCTCAGAGGACCTGGTACTGTACATCATTGCCAGACATCCCAATAAATTGATGTCCTATCCTTTCTGCTTTTGCAGTTACACAGGCTCAGCACTCCTGGATTTGGGAGCAGATCAAACCCTAGTCAACACAGTTTTGTGGACAAGTTCAAGCTAGTCACTAATCCTTTGCAGATTAAAAACATGGTCCTGGCTGACAAATACCACATTGCTATGACAAAGAAAACTGCCCCCTTCTCTGTCATGCTTGAGAACCTCCACTCCACCATCCAAGGTCCTATCATTGACTTACTAAAGTTTGATATTGTGCTGGGGATAGACTGGTTACAGAAGAACAATCCTCACGTAGACTGGGCAACCTCAGTGTTGACCATCAAGCGTGAAGATGTCAACCACCAGATCTACCCTGATTCTGTGGACCAACTCCTACACAACCACGTCTTTGTACGCATCACAGAGACCCTGGACAAAAAGGAAAACCTGAAGGCAATTGACTGGGACTCCTGCCAGTACAAGATCATACATTTCAAAGATCACCAGGATACCTCCACGCCTCAGGACTGCAAAATTATGACCCGCTGTCAAGAAATCTTCAAGGAAGTGCTACCTGGGCTGCCCCCTGAGAATTTCATTCAGTACTCCATCCAACTCAAAGTAGCTGTACCCAAGGCGCGCCCTATCTACAGGCTGACCCCAAATGAAGACAACACCTTACGTGCTACCTCAAGGAGGCATTGGAAAAAGGACTTATCTGCCCCTCACAGTCTCCCTTTGGGGCTGCCGTATTCTTTGTGGCCAAGAAAGACGGTACCTTACGTCTGATCACAGACTACCAAGCCCTAAAAAAAGTTACCATTAAGAATTTTTATCCACTACCACTGATTGACAACCTCTTTGATTCCTTAGGAGGAGCCACAGTCTTCTCCTAGGCTGATCTGACAGTAGGCTACAACCAGATTCAAATCAAGGAGGAAGACATCCCCAAAACAGACTTCTGCACTAAATACGGCTCCTACAAATGTGTGGTGCTCAACTTTGGTATGACAAATGCCCCATCCACCTTTGTAACCTTCATGAACAAAGTATTTGCGCCCCACATAGGCTAGCACACCCTAGTGTACCTGAACAACATTATTGTCTACAGCCCCTTGGTAGAACAACACCACAAGGACTTAGAGGCAGTCTTTGCTACCTTGGCACAACACAAACTGTTAGCCAAGCCCTCCAAGTGCCAGTTCTTCTGCAAGCCACTACCCTTCCTAGGACACATAGTCTCAAAAGATAGCATCAAACCCAACAGCCAAAAGATAAAGGCCATCTGCAAGATGCCACCACCCAAGGATAAGTCAGAACTCTGCACCTTCTTGGGAATGGTGGCCTATGTACGCCGCTTCATACCTGACTGTGGCGTTCTGACTACCCCCTTATCTGCCATAACAGGCGCCAAATCCAAGTTTGTGTGGACCCCCCAATGTGACCTCTGTTTTAGAAGTATCAAGGAGAAACTCACAACAGCTCCCATCCTGCAGTACCCCAAACGTGATGGGGAATACCAAATGGAAACCAACACCTTAGATGCATCTATTGGGGGAGTACTATGAATCAAAAATAATGACAGTGACTTCCTGCATGTAGCTTATGAATCAAAAAGATTGACAGTTGGCAAGTGTAAATACCCTATCCACAACAAGGAGCTGTTGGTTATTGTGCATGTCTAGTCAAATGGGGCTGTTACCTAGAATGGCAGGAAGAATTCACAGCATTAACCAACCACAAGTTACTCATATATTTCAAAACTCAAGAGAAACCGTCTTGCTGCCAAGCCTGGTGGACAGAGCTATTGTGGAGATTTAACATGCTCATCCAGTACAAACCTGGGGCCAAGCTTGCCATGGCAGACGCCCTGTCCTGCCTGTATTTTGTGCCTCAAAAGGGGAAAATGGGCTTGACCCAGGCTGGCCTCTCTTAGTACTACAAATAAAAGAAAAAGGTTTCCCCCTGGCACAACCAACATAACAAAGAAAACAGTTATCAAAAATGAACACCTTTTGCTGATGTATATGGGACCTTATACATAAAAATGTCTGACAGCACAACCATTCCCTACATCCCCATACATCAGCAAGTAGACACCATCCTACACTATCATAGAGACCTTGGACATACCAAGAGCCAAAACCTATATGAGTTTCTTAAGCATAAGGCCTGGTGGCCAACCTTATATTGTAATGACAAGAAGTTCTAGACCAATGTGATGTATGCAAAAAATTTGCCAAAAGCAATTTCCCGCCAAAGTCAGTACTTCCCATCCGCACATAACTACCTTTCAAAGAATGGGCTCTTGACATTGTTGGCCCCATGCCAGGAAAACACAATGACAAGAAATTCATCATCACTGCCATTGACTTTGCTACAAGATGGCCAGTAGCCCAAGCAGTAAAGGCACACACTGGCAACAACATACAAAAATTTATTGCAAGGAGATAATCAGAAAGTTTGGAAATCCAGAACTCCTGATAACCAATGGAGGGAAAGAATTAACCTCCAAAACCACCAATGTATACCTTGCAAGAAACAGGGTCAAACACACCGTAACAATGCCATACCACCCACAGGCCAATGGACGTGTAGAGCGGCTCAATGGTAGCCTTGTGCAAGCCTTAGCCAAACTCACTGCCAGGAGACCTGAAGACTGGTATAAGCAGCTACCAACTGCATTGCTTGTGTGCTGAACACAAGTGAACAGATCCACCGGAAAAAGCCCGTTTGGACTGGTATACAGCACACAGCCAAATATCATTCAGGCATTGACAGGACCTAAACTGGAAATTCCAAGTGAAGTCCCTCCACTCTCAGACCCTCACATTGTAAGAGCTAACAGCAAACAAACAGTGAAAGAGAATGAACGGCTACAAAAAACCTTTATCCCCATCTGCAATAGACATGAAGTTGGGGACAAAGTTTGGGTCATGAATGTTGACAAGAGCAAACTACAACCCAAGAAAGTGGGGCCAGCAATCATTCTAAAGGTAAACAATAATAACACTTACCTTGTGCAAGGGCTTGGAAAATGTAAGCAAGATAAGACCCTACACCATAATTGCCTACAACCCTGCAAAGTGAGACAAAGACAATGAGAAACTGCCCTGCCTGCCACAGAACAACAATTAGTCCAATACAGCGCTCAGGCTCCTGACAACCTCCCTGACAACCTGCCCCCAGAGGAGGCCAACCTTCAGTTGGGGGAGAGGGTTGTTGTTGTCAAAACAGCAGGCTTGAACTGCCAGCAAGGTTCCAACCAAGCAGGTTTGTGACCCGCAATCCAATTACCTGGTCACTCAAAGCCAGACTAGGAAGTCAACTCAAATTGCCAAATCCAACAACATGAACAGATGATGGTCCTTTATGGTGGATACCTTGTTTTGGCGCTTGACTCATTACCAGGATCAAGCCACCCCCTTCTGTCATCCAATTGTATGATCAACAATCATGTTCCTGTTATCCTTGATTCATATTGACTATATAATCACTATCTCACAATTAAGATTATTATCTAGCTTCTAAATATTATTCTCCTTGTAACTCTGCTAAAACAGCACAGGTACAACAAACTGAAGCATTTTATTCATTTTCATGGCTCCTGATTTTTGTAAGATGGGTTTGAGAATTTTCAAAATATGGACTTGTGATTACAATAAAAGTAAATCATAAAATTTTAAACTTCTAATTTTAGTGATTTTATCCTAGATTTTTTATAATGGTTTTCAACAACAACAACATTTTTGACAGCGCCAGCAAACAAAACAGCATCAGCCAAGAAAGTTTCTGTGGAGGCAAGGCTCAGAACTCAGAGGTGCCTGTGTACATCCAGGTCTTTGATGTGGGTAACAAGGAAGCTGACCTGTACTTGACCCCCAATCCCTATAGCTTTGACTTGTTTGAGAGTCTCTTAGTGTCTAGCTCTGCCCCTGCCCCCTTACCCATCCTCACACAAGCTGCCAACCAACCAGCCAATCAGAATGGCAATCCTGATTTGGAACAACTTTCTGTCATCAGCTAACCTGCCCCCTACAGCCAATCAGGCTTCAGCTCCCCTGGCCTCACACACCAAACGTAGAATAATCACTACAAAAATTCTCTAAGAAATTGTGGCACTGAACCTGTGTGGTCTGACATGGGAGCAAATTGCTGACCAATTGCAATCCACCTGTTCCACTATCATGCGAAAATCAATAACCTGATGAACAAGGGGAATCTGATTGGGACAGCCAAGGAGCCCAAGAAGGCCCCATAGTCCCAGACCAACAAGGCATATCCAATTAGTTCAATCTCCTGAAGCAAGACCCCAAGCTTCCCCTGACCCAGGTCTGGAAGCAACTTGTACATCATGACATTTGGGTTTCTGAGCCCATGGTGCAGCTTTGAATGCACAGGAAAGTGGCTTCAATCAGGGTGTTGACTAATTTTGGTAGCAACCAATGGGATGGCAGTGAGGATTCCCCATACAATCCTGCCATTGAGCCCACTCTTGTCTAATGCTTGACAAGTTTATCAGAAGACGTCATGTTCATCCTATATTAAAAATTGTCTATTGCTTTCAACAAGTTTGGTGAGCAAAGAAAATCTGTCACCAATAATGGAAGGAAGAAGGTCAAGAAGGGGACATTCATTGGTGCGTTTCTGGCTGTTTCAGCCAAGGGTTTTGTCTATTATTGGGTAAACCCTGATTCACCAATGGCTACAAGTACAGCCATATCCTTGGTAGATTACTTGACTCCTGGGATAGCTCAAATTCCACCTACTGGGTTTTCTTGAGCCACCAAATGGGAGGTAGCTCCACCGCCCTCAAATTAATCCAAGGACGGTGGCACCATGCCTCTGTGTACCCAGACAGCCACACTGACATCCATCTGACTAATGTTGTGTTCTTTAATATTGGAGATACAGTCCAGGAGCACTGCCCACAAGCTTTTAATAATCTCTATCTTGGGTTCTTTGGCCATGATTCTCTCTTTGGTTGACAGATAGTGGCTGTTATGTTCTGAGGCGTGGCACAGACACACAAAGGGGAATCCTAACCTTAGGATTGGATTTGTACTAAATTTTGGTTTGTTGCAGGGAAGGCTATTGTATTACCTTGTGGCCCTGAATAATGAATATCTACTAGTTGTGGCTAGAGAGAGGCATTGAAGTACTTGGAAACACAAATACAGAAATGTAAATAGAACTTATTTTTTATTGGTGAAAATAAAATGCAATATATAGTGGTTAGTGATACCACAAAACAGTAACAGGATGGTAGGATCACTTGCCACAAGCATGAGTGGGCAAGTGAGTTGCGCAGAATCAGGAAACCAAATAATTGAATTTCTCAGTTTGGAAACAGACTCATTTTGAGGGGCAAAAGCAAGAATTTCATCCTCAAAATAACCCATTAAAGACAAAATTGAAACAGTGTGAATAGCAGCATTCACAACATTGTCCCTTCTAGATTGACCTTATGGGGTAGTACTCACAGAGAAACTTGGCATGCACTTGGGCAAACAGACAACCATTAGAGAAGAGCTTCACGGTTTACTCTGATCCTTGTTTGAAGGTTACTTCTAAAGGCCCAACCCACAATGTATCTAGCTTGTGAGTGTGTCCTTTTACTCTATGCTGGTAGTAGATAACATGATCTCCAATGTTAAACTCAGGCAAGGGAGAGCATCCAGCATTGTCAGGAGAGAGCTCAAGCATCTTGGTCTTATATGCAGAGGTATACACAGTGGCCTGTATGTCAATTATGCGGTTGACTAAGTTTTTGATGTGGGATTCAGGGTCCATGGCCTTATTAGAAGAGAGTAGGGCCCCCCAGGAGCAACAGAGTGGTGGCTTTGTGCTCATACAGCATAGCAAAGGGGGAATACCCTGTGGCACAATATTTGCTAAGGCAATAATCAAAGAGAGCATCAGGTAAGTATATATCCCAGTTTGCCACATCAGAGTAAGTGTGCTTTCTCATGATGGAAACCAAGTTAAAATTAGCTTGCTCTATGGACCCATTGGTGGAAGAATTATAGGGAGCTGAGAAGGATTGAAGGGATCCTAGAACCTTGACAACATAAGTCACTAACTTAACATTGAAGTTAGTTCCATTGTCTGACAACAACGCTTGAGGGCAGCCATGACAATAGAATACATCTTGCAGAAGAAAGGCTACAGTTGTCTTATCAGTGATATCCTTAGTAGGGCAAGCTTCCACCCACTTGTTGAAGTGATCAACAGCAATTAGAATAAAGCAACAACTAGAGAGGGAGCGGGAGAGAGGATCTACAGCGTCAATACTGACAGTGTGGAAGGCGTGCTGTGGAGGGACTAACTTGAACTTATGAGAGGCAGCTCAAGGTTGTTGGAGCTGACAATCATGACAACTAGCAATGAAATCTGGAATCAGCAGGTAAAGATTTTCCCAGAAATAGTTCTTCTGGAGCCAGGCATAAGTCTTGTCAACGCCTCCGTGTCCTGTCTCCTTATGAGCTTGAAGCACCACCAAAAGGCAAAGACTATGCCTTACATAAGGCAAGTAGTGGTCTTGTACTTTCTTGAAGAGCTGGTTGTCGCAAATGGGAGTGTTCTCAGATAGCTTAGACAGGGCAGTTTGAATCTCATCAGTCTTGTTCTACCAAGAAGAAGGATACCCAATTAGTTCATATAATTAATTGGCTTCAGCAGGGTGTAGAGCAAGAATAGGCATTCTGGACAATCCATCAGTGTTTTGGTGTTGAATCCTGGGAAAATGTAGCACTGTGAAGTCATAGCTCTGTAGGCAAATGGCCCATCTAGCTAGCTGTCCTTTTGGTTCTTTGAGCTGCTGCAGCCACTTGAGTAAGGTGTGGTCAGTGACCACAGTAAAATGGGTGCCATAAAAGTAATGACAGAATTTTTTTACTGCATGCAGTACAGAAAGGAATTCTTTCTCCATGACACTATAGTTCTTCTCATGTTTGTTGAGGACACAAGAAGTATATGCTACAGGGTGATCTACTCTCTCATGATCTAGTTGAGCCAGGATGGCCCCAATAGCTAGGTTTCTAGCATCTCTGTAGAGGATGAATTCTTTATCATAGTCAGATACACCAAGATGGGAGCCTCTTTGAGTTTTTGATTAAGATTCTCAAAGGCCTGTTGTTGACTAGCAGTTTATTTGAAGGGAACATTGCGTAACAGCTAAACCAGTGGCTCAATGGTGTCAGCAAAATCAGGGATAAGCTGTCTGTAGTAACCCAACATGCCCATAAAGACTTGTACTTTGTGAAGTTTGGTGGGTGGAAGCATTTTATCAATGGCCTCAACTTTCTTGTTCATAGGTCAGATTCTAGTTTGAGTTACTTTATGACCCAAGAATTCAAGGCGTTCCTTGAAAAAAGCACATTTAGACAGTTTCAACTTGAGGCCAGCCTCTCAAATCTAAAGGAAGAAAGCCTTGAGATGATCCAAGTGATCAGTGAAAGTGGAACTGAACACAGTTATATTTTTCAAGTACACCAGGACACATGAGAGCTTCAGATCACAAAGAATGGAGTCCATGGCCCACTGAAAGGTAGCAGGGGCATCACATAGTCCCTGAGGCATACAGGTAGGATTAAAAAGCTCTTCAGAGGTGATAAGTGCAGCTTTTTGCCTATCCTCCAGAGAGAGGTCAACTTGCCAGTAACCAAATGCAAAATCTATAGCTGAAAAGAACTTGGAGCCCCCAAAGAAGCAGAGAGCATCATCAATACAAAGTAAGGGGTTAGAATTCTTTTTGGTCAAGGAGTTTAGCTGTCAATAGTCCATTATAATATGGTGACCTCCATCTTTCTTCTTCAAGATGAGCAAAGTGGAGGCCCAGGGACTTTGGGAAGGAGCAAGTAACCCAACGTCTAATAGTTGCTTTGGTTTGTTAGACACCTGAGCGTCTTCCACTCAACTACGGCAGTAAGGTTTAGCTTGAAAGGGGGGAGCATCACCAGTATCAATTTGATGAATGACTCCTTTAGCTAGACCATAGTCAGTGCTATCCTTAGCAAAAATATCTGAAAACTAATCTAGCAGGTCAAGAACCTCTTTTTGTTGGACAGGGAATAGTTGCAGGAAGTCCTGAGGGGTGAACAGAGATAGGACCTTTGGCTTTTCTTCAGTTAAGTTGAAGTCCTGGATGGTATCAAAGAAATGTAGGGATAGCACATCAGGAGCATTCAGCAACTTGACATAGCCAACAACCTGGCCTCTAGACGCATTTATGAGGAGAGCAGTTAAATTTCTACCAACAGCTAGACAGGATCTTTGTGAGAGACATCCAAGATCCCTGGGCAGAGGTAGGGTTTGTTGCAACCTAGAGAGGGAGGAGAGTAAAACTCAGAGAATGTGCGTTCAGGCAACTTGTATGGTATATGTGAGTCTAAGAGGGCTTGAGAGCCAGGGGGAATGATTACAGCAGAAGTAGTCAGCAGTGGAATCCCTCCAGACTCTGGTCAGGTCATAGGAGGACACTTCATGTTGGATGAGTGGGCACAGTACTTTAGCGTGAAGACACCAGTGGGGTACTCTAAGGCACACATCTTGAGGCGCTTTCCGGGAACTTTGACAGGCTCCTCAAATAATAAAGGGACCTTATACCCTAAAATAGAGAGATAGCTGTCTTTTAAGTTGGTGATCCTATTGTACTCCCTGATAAATTGGGTACCAACTAGAAGATTGTAACTCTCATTCTCCAACACCATGGCAGGTGCAGCTAAGAGTAGCTTGCCAAACCACATAGGGAGATCAGAGTATGTCCCTATAGCACAAGTCATGGAGAACCCAGCTGTACCATAAGACTGGTGATGATTAATGTTGGTGACAAGTTTAAGCTTTTTGACAAGCTTCAAGGAGACAACATTAACAGGAGATCCAGTGTCCAAGACAGCCTTGATCTTCACCCTTTGGATGGATATCTCTACACTAGTAGTACAACCAAAGGGTGGAGTACGGCCAGGATATCTTGGACTTCTACTAGTTCTTTGTACCACTTCTCAATCATGCATTTCAATCCTGGAAACTCCTTATATACAGTCTGAAGAGAAAGCAATATGGAAAAATTCTTGAAACAGCGTCAGCTACTTCAGCAGCTTCTTCAGAAGATTCCACAAGCACAAGAGACCTCTTAGCTTGTGTGAGGTATGGACAAGATACAACCTTCTTGGCTTCAGACAGAGGCTTGGCAGTTGGTGTAGTTTTCCCAGAGCGTAGCTGGTAAGGGACTGCAATGGTTTCAGGAAATGCTAGAGCTGAATATCTATAGGCATTGGGATCATCAATATCTGATTTATCCATGTCAGAGTTATCAGAGACATTGTGGAACAATAGCAGGATGGGAGGCAATTCAGAGTTGGCGGGCTCTGAATCTGCTATAGAGGGGGGATTGGAGGAGACTGGGAAAAATTGTCAACCAAGAGCGTCTCCGCCTCTAGGTTGACTGTGCTTTTCCCACCTGCTCCTTGGGGTTGCACCTTCAGCTCAAGAATTGGTACAGACTCAATAGTGGTGCCTATCTGGCCGCAGTTATGACAACCTTGACGTCTAGGAGGGTTCTGAGAGCTCATAGTGAGGATGAACAGGCCACAGGAAGAAGAACCAGAGTTAGAGGCAGCTCAATTCTCATATACAATAGCTCCAGAATGGGTCAAGTGCATATCCTGCAGCAACGTCTTGATGCTCTTCATAGAGGGGAGCATGGCTTTGTGAGCTTTGAAATGAAGGCACAGAAGTTGGTTAACTTTGAGAGCTTGAGCGCAAGCCATGTAAGCCTCATGTGCTGTCAACTGTCTACTAGTTATCAATTTCTGTCCTTCTATATAGAACCTGTCTGCAAACTTGGCCAACATCTCTTTGGGTTTGAAGGCAATGTGCATAAAAGCATCCTTCTTCACTTCCAAACTAAGATTGACACCAAAATCATCAATCAAAAACTGTTTTATCTCTTCCCAAGTCTCAATTGTGGGCAGCTCTGGCATCATCACCTTCTGGCAGGTGGGGTGCAAGCAGGTTAAAATGTACTTCTTCTTAAACTCATCAGAGGCTGTTCTTGTGGTTGTTTTGTAGATGGTCAGGAATGCTACAGTGGTGGATATTTTAAGGTCAAAGACTTGTTTTAAGGTAGGTTTGAAGTGCGCTTTGGGGGGTAGGGGCATCATTGTTACTATTGAGCACATGTATACGCAGGGGAAATTCAGCTTCAGATTCCAAAGGGGGCTGTTGTGCCCACCACTGACTTACACTCTATTCAAGAGTAGTCAAGGTCTCAGAGGTGCTGGCACCCACATTTTGGGCCAGGCCAGTCTGTTTTTTAGTAACATCTAAGTGTTGATCATGTGTGGTTACCACAGTATAAAGCTCAGCCAACTGGAAGGTCAGAGAAGGTCTCACTGAGAGGCAAGGGGCAAACATGTTGTTTACAGAGTCAATTAACTCATTCATTTCTTGAACATCCCTGTCAAGACTGAGGTGATCCTACTTCAGATGATCCACTTCATTGACTAGAGCAATCAATTCTCTAGCACATTGATTTTGGGGGTTCCCTGGCAGTCCAGAGCAGCAACTATCTCTGCTGACAACCACAACTGGGCTAGCGGCAGTTGCCACAATCTTGCGTAGAGTGGCAACTTCCTTCTGTAGCTCAGCAACCTGAGTTGTCAAGGCAAGCACCTGAGGATCTGGGTGTGGTGTGTCTGTTGGGCGTCCCTGACTACAATTGGACGCATGTAAATTTTGAATGGCGTCCCATAGCTTCTGTTCTCTATCTGTCAGGTCATCAGATGGGGGAGAAGGAGGAACATATTGCTTGGGCATAGACAACTCATTTACTTGAGCTTGAAGTTTGGCAATGGCAGCAGACGTAGTAGCCCTCTCTTGATCAAACTCTTCATTGAGATTACAGAGACCTCTAGCGGCAAGGTCCACTACCTGTTGCAATTGGTTGAAGGAATAAGTGCTAAAAAAATTGAGCTATTGCACAATTTGTTCAAAATCAGATAGGTAGGCATTTAGGGTGGAGTCTAATTGAGTTTACCAAGGCTGTTTTAAATGGTGAAACTCATTCAGGCATTCCCTGAAATACTCAGGGATGGAATAGCACATTTGCTCTATGGAAGCAACCAAGCAAGCCTGGAAGGTAATGAAATCATGTTGGTTATTGGATACCAAGGAAAACAGGGAGTGAATCCACTGCTGGTAGCAGCAAACTGATCCCAGTAATAAGTGACAGTGGCTTAAAGGGAAAAGATTTCTTGGACGTGAAGCCCCAACACCATATGATGATGGGCTAAGGCGGGCTACAAAAAGGATGACAATAGGTGTTCAGTGGAACCAGCTGCTGCAAGGAGATGTTATGGAAACTGCAGAGCAACAATAAACTTGTAGTACTCTGCTTGATTGAACTGTAAATGGAGGCAAGGGATGGCCCTATTGCAGGCTATTCCAAGGGCAATGACCATGACTTGTTCTAGGTCAGGGGTTCCCATGGGATATGCTACTAGGCAGGAACTATTTCTGAGTTTCAATATGGTTAAGACAATAATAGGTTCTGAGATGTCCTCCTCAATAGGTGGACTAGTGATTTCAGGTGAAGATGGCTCTTGTATAGGAGGAGGCAAAGGACCTGCAAGTGTGATGGCAAAAGGGATAACCAAGGGGCTTAAAGCCCCTGTAGTGAGCACCATTTTTGTTGTGTTCTGAGGCGCAGAACAGACACACAACGTGGAATCCTAACCTTAGGATTGGATTTGTACTAAGTCCTGGTTAGTTGCAGGGAAGGCTATAGGTTTACCTTGTGGCCCTTATTGAATAATCTCTACTAGTTGTGGCTAGAAAGAGAAGCCAAAGTACTTGGAGACATAAATACAAAAATTTTAATAGAACTTAATTTTTATTAGTGAATAAAAAATTGAATAAAAAGTGTTTGACAATACCACAAATCCATACCAGGACAGTAGGATCACTTTCCACAAGCATGAGTGGGGCAAGTGAGTTGCTCAGAATCAGGAAACTGAACAATTGAATTTCCCAGTTTGGAAACAGATCCATTTTGAAGGGAAAAAGCAAAAAAGAGATTTGCTCTCAAAATAACCACACAAAGGCAAAATCAAAACAGTGTGAATAGCAACATTCCCAACAATGGCTGACTTTTTTGCCCAAATTGTCTTCCATGTGAACATGGGAAACCAATCAAGTAAGGACAAGAGCCTCCAACCCTGTACCACACTTGTCTGCCAGCCAATCTAATCAATGATAGACAAGGAATATAACAAGTGTTATGTGGCAGCAATCACAATAGATCCAATTGGTTTGACCCCTGCCACCACCCCCACCTTTCAGCCCCCATTCAATCATAGACTTCACAGGCCAGCACCAACTCAACACCTTCTTTCCCACACTATTTTGCCTAATAGGCATCACTCTTCCCCTCCCATATTAAACTCCTTGCCGCAAAACATTTTCAATTTATGTTATCTTTATCTTTAATTTCAGTTGTTTATTTTCTCTTTGTTTATAGTTGGTTTTATTATTTATGTTCAGCTTATTTTTATAAAGTTGTATGTTTACTATGCCATGTATCTAGATCCAGAACACAGTTATTTTTAGCTCTTTACACAGCCCCTTGTTAAAATAATAACAGCAATTTGGTAATCAGTTAAATTTAAATTAGAAAATTAGAAAATTATAAGTTTATTTTGTTTAGAGAAAGTTGTTGCTTATCTGAATTCAAAACCTTAATGATAAACTGTAGGCCAATCAGGAGCCAAGTGAGAAAGTGATTGTTATGACATAAAGGGACATTCAATAATTCTTTAATGCATGTGCACTAATTAATCTGATTGGCTGGTTGTTTTGCCATTGTGCGCCATTGTTGCTGCAGTAGGTTGTTGGTGAACTAGTGCTAACCCAGCAGCTAATTGAGCACTAGTCCACCAACAACTTGCCGCAGCAGCAATGGTGCACAATGGCAAAACAACAAGATAATCAGATTAATTAGTTCACATGTATCAAAGAATTATTGAATGGCCCTTTATGGCACAACAATCACTTTCTCACTTGGCTCCTGATTAGCCTACAGTTTATCATTGAGGTTTTGAATTCAGATCAGCAACAGCTTTCTCTAAACACAATAAACTTATAATTTTATAATTTAAATTTAACTTATTACTAAATTGCTGTTATTATTTTTACAAGGGGCTGTGTAAAGAGCTAAAACAATACAGCATTTAAGGAAGCAATGCCAACACAAAGCAAACAATACATATTAAGATAAGCGTAAAACATATACACAATGGGTAAAAAGATGGAATATTGTAGTAAATGGAAAAACAAACAGAGATAAATAAAGAGGAAATAATCTAAGAATAATACCAAGTTTATTGGGTTGAACACTATTAAAAAAATGTGCAACTGTTAGTAAAAAACAATGAGAGAATTGGAGAGGCTGCTTAAAGACCTTGACCTTGCAATTGCAAAGACCAAAAATATTGATTGCAAAGTCAAAGCAAAGATGAAGTCTGCTATCCTAACAGGCAAGAAAATTAACAAGGTGTCTTTAAAGGCGCTCATGGTCAAGATTCCTGACACAACAGAGAAAACCATTGAGTGTGCTCTAAACACTCTAAAAACTGTGGTTGAGGGCTTGCAAATTAAGGTGTACAATCTTTCTGTGCCATTTTTCTGGGTAACAGCCCATAGATGTATTAACATCTCAAGCCTTCCAAGTGCACTAGAACAGAGGATACTGAAGTGCTGGCGCAACTGCTTGTGCTGAGGATGGCTAACCTTGCCAAAGATGCCGGCAAGGAGGATACCAAAGAAGGTAATATAAAAATTAATAAAAATATTTAAAATTATTACCCTTTTTTAAGAAATAATTGATGGTGTAATTTGCCAGGTCTGGTCCCCTTTGTCCCTGCCACGTTTTACACCAACTACGCCAATCATGTGACAAGGCAGTTGGCATTATTTCCTTTTAAATTCACTGCCACCTTTGGCTTTAGATTGCACTATTTCCCCCCGCTCCACCAAGAAAAGTCCAAAAATATCAGCCAAACCACTTAATTCTGGTGGGATATGTCATCTAGAAAGACTCTATCTAGAAAATGCCATCTCAAAAACACCATCTTGTACCCTATCTTGAATTTCTGGCTAAACCGTGCTGGATAACTTGAAATATTGATAAAAGCCTAGAAACATTTCAAAAACTATAAAAAAAACATATGGCTAGACTTAAATCATCCAAGGATTTCAAAATCTGCAATAAAAATGTGGGGTTGATTAATATCAACTATAGTGCGCAAAGCTCTAAAGTCAACACTTCCTCAAACAGGGATATTTTTGTATTAAATTTTAACTCTATATTAAACATGTAT